>NW_026846588.1:93038312-93207703 GCF_025583915.1 Anolis sagrei ordinatus
AGAAGAGAATGATGCTGGGGAAAGTGGAAGGCAAAAGGAAGAGGGGCCGACCAAAGGCAAGATGGATGGATGGCATCCTTGAAGTGACTGGACTGACCTTGAGGGAGCTGGGGGTGGTAACGGCCGACAGGGAGCTCTGGCGTGGGCTGGTCCATGAGGTCACGAAGAGTCGGAGACGACTGAACGAATGAACAACAACAACAAGACTGCAATATTTCTCCACATGTTTCAGTATTTTTTTATGTCATTGGTTATTGTGCTGCACTGCCTTGTTATGCTGCTTGTTTTTACAGGACTTCAAATACATGGTCAAATAACAAAGGGAGCCCTGAAAAGCAACGGGAATGCAATGACATCATGTGATAAGTAGCATGATCACATATTAGCTATTTAATAGCCACAATCATGCACTCCCATCCGTATGCAATAAAGTCCTAGATTAAAATGGGTCACTTTGGAAAATGTTGAACTGATGGGGTTCTGCCCATTTGGAAGGAATTATTTACTAGGCAGGCTGCCAAAGGTATCAAGGAGAACATTTAACTTCACCTGCTATATAAATTTTCATGGTTTTCTCCAACTGAATGTCTATACTAGAGATCCATATACTGATAATTTCTGCCAACCTAGCAGTTTGAAAACATGCAAATGTGAGTAGATCAATAGGTACCGCTCCAGCGGGAAGGTAACGGTGCTCCATGCAGTCATGCTGACCACATGACCTTGGAGGTGTCTATGGACAACGCCGGCTCTTCGGCTTAGAAATGGAGATGAGCACCACACTCCAGAGTCGGACACAACTGGACTTAATGTCAGGGGAAAACCTTTACCTTTACTATACTGATAAGAAACTCTCTTTTACCATCTACAGATGCTCAAATACACTTTGTGGAGCTTGGATTTCCAGATTTCTTGGATGTCTTCCTACAAAATTTTCCAAACCGCATTATTAGCCCTGACTGGATCCCCATAACATAGATTCAAAGAACAGGTTTACATGACACAACACAAGCCAATCAGAAAGAGAGGAAAGCCCACTTTATGGGAGATTTCACATTTAGCCCACCCTAAATCAACTCCATCAGAACGCTGGCTAACGTATATGCACTTTATGGCCGCGACAGTACTTGCAAAAGCACAAGTATGATAGGCACTTTTTATGTATTTTAATTCATTTAATTAAAATATCAGCTAGCACGTCAACGACTTAAATCAAGACATCGTTTTCTTACATCTACAGAGACACTCGCTGGAACACCTCAGCAAGCGAGAGCCCAAAAGTGGCAGGCCCAAACCCAGCACCTCAATCCGTGGGTGATACCAGTTGAGAGACTTCCCCCTGGGCACACAGAAGACTAGGCGACTTGGAAGGCGCTGAACAGACTGCGCTCTGGCACCACGAGATGCAGAGCCAATCTTAAAAAATGGGGCTACAGGGTGGAATCCACGGCATGCGAGTGCGGAGAAGAACAAACCACTGACCACCTGCTGCAATGCACGCTGAGCCCTGCCACATGCACAATGGAGGACCTTCTTGCAGCAACACCAGAAGCACTCCAAGTGGCCAGATACTGGTCAAAGGACATTTAATCAACTACCAAGTTTGCAAAATCTGTGTGTGTGTGTTTTTTAATCTGTTTGTTTGTTTTGTTCTGTTAGAAATGTAATACAATGGTATGGTTGCTGATGACACGATAAATAAATAATTCATTTAATCTTTCTTTAATGTTATTAGTGTCAGTAAGTTTTGAGTATTTGTATTCTTTTTCATTTTAAGGTTAAGTTTTCTCTTTAGTTACAAGTTTATCAATGTTATTTTGTATTATTCTGCATTTTGTATGTGTTTTGAATTTGATTCAGGCATTGAATGTTTGCCTTTTTGTATGTAAACTGCCCAGAGTCCCCTCTGTGGAATGAGAAGCATGGGACAAAGGACTCGTGTCTGCTGGAGCTAGGTGTGAATGACATCTAATCACCTCTCAACAAAAGTTTGCTCCAGGCACTGTCAGGCCATTATATGCTAATCAAGGTAGTCAGTTGAAACATTCACACCTAGCTCAGCAGACAAGAGTCCTTTGTCCCACCCTGGTCATTCCACAGATATATAAACGCTTTTTCCTAGTTCCAACAGACCTGACTACCTCTGAGGATGCTTGCCATACATGCAGGCGAAACGTCAGGAGAGAATGCCTTTAGAACATGGCCATATAGCCCGAAAAAACCTACAACAACCCAACATCTTATTTTGGCAGAGAAACAGGAGGTATACCTTCAGAGCATTGGTTGCAGGCATGTAGCTGGGGGGGGGGGGTGTTGAGGGGCTTCAGCCCCCCCCCCCCCAAATTCTCATGGTGGTCCACGAGAAAGCCTTACTGGTACATTATTTAAACTGTTATGTTTATTCATATCATGATCTGATCACCATGCTCAATATATCCCATATGCATGGGAGTATTGGGATAACGATACAAAAGGTTTGCTAGGGTAGATCCTCAGTCCCTCCCCCGAATCAAACTCAGCACCCCCGAATCAAAATCCTGGCTACGGGCCTAATTGGTTGTGTTTATTTTTTATACTTCATTCTGGGACATCCTTAAAAAATAAAATATATTTGATCATAGAATCATAGAATCAAAGAGTTGGAAGAGACCTCATGGGCCATCCAGTCCAACCCCCTGCCAAGAAGCAGGAATATTGCATTCAAATCACCCCTGACAGATGGCCATCCAGCCTCTGTTTAAAATCAGAGACCTAGTACGGGAGGAATTTCCCATGCTTCCATGCTTAAATATTTATTGTAGCATTTTTAAACAGCCCTTGTATACGTATCAGGGTGACACACACAATATAACCCAACATGTCTATTAATTACTATAAAAGCAACAAAATACAATAAAATAAACCATTTCTCAAAAAGCCACCAGTGACATAGTAGGACTTTGAATGCTCAGGCAAACAATTCAAGCTTGCTGCTGAAAGGACTGGAAGATTGATGTCATTTGCAAAGAATAACAAAACCACAGAACTGACAAGTTGGAAGATGAGTCCAAGACTGATCCAAAGCCCACCCTGTGGAACAATCCACAGCCAAGGCATTCCTGGCAGATGGCTAACTTGCAATGAAGAAAAGTCTATCACCATCAAAGATTATGTTTTCCACTCCTGATGGGAAGTTTTTCTCAATGTTTAATCAGAATCTTCTTTCTTATCATTTGAGTGCATTCATCAGGAGGAACAAAAACAAAGCCTACTTCATCTTGTATGAGACAGCCTTTTAGCTCTGTGAAGATAGCACACCTATCGCCTTTTATTTTCTCCTCTCCAAGCTCAACAGGCACAACGTTCTCAATTGTTCTTCATGTGACATGGTTTCCGGGCCTTTGTCATCTTAATTGCCCTCCTATGAATACATTCCAGTTTGTTTGTTCGTATCCTTAAATCAGAGAACCCAGAACCAGAGCTAGACTTCTAGGTGAATTCTGACCAAAGCAGAATGGAGTGATCTGGATACAAACTATCTACAGATCCACCAAAAAAATCCAACAAATGCTATGTTAAGCAAGGGACAAGAGGGATCCTCTCACCTCTGCAGGAGTCTACTGGATACCATGCAGCTGTGGACAAGTCTACATAGGATCACCAAATGCAGCATTGCCCAAACACGAATCAATACTGCGTTTGGTGGCACTGTAGCCTACTTCAACCAAAGAAGTCAGTCATAGCAGAACACCTGAGAAACCAACCGGGACACAGCATATTATTTGAGAACACAGAAATGCTGGACCACTCTCACAACTACCTTGTCAAGCTACACAGAGAAGCCATTGAAATCCACAATGGCTTCTCTGTGTAGGTTTCATGATATTTCCATTAGCAGATGGGCGATTTAAAGGCACATAAACACACACTTCTTAATTATTTCACATTTTGAAAGGCAGAACACAGAATGGTGGGATGTGTTGCTCTCCGTATGACATTAAAAAAAAAAGAAAACACTTCCTACAAAGCCTGGAATGCCAAATGCAGGTGACCAAGGCTGTTAATAATAGCATGATGTACTTTTCCCTTCGTATATTGTATTAGAAAATAACTTTGTAGAGTATGAGAATAAATAGCTTTGTGGTTCTTGGTTTATATCTGCACAATTCTAACTGATGATGAGAAAAGGCAGAGGCGGAATAGAAATGTAACAATATTATGATTATGCATAATAAATACAGCACACAGCATCACATTTTTTTCCACACAAATACGCATATTCATGGATTTATCATTAGTAATAATTGGATTTTTAGAGTGCTCAGATCACATAAGCAATCTCAATAAAGATAATTTCAAAACCCAAATGAAGAAAATTAAGGATCTGCAACCCAAAGATCACATGAGCCCAAGGGGTTTACTTACATACTTACTTAAGCGACCCCTCGTTGTCCGAGTAGGATTGTCTTCCAAGATTGGTGTACTGGCGGTGGGTTCGTAGTTGACTGTGGAGCTCTATTCTTGACCTGCATGTTCTCCTGCAGTGAAGGCATTGGTTTCCAGGTGGAAGGCGGTCCCGGTCGGGGTTGGGTTGACGCGCCTTCCTCTCTTGGCATGTTTCTCTCTTTCACCCTCCTTCGTGCCTCTTCAAATTCTGCAGCACTGCTGGTCACAGCTGACCTCCAGCTGGAGCTCAAGGGCCAGGGCTTCCCAGTTCTCAGTGTCTATGCCAGAGTTTTTAAGGTTGGCTTTGAGTCCATCTTTCAATCTCTTTTCCTGTCCTCCAACATTCCATTTTCTGTTCTTGAGTTCAGAGTAGAACAACTGCTTTGGGAGACGGTAGTCGGGCATCCAGACAATGTAGCCAGTCCAGCAGGGTTGATGGCAGAGTACCATTGCTTCAATACTGGTGGTCTTCACTTCTTCCAGCTGCTGACGTTTGTCCGCTTGTCTTCCCAGGAGATTTGCAGGATTTTCCGGAGGCAGCGCTGATGGAATCGTTCCAGTAGTTGCATGTGACATCTGTAGACAGTCCACGTTTCGCAGGCATATAGTAGGGTTGGGAGGACAATAGCTTTATAAACAAGCACCTTGGTATCCTTACAGATGTCCCGGTCCTCAAACACTCTCTGCTTCATTCGGAAATATGCTGCACTCGCAGAGCTCAGGCGGTGTTGTACCAAGGGGTTTAAATGGCACGGTGTAACAAAAGGAATTAGGAAAGTCCTCTTTTGATGCTTTAGCTTCCAGAATAGTCCAGCCATGTTGTCCAAAAGTAACTTTTCCAAGCTTGTGTAGATATAATAATCTTAAAACAGCACAGATCATTAAACAGTCAGGGAGCACTTGGGGGAAAGACTGTGATTGCTGGATCAGCAGGGATTAGTCAAGCTAGACTAATCTTACCACTTTTTACTGATAGAGTTCCAACCTTGACAGATCAAGGGGTGCTATGGCTACAGCGTATGTTGTTTTTTAGTGTGGTTTTGAGACGTTCGGGCCCCACCTATCTTTGCGATCGCATCTCCTTCTATGAACCAGCACGGACTTTAAGATCTTCCAGGGAGGCCCCCCTTTCGCTCCCACCACCGTCACAACCAGTTCAAATCAGAATATGTGGGATTTTATTCAGCTGTGTGGAAGGGGTCTAAGTTGTTGGCCATTTCCAGAAATAAACAGCTGGATGTGTTTCCTCCACCAGAGACACCCCAGTGTTTCTTATTCTCTCCACTGGTGTGGAATTTCCATGACCCTGCCCACTGCCCCTCCCTTAACCCTTTCCTATTCTTTTCTATGGCACACAGCAAGCAGAGGAATTGATCAGCAACTGAACATACTAGAGAGGTTTGGGGAGAATTCACTGTGATTTATAGGAGTTGTAGGTATTGGGATGTATCTGCAATCTAAGAGCATTCTGAACTCCTGAATGATGGACCTGGAACTAACTTGGCGCACAGAAGCCCCGTGACCAACAAAAATACTGGAGGTCTTTGGAAGGATTTATAGGAGTTGTAGTTCACCTACATTCAGAGCGCACTATGAACCCAAACAATGATGGATTTGGACCAAACTTGGCATGCTTAGCTGATATGCCCAAATTAAAATATTGGTGGATTTTGAGGGGAATTGACCTGGACATTTTGGAGTTGTAGGTACTTGGATCCAAGTCAAATCATTTATTTCGGTCATAGACCAGCACAGGTACTTGGATTTATAGTTCACCTGAAATCAAGGAGTACTCTGAACTCCACCAAAGATGGAACTGGACCAAACTTGGCACACAGAGCCCCCATGGTCAGGAAAAAATACAGGTGGTCTTTAGGGAAAATTCACCTTGATTTGGGGGAGTTGTAGTTGACCTACATCCAGAGAGCATTGTGAACCCAAACATCAATGGATCTGGACCAAACTTGCCACACATACCTGATATGCTGAAATATGATTACTGGAATTGTTTGGAGGGAACTAACCTTCCTTTCTGGGTGTTGTAGTTAACCCATAACCAAGAAACTGTGACCTTCACCGATGATGGACCTGGATTAAACTTGGCACACAGAACCCTCATGACAAACTCAACCTATTGGAGGGGTATTGAGGGGACTGACTCACCATAGTGGGAGTTGTAGTTTACCTTGCAGTCAGAAAGCACTGAAACTCTGACAATGATGCATCTAGAGCAAACTTGCCCAACAAACTTTAAGTACTGATGGAGTTTCTCAGGGTTAACCTCAGGGTTAACCTGGTTCGAATCTGGGGAGAGGCGGATGAGCTCCCTCTATCAGCTCCAGCTCCTCATGCAGGGGCATGAGAGAAGCCTCCCAAAAGGATGATAAAAACATCAATTCATCCGGGCATCCATTGGGCAATGTCCTTGCAGACAGCCAATTCTCTCACACCAGAAGCGACTTGCAGTTTCTCAAGTCGTTCCTGACACGACAAAAAAACAAACAAACCTGGCATGATGTGAGTTGTAATTCATCCACAACCTTCTGTACAATTAAAAATTGACTTTTTCAAATAACCTGGGCAATATTGGGTACCCAAGCTAGTCAGAAATAAGGTAAGAAAGTAGAGGTAAGTTAAATCTTAGATAATCGTACCTAGTACATGTCCCAGATATGTCCAACTGATCCCTAAATTGGAATATTAGCAAAAGGGATCTCAGGAGAAGACTCAGACTATTATTGTGACCTGGATTCAAAAACCGATTCTTTTTGGTGCCAAAAAACCTGGCGCCAAATAAGAGCAACAGCAACTTAGTGTAAAATGGATACCTGCTTGCTAGTGCTATAATTGCCTTGTATGAATTAAACCTGGGACATTCACTCTTTCCAAGGAATCAAACTGACAGAAAGCTAAGAAACGTACTTTGTTAGACTACAACAATGCTTTATAGGCCAACTCTAATGAAGACCTATTATACTCCGGGGTATTTTGGGAATTTCAGTCCAAAAATAATTCTTCAGAGCTGGCTGAAAGGGTTCAGCCCATCACTGTGATCCTAGAGTATTGGAAAAAAAACTTTGTTGAAATTGCCAGTAATTGTTTCCATTTCCTTAATGTTTTGATAATTTTTGACAATTAAAAATTCAGATTTTTCAAAAGCATATCTTGATAGAACATTCTTGTAAAATTATCTGTGCAAATACATACTTCCTGGTATTTTTCCCCAAATTAACAGATTTGTGCAGGAATAGGCCAGAATAGATGTATAAGGGAATGCTTGAAAAAAGTGAAATAGAGCAAGAACACATAGTTGGCCTTTACTAAAAGGTAGCAAACTGTGATCAATGTGCATTTGTTAAATGGTCACAATTCATGTAAAAACATACTTTTCTGTCAACTGCATTATGACATTTCAATAGAAATGACATCAAAGACAGGAAAGATGTCCTAATCATTGAGAGCTGTTATAGCCTCCATTTTTCTTCCTCACATGTATAACCAGCTGGCTCTTCTACTTGAAATGTATTTATACAAATTAGAATCTTTATCTAGATTTTCATGGTTATTTATGACTATAGTTCACAATATTTTTAATATTATTTTTTAATATTATTTTTAATATTATTCTTAAAAAATATTCTAAAAAAGAAAAGACTCTTCTGTTGGTGTGTGCTCTCATTTGCTGTATCCTGCCTGTGTTTGGTCCACATTTGGGCCATTTTTTGGTTAATTTTCCATTTTAAAATATTTTTAATATTATTTTAATTTTATTTTTTAATATTATTTTTAATATTTTTTAATATTATTTTTTAATATTATTCTTAAAAAATATTCTAAAAAAGAAAAGACTCTGCTGTTGGTGTGTGCTCTCATTTGCTGTATCCTGCCTGTGTTTGGTCCACATTTGGGCCATTTTCTGGTTAATTTTCCATTTTAAAATATTTTTTAATATTATTTTAATATTATTTTTTAATATTATTTTTAATATTATTCTTAAAAAATGTTCTAAAAAAGAAAAGACTCTTCTGTTGGTGTGTGCTCTCATTTGCTGTCCTGCCTGTGTTTGGTCCACATTTGGGCCATTTTTTTGGTTAATTTTCCATTTTAAAATATTTTTTAATATTATTTTAATATTATTTTTTAATATTATTTTAATATTATTCTTAAAAAATATTCTAAAAAAGAAAAGACTCTTCTGTTGGTGTGTGCTCTCATTTGCTGTCTCTTGCCTGTGTTTGGTCCACATTTGGGCCATTTTTTGGTTAATTTTCCATTTTAAAATATTTTTAATATTATTTTTTAATATTATTTTTAATATTATTTTTTAATATTATTTTTAATATTATTCTTAAAAAATATTCTAAAAAAGAAAAGACTCTTCTGTTGGTGTGTGCTCTCATTTGCTGTATCCTGCCTGTGTTTGGTCCACATTTGGGCCATTTTTTGGTTAATTTTCCATTTTAAAATATTTTTTAATATTATTTTAATATTATTCTTAAGAAATACAAAAAATATTCTAAAAATTCGTTAATATTTACAAAATTTCTTAAATACCAAAACTTTTTGGGGGGAAAGTTTTGTAATTATTTTAAATATCGAAACAAAAAAACACCCCAATTACAAATCGATTTTAGAAACAAATTTTTTCTTGATCAAACAGGCCTAATTTACTTATATATATATATATGTGTGTGTGTGTGTGTGTATATATATATATATATATATGCATATATGTATATGTCAGGACTCGGTTTCCTGGCCTCGGACATTGGCGCAAAAAACCCCCGTCCTGACTTGGAGGGCTGATAAGGATGTGCAGCTGGTGGCCTTGAGGGAAAGCAGTTGATAGTTGGCGGGGAATATTGGCGGGATCCTCGGCTGGCGGGAAAGGGGAATTCAATTGTGAGGGAGGGTATAAAAGGGGTTGACTTGCGGCTGCATGCCAATCCTGGCTTTCGTTGTGTATGCATTTCCAGTAGTAAAGGTTTCCTGATTGATTACGGATTGGCGTCCTGTGTCTTTTCTGGGAGCGGCTGCTGTGAGCTTACATGTATATATATTTTTCTTTCTTTTCTTTTTCTTCTCCATTTTTTTCTTTCCTTTCTTTTTGTTTATTTGTCTACTTGTCGGATTTGTTAATGTTGTTATACTTGTCACCTTGTCATTTAAGTTAAATGTCTTTTATTTTTTTAAATCCTAATAAAATAAATAAATTTTAAAAAAGCAGGACCTCCAAAATCCTCCTGTGACCGTCTCTTAGATGGAGTTCTTATTACATTTCTTGGAGTTCTTTTCTGTAGCCCCAAGGAAGCAAGATAGTGCAGAACTGTCAACTCTCATATATAGCTTTCCACTGCCATCTGGTGGTGGGAGCATTTATTATAATACTGCTACTGAACCTGTAGCAATGAACTCAACCTACATCTCTTTGGGAATCACATCCATAGACTAGATATATTCCTGGCCTAACTGTGATTAAGGACAAAAGTTTCTGTATTCACACTTAATCTGGGCAATAAGGGGGGACACATTGGCCTAATATGTATCTTTTCTCATTTCTCTGTTTCTTATTTTTTATTACTTGCTAACTTTGTGCCATAGTGGCACAGTGAGTTAAACCGCTGAGCTGCAGAACTTGCTGACTGAAAAGTCGGTGGTTTGAATCCACAGGATGGGGTGAGCTCCTGTTGTTAGCCCCAGCTTCTGCCAACCTAGCAGTTCCAAAACATGCAAATGTGAGTAGATCAATAGGTACCACTTCTGCGGGAAGGTAACAGTGCTCCATTCAGTTATGCCGGCCACATGACCTAGGAGACATCTACAGATGTCAGCTCTTCAGCTTATAAATTGAGAGGAGAACCACCCCCCTCCCAGTCATATTCAACTAGACTCAAAGGTAAATGTTTCTCCTTGACATTAACTTCAGCATGTCCTGCAGTTTTATCCACATGAAAAAAATGCAGCCACAGCTGGAAAGAAAAAGGTTTTGAGATATGTCATCAGGGTAAAACAGTGGAGAAAATCGTCTTATTTCCCCTTGATTTAAGAAAATAAGTCTTGAAGAATGTCTTGCAATCACCGCAGAGACATTTCTTCCTTTACTGCTATTCTGAGGTATAATAATTGTGGCAACGTGAAGCAATTGTCCTTGCAGATATAATTACAGCTGCAATTTGCCTTTGCTTAAAAGTGTTTTCAGAGGCAAACGTAACATGACTGTATTCAATAGTTGTGAATGTCTCTCTTAAGGATCTCATCACACTAGATCAGGGGTCCTCAAACTTTTTAAACAGAGGGCCAGGTCACAGTCCCTCAAACTGTTGGAGAGACGGATTATAATTTGGGAAAAAATGAATGAATTCCTATTCACACTGCACATACCTTATTTGTAGTGCAAAAAACACTTAAAAACAATACAATAATTAAAATTAAGAACAATGTTAACAAATATAAACTCATTAGTATTTCAATGGGCCTGCTTTTGGCTGATGAGATAAGATTGTTGTTGTTATTGTGTGCTTTCAAATAGTTTCAGACTTAGGTTGACTCTTGGCGAGGCCCAGGTAAATGACCTTGGAGGGCCGTATCCGGCCCCCGGGCCTTAGTTTGAGGACCCCTGCATTAGAGTATGGATCCACTTTTAATCCAGTTTCTGCCTCTTGCAGATTGTGGAGCTATATAATCCTAAAGAAAATATTTCTGACTGTTTTTTCATTTAGCCTCTTACCCTAGATTTTCTACCCTCCTCAACCGGGAAACCCAAAATCAGGGCCTAATTTGTTTTACTTAGTTCTCATTCCTGTTTGTTCTGCTTTCATATAACAGGCATGGTTAGGTCCAGTTGGAATCTTCATAATTCGGAATAAATTCGGAAAAATTAACCTTTTGAAGTAATTTTGAACTTTTTTAGGAAACCGAAAATCCCTTTGACCCTTCTGAAGCTAGTATTGCCATTTTTCTTCCAACTCAGGAAGTGAGTCGGAAATTATTCTGGTCCCTGGCCTCGGCTCAAGCCAAAAAAGCCAGATTTAAACCGGGGAAGGCTGAATTTCCTCCCTTTGCTTTCCTCGCTTCTGCCTCAAGCCAGAGAAGCCAGTTTTAAACCAGAGAAGGCTGAATTTCCTCCCTTTGCTTTCCTCGCTTCTGCCTCAAGCCAGAGAAGCCAGTTTTAAACCAGGGAAGGCTGAATTTCCTCCCTTTGCTTTCCTCGCTTCTGCCTCAAGCCAGAGAAGCCAGTTTTAAACCAGAGAAGGAAGGAATTTCCTCCGCTTGCTTTTCCCACTTTTGGAGTAAAACAACTACTTTCAAAGTAAAGACCACCCAATGAAACAGGAAATAACACTTTCAAACCATTAAGGAAGGATTCGGAAGTCTCAGAAGTTTCAAAAAGTTTTGAATATTTCTTTTCTGTGAAAATCAGAATTGACTTTAGAATTGAACCACCATCGAACTCTTCATCCGAAACGAGTTTTGCCTAATAACAGTCACACTGTGTAGTTATGGCAAGGTTGGTGCTACTGTGCTCAGACTGTTTTAAAATGTTACCCACATAAAAGAGTTATAGCTTCCAGTTATCTTGGCAACCAGGAAGCATTCATGTCACAATCTTTTCACCAACAGCTTCCTTTAAAAAGGGATCATTTAAAACAATAATAAAGCAGAAAGTTTGAATGAGAAGGGCTGCTGCCTCACCACTGGATGGGCGATTGGTGCCAAAACAGCTTGTTGCCTATACAACATCGTGAATGTCCTAGGCTAGCCATTTAATACTTCCTGCCTTGTTTTAATTCCGGTTGGAAGCTGTGTAAATTGTATCCTTAAATGGGATCTGAAGATATTATTACTGATTTTGTTTAGATGCACATTTATTTGCTTAACTTTTATTTGTACCTAAACATATAAGAATACAAAAAAGATCAAGTTTTTCTTTTTTGAAGTCTTGAAGTGACATCTAGTGAAGGTTCACTTACATTTACTGTTTTTAGACAAAGGCAATTTGAGGTATAAACAAATTGTAAAAGAGAAACTTGTGAACACTGATGGTCAACTGTACATACATATACAAGCATACATATATTTTATACATACGTGCATAGATACACATGAACTCAAAAAAGCAATTCTAGTAGTCTACCACAGTCCAGAGCCCCCAGTGGCACAATGGGTTTGTTGGAGCTCAGCCTGTGATTGTGTTTCACAGTATTTGTGAGTACACAGTATTTTTTGTTGTTTCTTTGTCAGTGTTGATGTAGAGATTGTCTGGTTTGCCTATTCTGGAACATGCAACATATAATTGTCCTTTGAAGGTCCCTTTCAAATCTATGATATTATACCTGTCATATAAATGTTTGTGTGTGTGTGTGTATCATATATATCTATCTATATCTATGGCTGGATGGCTCTTTGTCAGGAGGGCTTTGATTATGTTTTCTTGCCCTGGTGAATGGAGTTGGACTGGATAGCCTTAACGCAGCATTTCTGTACCTGGAGGGGACCCCTGGGGAGTTCGCGAGGGGGTGTCAGAGGGGTCACTAAAGACCATCAGAAAACACAGTATTTTCTGTTGGTCATGGGTTCTGTGTGGGAAGTTTGGCCCAATTCTGTCGTTGGTGGGATTCAGAATGCTCTTTGATTGTAGGTGAACTATAAATCCCAGTAACTACAAATCCCAAATGTCAAGGTCTATTTCCCCCAAACTCCATCTGTGTTCATATTTGGGCATATGGAATATTCGTGCCAAGTTTGGTCCAGATCCATCATTGTTTGAGTCCACAGTGCTCTCTGGATGTAGGTGAACTACAACTCCCAAACTCAATGTCAATGCCCACCAAACCCTTCCAGTATTTTCTGTTGATGGGAGTTCTGTGTGCCAAGTTTGGTTCAATTATATCATTGGTGGAGTTCAGAATGCTCTTTGATTATAAGTAAACTATAAATCCCAGAAACTAAAACTCTCAAATGACAAAATCAGGGGTTTTTTTTTGAGTGATGGTCACTCCTTGGGTTAGTAGGTGTCTTGTGGCCAAATTTGGCGGCAATTGCTTCAGTGGTTTTTGAGTTATGTTAATCTCAAAACGCATAGAGCATTTATATATATATAGACGAGACAAAGGAAAGTAGCAATTTGGACCCAAGTAATCATGGGCTGACATACAACACTATCTTGCCCCTGCAAATGATTCTCAAACAGTGCTGAATCAGACATTGTTGCAAAAAAACAAAAAACAAAAAAGTAATTCCCATTCAGTTATTCTTTATTATTTGCTTTTTTCCCAATGTGGGACTCAAGGGGTTTGAAAACAAGGAATGCGTGCAAACTGCCCATACGCATACTGACACCAATGAGGGTTCAGTGTGAGAAAGTACATGATTCCAAAGGATAATATACTGAGTATTCATGTAGAAGCATGGGGAGGGGCCCCAGTAGCACTTAGACAGTAGAGGGTAAAGAGCACATAAATTCTGTATTGGTTGAGGAGAGAAGAATTAGTGTAGTGAGTATTTTGAAGTACTTGATCTCACTCCCTGCTGGTTGCGGAAATATGCATTAGCACAACCTTTAAACAGCTCGGATTTAGCCTGAGAGCACTTAATAAATTTGTTCTCTTTATAAGAAGAGAGATTATCCCAAGGAGAAACGAAAGTATTCAAATCTACCACGTAGCGCAGAACACCCTTAAACCTCACTGAAAAACTCTCTTTGGAACGTAGATTAGTTTGAAGTATTAATTGTTGTTGAACCCAAAGCTTGCACGCTCAGAACTACAATAACTATGATTCCCAGCCAGGATAAGTAAAGCCATGAGGAAAGGCAGGTAAGTAAGTAAGTAATAATAATAGGATTGAAGAGAAACAACTGGAAAAGCTGACACGATATGAGGATTTAAAGATTGAACTGCAAAGACTCTGGCACAAACCAGTCAAGGTGGTCCCAGTGGTGATCGGCACACTGGGTGCAGTGCCTAAAGACCTTGGCCTGCACTTAAACACAATCAGCGCTGACAAAATTACCATCTGCCAGCTGCAAAAGGCCACCTTACTGGGATCTGCATGCATTATTCGCTGATACATCACACAGTCCTAGACACTTGGGAAGTGTCTGACGTGTGATCCAATACAACAGGCAGCAGAGTGATCTTGTTTGCTGTGGACTCATCTTGTTGTGTTTCAAATAATAATAATAATAATAATAATAATAATAATAATAATAATAATAATAAACACAACAAGATGAGTCCACAGCAAACAAAATCACTCTGCTGGCTTTTGTATTCGATCACATGTAAGACACTTCCCAAGTGTTTAGGACTATGTGATGTATGAGAGAATAACACGTGTAGATCCCAGTAAGGTGGCCTTTTCCAATTTGCAGATGGTAATTTTGTCAGCGCTGATTGTGTAAGTGTAGGCCAAGGTCTTTAGGCACTGTACCCAGTGTGCCGATTACCACTAGGACCACCTTGACTGGCTTGTGCCAGAGTCTTTGCAGTTCAATCTTTAAATCCTCATATCGTGTCAGCTTTTCCAGTTGTTTCTCTTCAATCCTGCTGTCACCTGGGATTGCAACATCGACAATCCACACTTTGTTTTTTAGCACGATCGTGAGGTCAGTATTATGCTCAAAAAACTCTGTCTGGATTCGGAAGTCCCAGAGTAGCTTGGCATGTTCATTCTTTGTAACTTTTTCTGGCTTGTGATCCCACCAGTTCTTTGTCGCAGGCAGATGGTGTTTGTGGCAGAAGTTCCAATGAATCATCTGAGCAACTGTGTTATGCCTCTGCTTGTAGTCTGTCTGCGCGATCTTCTTGCAGCAGCTGAGGATGTGATCTATGATTTCATCTGCTTCCTTGCAGAGTCTACATTTGGGATCTGTCCTCAACTTTTCAATTCTGGCTTTGATGGCATTGGTTCTAATGGCTTGTTCTTGGGCTGCCAGAATCAGGCCCTTCGTCTCCTTTTTCAAAGTTCCATTTGTGAGCCACAGCCATGTTTTTTCTTTGTCAATTTGGCTGTCAATTTTTCCCAGGAACTGTCCATGGAGAGCCTTCTTTCGCCAGTTTTCTCTTCTGCTCTGGATTGTGTTTTTACGGTATTCACTCTTTGTGTTTTGCACTTGAAGCAGTTTACTATTATTGACTTTCCCCAATGTTGGTATTATTATTATTATTATTATTATTATTATTATTATTATTACCATCATTATGGCAACCTAAGAGGTGTAGCCTGTAATAGAAACCTGCAGGGGATGGATCGCACTCTGTGAGATCAGCTAATTGTATAAGGAATCAATATGGCACATATTGAAGGAGAGTGAAGAACCTGTGCTCTTCCAGATGCTGTCTTACTCCAACATCTATCCCTCCCAGCCACAATAAGTAAAAGTCAATGGCAGTTCTTGTGAAAATTCCTTAGGCCCTCAACCTGCATAGGCATTGACCTGTAGTCCAAAAAAAAGTGTGGTATAATACAGTATAATACAAATTCTTGTCCAACAACATCTAGAGGAACAAAAGTTTCACATACCTGTTTCCAAGCCTATCTCAAGTTTTAGAAACTTGGTTTAAAAATAAACCTAAAACCAAAACTCTTGAGCTATAGGGTTAAGTGCCTAACGCCTATTATACAGTTACATTGCAGAATCAGAGGATATATTCAGCCTTGAATGTTATTGCCTATGGAAAGAACAGATTCAAAAGAGATACAGCAATATCTTTTCTCACATATACATGTATATTTTCTCCTTATTGACAACACAAACACCAATAATATCTATACAGAATTTTATGAAATCATGACAAAAGAAAGCACATTGTTCACAATGCCCATATAAAAGTATAAAGAGTTCCCCATGTACATCCAACTTTTCATTTTAGAGTACTATAAGCTGAAACTCAACCGCTGAAAATTAAATTGCACATTTGATTCTCCATAGGAAAAACAAAAATAAGATGCACACACACACATGCATTAGTGTGCCTTTTTTGTTCGGAGCCTCCTCTTTATGATTTCATGATCACTTTCCTTTTGATCCATAACAATCTGAAAAAGAAAGAAAAGGTGTTCCTTCTTTTAAACTGTATTTTTATCTCCTTTTAATACATACAGAATAGAAAAAGACACAAAACACACTTTAAAAACAGACTAAATGGCTTTAAAAAAAATAAGTGAACCTGAAATAATCAGAAAAATTACCTCACAAACATGTTCTGGTAAGTTCCAGGACATTCGTGTTATTGTGTTTTATCCCCCAGATCTCAATACCATATTTCATTTGAGCAACTATTTTCCCTAAAAATATTTTCACTGTTGGAATTACCAGCATACTGCTTCTAGAGTAGAAAAAAATCAATGCAATGTAAGCTGACATCTGGGCTTTTAATTTAATGTATTGTAACTGGATTTTTGGTTACTTCTGGATGATTTTTCAACCTGGGGATCACAATCAGATACAGTGAAGACATCTGCCCTTGTGCTTTGCTACTCTGCTGCTGAGTTCGCCTGCCAGTGTGACATGCATCTCACCAGGCTAAAACAGTGGATGTGGCTCTTAATGAGACATGCCGCATTGTCACAGGATGTTTGTACCCTACACCACTGGAGAAATTACACTGTTTAGCTGGTATTGCACCACCTGACATCCACTGAGAAGTAGCAGCCTGTAATGAAAGGACCAAGGCAGTGACACCTCCAGCCCATCCCCTGTTCAGATATCAGCCAGCACAACAATGCCTTAAATCAAGAAATAGCTTCAAAGATCTACAGAAATACTTGCAGGAACACCTCAGCAAATGAGAGTCCAAAAATGGCAGGCTAAAACTCGGAACCTCAATCCATGGCTGATATTAAATGAGAGACTCCCCCCCGGGCACACAGAAAACTGGGCGACTTGGAAGACTGAACAGACTGCGCTCTGACACCACGAGATGCAGAGCCAACCTTAAGAAATGGGGCTACAAAGTGGAGTCCACGACATGCGAGTGTGGAGAAGAGCAAACCACAGACCACCTTTTACAATTGCAGCCTGAGCCCTGACACATGCACAATGGAGAACCTTCTTTAGAGCAACACCAGAGGCACTCCAAGTGGCCAGCTACTAGTCAAAGGACATTTAGTATAATGCCAAGTTTTTTTAAAATAAAACAAATGGTAAGAGAAAAATAATAGAATCATAGAATCAAAGAGTTGGAAGAGACCTCATGGGCCATCCAGTCCAACCCCCTGCCAAGAAGCAGGAATATGGCATTCAAATCACCCCTGACAGATGGCCATCCAGCCTCTGTTTAAAAGCTTCCAAAGAAGGAGCCTCCACCACACTCCGGGGCAGAGAGTTCCACTGCTGAACGGCTCTCACAGTCAGGAAGTTCTTCCTCATGTTCAGATGGAATCTCCTATCTTGTAGTTTGAAGCCATTGTTCCGCGTCCTAGTCTCCAAGGAAGCAGAAAACAAGCTTGCTCCCTCCTCCCTGTGGCTTCCTCTCACATATTTATACATGGCTATCATATCTCCTCTCAGCCTTCTCTTCTTCAGGCTAAACATGCCCAGCTCCTTAAGCCGCTCCTCATAGGGGTTGTTCTCCAGACCCTTGATCATTTTAGTCGCCCCCTCTGGACACATTCCAGCTTGTCAATATCTCTCTTGAATTGTGGTGCCCAGAATTGGACACAATATTCCAGGTGTGGTCTAACCAAAGCAGAATAGAGCATGGGGAGCATTACTTCCCCACTATGCTCCTATTATTGCAGGCCAAAATCCCATTGGCTTTTTTTGCCGCCACATCACATTGTTGGCTCATGTTTAACTTGTTGTCCACGAGGACTCCAAGATCTTTTTCACACGTACTGCTCTCGAGCCAGGCGTCCCCCATTTTGTATCTTTGCATTTCGTTTTTCTTGCCAAAGTGGAGTATCTTGCATTTGTCACTGTTGAACTTCATTTTGTTAGTTTTGGCCCATCTCTCTAATCTGTCAAGATCGTTTTGAATTCTGCTCCTGTCCTCTGGACTATTGGCTATCCCTCCCAATTTGGTGTCATCTGCAAACTTGATGATCATGCCTTCTAGCCCTTCATCTAAGTCATTAATAAAGATGTTGAACAGGACCGGGCCAGGACGGAACCCTGCGGCACTCCACTTGTCACTTCTTTCCAGGATGAAGAGGAAGCATTGGTGAGCACTCTGGGTTCGTCCATTTAACCAATTACAGATCCACCTCACCGTAGTTTTGCCTAGCCCACATTGGACTAGTTTCCTTGCCAGAAGGTCATGGGGGACCTTGTCGAAGGCCTTACTGAAATCCAGGTACGCTACATCCACGGCATTCCCCGCATCCACCCAGCTTGTAGCTCTATCGAAGAAAGAGATCAGATTAGTTTGGCATGACTTGTTTTTGATAAATCCATGTTGACTATTAGCGATGACTGCATTTGTTTCTAAGTGTTTGCCGACCGCTTCCTTAACAATCTTTTCCAGAATCTTGCCCGGTACCGACGTGAGGCTGACCGGACGGTAGTTGTTTGGGTCATCCTTTTTTCCCTTCTTGAAGATTGGGACCACATTGGCCCTCCTCCAATCTGCTGGAACTTCTCCCGTTCTCCAAGAACTCTCAAAGATGGTTGCCAATGGTTCCGAAATGACTTCCGCTAGTTCCTTCAATACTCTGGGGTGTCGTTGATCTGGCCCTGGGGACTTGAACTCATTTAGAGCGGCCAGGTATTCCTGGACGACTTCTTTCCCAATTTGGGGTTGGATGTCCTCCAATCCCTCATCCACTCCATCTTGCTGAGAAGACCGAGGCAAAGAAGGCATTAAGTAGTTCTGCCTTTTCCCTATCCCCTGTCAGCATTGCCCCATCTTCTCCTCGAAGAGGTCCTATCGCCTCCTTGTTTTTCCTTTTTCTACTGACATAAGAAAAGAATCCCTTTTTATTGTTTCTAATGTCCCTGGCAAGTCTGAGCTCGTTTTTTGCTTTAGCCTTGCGGACCTTTTCCCTACAGGTGTTGGCTATTTGTTTGAATTCTTCTTTGGTGATTTCTCCCTTTTTCCACTTCTTGTGCATGTCTCTTTTGTGTCTTAGCACAGTTAGAAGTTCTTTGGACATCCATTCTGGCTTCTTTCCACTTGTCCTATTTTTTCTCTTTGTTGGCACGGTTTGCAATTGCGCCTTGAGTATTTCACTCTTGAGAAATTTCCATCCATCCGTAACTCCCTTGTCTTTTAGTATCTGTGTCCACGGAATGCTGCTCAGCGTTTCCTTCATTTTTTGGAAATCAGCTCTCCTAAAGTCCAAAATGCGGGTTTGACTTGTCTTAGTTTCGGCCTTCCTTTGTACCTCAAATTGCAGGAGCACATGGTCACTTGCCCCTAAGGATCCTACCACTTCGACCGCATCGATCAGGTCCTCCGCATTTGTTAGGATGAGATCAAGAGTAGCCAATCCCCTTGTTGCCTCTTCTACCTTCTGGACCATGAAATTGTCTGCAAGGCAAGCGAGGAATTTGTTGGACCTTGTACTCTTGGCCGAGTTTGTTTTCCAGCAAATATCGGGATAGTTGAAATCGCCCATGACTACTACATCTCTTCTCTGTGCCTGTTTGGTCAACTGTTGGCAGAAGACTTCATCAAGTTCTTCCTCCTGGCTTGGGGGTCTGTAGTAGACGCCTACAACGACATCTTTTTGAGTCCCAGTTCCCTTGATTCTTATCCAGATGATTTCAAGCTGGTTTCCCAGATTGCTGTCTTGAATCTCTTCTGCAGCATAAGAGTTTTTGACATATAAGGCTACTCCGCCTCCTCTCCCCTTTGTTCGGTTTCTGTGAAAGAGGTTATACCCCCTCGATATCTACATTCCAGCGATAGGAGTCATCCCACCAGGTTTCATATTTGTGGTGTTGTGCTAAAAGTTGGAGTTCGTCTTGTTTATTTCCCATGCTCTGTGCATTAGTGTAAAGACATGTGAGCCCCTGAGATCTTCCCTTGAGCTGTTTAATTGGGATTATTGTGCTTTTGGTACTTGGTCCTTGTTGTGTTTGTGCAGCCCTCCGTTTAGCCTTCTGGCGATTCCCAGACATTATGGGTAAAGTAGTGTTCGCAAGGCTGTTGTCCCCCTTCCCCGTGGACCTAGTTTAAAGTGCGTCTAATGAGGTTTGCGAGTCTGTGAGCAAAAAGGTGTTTTCCTACTTGTGTGAGATGCACCCCATCCCTTGCCAGTAGGCCATCCTCCTGGAAAAGCAGGCCATGGTCGAGGAAGCCAAAGCGTTCCTCCTGACACCATTTTCTAAGCCAGTTATGACCTGTACTATTTTTCTGGCTCTTGTGGGTCCGTGTCTTACAACAGGGAGGAGGGATGAAAAGACCACCTGTACATTACATTCTTTTAACTTTGCTCCTAGAGCTCGAAAATCATTTGTGATCTTTTGAAACGTATGCCTTGCAGTATCATTGGTTCCTACATGAATCAACATGAGGGGAGGACGGTGATAGGGCTTGAGGAGCCTGGTGAGCCTCTGAGTGATAGGGTGTATTTTTGCCCCCGGTAGGCAGCATATTTCTCGAGCCATCCCATCTGGTCTGGAAATGACAGCTTCCGTTCCTCTAAGGAGGGAGTCGCCTACTACCAAGACCTGTTTACTTTCAGGAATGACAGGGCCCCTTTTGTGCAATGTAGTGTGTAGGTCTCCAGAAAAGTGATCCTGTTGGTGTGAATTGTGTAGGTGAAAAGTGTTGTCCTCCTCCTCGACATCCCCGGTGCATTCGTCAAGGACAATCCATTGAGATTCGTCCAAGAGCCTATGGTTCTCCTGTATGTGTTCCTGTTGCACCTGGTCTATGGTTGGGGATGGTACACCTGCACGATTGCGCAAGTGTGAATGTTGTGAAGTGTTGTCCCAGTCAGGGCTATCCCCTGCACACTGATCAAGGATGAGCCACTGATCAGTATCTAAGCCATTCTGGTCTTCCCCAATAAGATAAATGAAATAACTATATGCCCAAATACTTGAAGGAGGAGAGCCTGTTCTATCTATCTTATTTATTTATTTATTTATTTCTATCTATCTATTAATTTATTGTTAAATTTTACTGATGATGTTGTATAATGTATAATTTGAATGCAATATTCCTGCTTCTTGTCAGGGGGTTGGACTGGATGGTCCATGAGGTCTCTTCCAACTCTTTGATTCTATGATTCTATGTTTTAAAATGTTTTTATTGTGAATTGTAATTTTTATGGTATTTATGTTGTTAGCATCCTCTGATGCTCATGTGAGTCCCCCTTGTGGGGTGAAGGGCGGGATATAAATATATGAAATAAATAAATAAATAAATAAATAAATAATATTTCCACCTAAATTCTAATTAAATGGTAACAATTTCATAATATTTTGACCCTAGCTGACCAATCAACTTCCTGTTGGGAAAAAAGGCATATCAAATCCAAGGGAGGCTACAACTGATCAAATTGCTTCTCACACACACTAGGAGTTATTTGGGGGCATTCTGGGATGAATTAAAATGGGCAAAAACATGGGGGACATCTGCAGGGCCACAAAAGCAGGACTGGGGCTAAGTCATCATACCTGTTGCAATTCATTTGTGCTATGTATATGTACTATGGTACTGTGCCATATACAGTTGCAAACACTATCTGATTCTCATATTTGTTACACTTCTACTCTGCCTCTCTTCTTTAAAAGTTAGTGCCATGGCATCACTTACCACATGACCAGAGAAATCCATTGGTGAAGAAACGTCAGTTGAGTACAGCTTGCGCCTAGCCCGTTTTGGCTTTACTTCCTTAACAGATTCCTCCTCGGTAGATTTGGGAGATTTTATTGTTGCCATGAGTTTCTTTGCTGAAAGAGGAATTTCAGGAACTTTTAAGCCTTTTTTTGTACCACGCACATTTAAATGACATAGGCATGCTTGTGTTGTACCCACAGACAAACCAGTAACAACAGACAATCCTTCTCAAAGGTCTTTCTCTTCTCCTGAACGTTCTTGTCAAAGATGCATTCTGTGCAACTGGGACCCTATCTACACTGACCGTTTAATGCAGCCCTGCATAACAAGTGGCCCGCAGTAGCCTTGGTATGGCCTGCTGGGCACTGCCTTCCACCACTCACCCATCCACTTGTGCTTCCAACTTGCCATGCCTTCCCCATTCGTGGGAGAGAGGGAGCAAAAGGAAAAGCAAGATGGATGGAGGGAGGGAGGAAAAAAGGAAGGAAGAAAAGAGGAGGGGGAAGGAGGGAAAGGAAGGGGAGGGAGGGGAGGGAGGGGGGAGGGAAGGGGAGGGGGGGAGGGAGGGGGAGGGAGGGGAGGGAGGAGGGGGGGAGGGGGGGGGAGGGGGGGGAGGGGAGGGGAAGGGGGAAGGGGGGGGGGGCCAAAGAGAAAACAGGGGCCTTCTTTCTGGGTGGTGGGCCCCTCGGCCTGTTGGAAAACTTCCTCTTTTGCCTAGGGATAATTACCTTCAAGCACCCCTCCCCCTCCTTTGTGACTTTCCAAAAATGAGTAAAAAAAAAACTGGTCTTTCGGGAAAATAGGGGGACAAAAACTAGGGGGAATGGGCACAATGGTGTCAGTGGCCACAACATTACAACTTCAAGAACAATGGGGGGGGGGGGGACGGGGCATGAGGGATTGGGAATTAGAGGGACCATAGTCTTTTTAAAAAATGGTTAATTTATGGCACTGTCTTTATGTTTTGAAAATGGGGAAAACCTTAATGGTTTTTTGCTTATTAAAATTGTAATGTTATTTCTTTTTTTATTGGGCATCGGGAATTGTTGCCAACTGTTTGGTATTACCGCCTTGGAAGGTCACTTTCGGGGGACTGGATTAATGGGGGCAGGGATTTAGAAAATAATGTTAAAAATAAAAATAAAATTTTACAAAAAGAAAGAAGGGAGGAAAAAAGAGGAAAGGAAAGAAAGGAAGGAAGGAAAAGAAGGGAGGGAGGGGAGGAGGAAAAAGAAGGAAGGAAGAAGGAAGGAGGGAAAGAAAGAGGGAGGGGGCAGGGGAAGGGAAAAGGAAAAGGGGGGGAGGGGGAGGGCGGGGGAAGGGAAGGGGGAGGGAGGGGGGAAGGAAAGAGGGAAGGAAGGAAAGACAAAAAAGGAAAAGAAAGGGGAAGGGAGGGGAGGGAGGGAGGGAAAGAAGGGAGGGGGAAAGGAAAGGGGAAAAGGGAGGAAAAAGAAGGGGGGAAGGGAAGGAAGGGAAGGAAAAGGGGAAAGGGAAAGGGGGGAAGGAAGGAAGGAAGGAAAAAGGAAGGAAGGGGGGAGGGAGGGAGGAAGGAAAGGGAAAAGGAGGGAGGAGGGAAGGAAGGGAGGGAGGGAAGGGAGGGAGGAAGGGAGGGAGGGAGGAAGGGAGGAAGGAAGGAAAGGGAAAAGGAGGGAGGGGGGGGAAAGAAGGAAGAAGGAAAGGAAGGGAGGGAGGGAGGGAGGGAGGAGAGAAGGAAGAAATGAAGGGGAGAGGGGAGGGAAGGAAGGGAGGGAAGGAAGAAGGAAAGAGAGAAGGAAGGAAAGACAAAAGGGAAGGGAAAAAGGAAGGAAGAGGGAGAAGGGGGAAAGGGAAGGGGAAGGGAGGGAGAAAAGGGGGAAGGAAGGAAAGGGGAAAAAAAAGGGAAGGAGGGAGGGGAGGGGAAAGGGGAAGGGAAAGGAAGGGAAGGGAAGGGAAGGGAAAGGAAAGGAAAGGAGGGAAGGGAAGGAAGGAAGGAGAAAGGAAGGGGGGAAGGGGGAAAGGAAAGAAGGGAAGGAAAGAGAAAGAAAGAGAAAGGGAAGGGAAAGATAAAGGAAAAAAAAAAGAAAAAGAAAAAAAAAGAAAAGGAAAAGAAAAAAAGGAAAAGAAAGGAAAAAAAAAGAAGGAAAGGAAAAAGGAAGGGAAGGAAGGGGAAGGAAGGAAGGAAAAAAAGGAAGAAGGGGGGAAGGAAAAAGGAAGGGGGAAAGTGGAAGGAAAAAAAAAAGGAGGAGGAGAGAAAGAGGGAGGGAAAGGTAGGAAGGAGGGTGTGGAAATGTAGAAAAGGGGAAAGGAAAGAAAATAAGAGAAGAAAAAGGGAGGGAGGAAAGGAGGAAAAGGGAAGGAGGGGAAGGAGAGAAAAAGGGAAAAAGGAAAAAAAAAGGGAAGGAAGGTAGGGAAGGAAGGAAAAAAGAAGGAAAGAAAGATGTAGGAAAGAAGAAATTAGGGAAAAGCATGATGTAGTTGGCAGGGGCATGGGGCAAAAATTTTGGGCCCTTCGGGTTGGTTTCGGGCTTTTTACAAAACTTCCCCAAACAATTCCTAACCAAGCCGGTAGGGGGGGGCTGTTTGGTTTTTAAATTGTTGGGGAGTTTGAAGGTTCCAAACAAAAACACCGTTTCTTTGGAGCCAAAAAAAAGGTTTGGGCCCATGTTTGCCTGAATGTTTAAGTGGTTTGAAAACCTTCGGGGGGGGGGGGCTATGGGGGTTTTTTTGGAAAAAAAAAAAACCCCACTGGGTTATTTTTAAGGGGGACAAAAGTCAAACAAGTTTGTAGCACAAACTAAGGGGAAGGGCAAGGGGGGGGGGAAACCCCCCACAAAAAGGCAAAAAAAAACCCCCCCCCCCCGGGAATAAAAAATCTTGAAAAAAAAAAAGAGATTCTTTTGTGGGATACAAGGTTGCCCTAAAACTGCATGAATGGGCAGCTATGGCACACAAAAAAAAAAACAAAAAAAAAACAAAAACCAAAACCCACATGACACAACAAAAAAAACCAAAAACAAAAAAAAAAAAACCAAATCCTTCATTTAATCATAATTATTATTTGTTTTCATAATAATGGGGAAAAAGCAAACAAAAAAAAACATTGCAAAAAAAAAAGCTATTTGCAGCGCCCAAAGAGAGCTGAGGAAAAAACATTGCAATTTTTTGTTTTTTTCTTTGGTTTTGAGTTGATCTTTAAAACTGGGCAGGGTGCCTGATTTTTAATTTGCCAAACATTTTTTGAAAAAAAAAAAAAAAACTGGTTTTGCTTAAAATAATTTTTAATTATATATTTTTTTAATGGGTAAAATTTTTATTTAAGTTCAAGTTTTTTATTTTTAAATTTATTTATCTAATATCTTTTATTATTGGAGACATTTTGGGTTTTTAATTTGCACAATAGGGGGGACAAAACAATTTTCCTGGGGACTGGCCCAAGGTGAGAGTTAAACCAATAAAAGCCACAGGGGGGGGACCCACTTGATTGCCACTTAAAAGGGGGGCTTTTCTTTTTCACACAACTTTTCTGTGGAGGTTTGTTGGTCTGGGCTGGCTGGGAGTTTTGCTTTTAGGATTGGGATCATTACATTTTAACCGTTTTCAATTTAAATGGGGGGAGTAAAAAAACTGTTTTTTAAAGAAACAAAATCACAAAAAATAAAACAAATGTTTTAAAAAGCAATTCATGGTGGGACCAGGAAGAATGGGGAAAAAAAAAAAAACAACTCCCCAAATGAATTCCTGTTAATATCCCAGAGAAAAATGGAATGGAAAAAAACTCCCCACCACAGGCATCAAAGTTCCTTCTCAACTTGATTTAAAATGCAAACAACCCCCTTCAAAGTCTGTCCCATTCAAACATGAGGTACGGGATCAAAACTATTCTAAACCAACGAAAATGAATTTTTCAGTCATCACTTACCTTTGGATTGTATGATTGTTGGCGAACTCTGCAAAAATGAGCCAAATTTTTGCAATGTTCCACTTGTGTCCACGGATGTTTTTATTTTTGATGGAAAATATTTACTTCTTAAAGAATAATCTTTTTTGACATTGTGGTCTGTAGCAGACTGAAGAAATACAAAACATGAGACAGACATTTAGACCATGACTTGTAGGATATGGACCATTTTAAAGACTATACTGGTTTCTATAATAAATAACAACTCACTAAAAGTAGCCATCATTCTTCTGCAGATAAAGTCATAATCCTATATCATCAAAACGCATTTGATAAAGTACCGTCCCGTTAAAAAACAGCTTTACTCCCATTGGCCTTTAAACAGGACTTCATCATTTGAATCAAGATTCAACCTCAGAACAAGTTACTTATTGCACATTTTGTGCATAACTGCAGAAAAAAATTCTTCCTGCCACAAGATGGAATTTTACAATTCCAATTTAAAACCAATTTAAAAACAAGGTCTACAGAAATAAAATCACAAATCTATCAGCAACAACCTCTCGCTATCGTCCTATCTATTTAATACACCACTTTGATACTACTAACTCTAGCATCAAAAAGATGTGTCTCTGTAACTTTGCTGAGAAACTTTGGCAAGAATTTACTATTACCCTCTTGTTTGGATATGGTCTTTTATGTCATCTAATTTAGCCTCCATAGAAACAGAATGCCTAGATAGGTGAGCCATTGGTCTGCACTGGTGTTGCCTTTATTGTTGTAATTTTAGAGAATTTTTATCTTCCTCTTCAGCTACAAAGTACACTTTAAGAATGTACATTACAGGCATGGAATAGTCACTTCTTCCATACTGAATGTCACATTTTTAGAGGTGTTGTGCCACGAAACAGACCAACATGACTATGTCTATATTTTAATTGTTTTATTTTTAAAACACAAAGGACATGCAGCTTCAAATGAAAGGCAACCTATACACGTGAATTTCCAACAAATTTTGGCATGATTGTGGGGAGATAGGTAGTCTTGCGCATTTGTATAGAATAGCTATCTGTTTTGGTTTGTTTCTTTTGTATGGCCCTGTTTTAATTGTCGAGCACTGCATCTGAAAATGGGGGCCTTTCCGAATTAGCCGTTTTATTCTTTCATCTGAATGAACAAAAAATTTCGGACCACTGGTCAACATGGGCAGCCTTTCCAGGCTCCCCTTCCCTTCAGTTTTAGGACTAGAGGGGTGAAAATCACCACATGTGGAGGGCACATCAACCACTCTTAGTCCACCAAGTTTTCTAACATTTGGATCATCTCCTGATTTTTAGGGATATTTTTCTTTCTATAAACAAAATCTCCTTAAAAACATTCCATCTATCCCTTCCTCTTGATCTACAGAGGAGCCCTGAGTTTAAAGGCAAGGCTTAAGATACCACTGATTCTGAGGGGTTTTCTTCTGGCTATGCAAAAAAAACCCAAGCTTAACGGCAGGGCTTAAGATACCACTGATTCTGAGAGGTTTTCCTCTGGCTATGCAGAGAAGACCTATAGCCTGTGTAGCCAGTGCCTTTCTCTTTCATTTAGCCTTTTGTTTCATCCAAACTGTTTTGTACCATCCAAATGGATGGTACAAACTGAATACCCAAATGAAACAAATGGAACCAATACTGTGCCCACCTCTAGTGATAGGTTCATCCTTTCATATATGGTGGGATTGAGGATCAAAATAATGGCGTTTTTCTTCACTATTAGTAGCCGGAATCCTTGCTGAGCTGCTGCAACTCAGTTGAAGGAACCTCTACTTATCACTATTTTAGCTAAGTTGCTCAGACCTCTGTAGTCTCCAAAAGCTATTCCATAGCTCATCTTCACATTAACATCAAGGATAATTTCTTCAACGCTAACCTTGTTCTTTTTTTGTTGTGATGAATCTGAACTTATAACCAGGCCAGCTGGGGATGCAGTGTTCTTCTTATTTTCACTCTTCAAGAAATCCTTAAACACAAAATGGCAGCTGTTAAAAGTACTTCCCAGAGGAAGGAAAAAGGAAGCGTTGCAAACACAAAATCAGACTGAGAAATTGCCACTGCTGTTTTTATCTAAGATTTTTTAAAACCTAATTATTTAATAAGGTCGAAGTAGGTTTTTAACTGATGTAGAGTCAAACTGGTTGCTTTTTAGCACTGATCAGCCAATGCATTATAGCAACAAGATGAGACATTGCTTTTATGTACTATTAGCCATCACCTGCCACACATTGCTGTCGCCCGGTCTGCATATATGTGCTTTGTCTGTGTGTATATGTGTGTATGTATATATTTGTGTATGTGTGTATATCTGTGTGTTTGCGTGTATGTGTGTGTGTGGTTTTGTGCATGAGTTGTAATGTTGTTTTTTTGCTTTTTAACTCTCTTCTGCTGTGTTTTTCAATGTTTTTATGCATGATGGTCACTTGTTGGCCTGATACATGTATTATGTCCAAATTTGGTGTCAATTTGTCCAGTGGTTTTTGAGTTATGTTAATCCCACAAACGAACATTACATTTTTATTTATATAGATGTTCTCTGAATTGCAAGCCTGACACAAGTCTGGTAGCAGTGAGGCTTTTTTGGTTTCGAAGGCAGAATGATATTGATTTTAGTCAGAATGGCTACTATCAGGGTTCAGTAAGGAAGGACTTATGGACAGGATATCTGCCTTTGTTTTTGTGATTGTATATGGCATTGAATATTTGCATTTGTACATAGAAGCTGCCCTGAGTTCCTCTGGAGAGAGAGGGTGGGTTAGAAATAAATTATTATTACTATTATTGTTATTATTATTATTATTAATAATAATAATAATAATAATAATATTTTACTGACACAAGAACACAGTATGTCACAGCAAAGGAGATATATATGCTGGATTTTGTATCACAAAATCACAAGTYGAACACTTCCCAAGCATCTAGGACTGTGTATTTTCGAATGATGTGTGCAGATCCAAGTAAGGTGGCCTTTTGCAGTTGACAGATCGTGATTTTTGTTTCCAAATGCCAGCTGAGATTTTTGGTGGTCCCAGTGCCAATGACCACTGGGACTACCTGTACTAGTTTATGCCAGAGCCCCACACCACGACAAGGTGGCACCTATCGGGGGGATGATGATGACGGTGGTGGTGGTGATTATGATGCTGGTGATTGTTGTTGTTGTTGTTGTTATTTTACTGACACAAAAACACAGTATGTCACAGCAAATGAGACCTATATGCTGGATTTCATATAAAAAATCACAAGTCGAACGCTTCCCAAGCGTCTAGGACAATATTATTATTATTATTATTAGAGAAGATATTATAAAATATTTCCAAAAAAAGCAATGGCCAGTTTCTGGTGGAACACCTAGTAACTGCTGGTTGATTATGCTTTTACTAACACTGGAGTAGCTAGCCTTTGGTGTAATCCAACTGGACAATTAGTAAGCAGAAAGCATATTTACTGTCACTTAATACAAGCTATTTATAACCTTAAATCATGTAGCAAAGTCTTTTTGTGGCAGAATCAAATAATTGGAGGTTATTATTTCCCAAAGATGCAGAATGAGTTTAGATTCTGTCTGAGGTCTGTATTGTTCTAGAAATTCAAAGAACCAGGAAGAGGAAAAATCTGAACTCACTTCCATTTATACCACTCCACGAAAACTCAACTGCCTGCCATAGTTAAGCATTATTATTTCTGGATGCATTCCCAGGCCTTCCTAGTATTGCCCTAAATGTCTCCAAGGCTCCTTCTGCACTGCCATATAATCCAGATTATCAAAGCAGATAATCCACGTTATCTTGCTTTGAACTGGATTATATGAGTCTACACTGCCATATAATCCAGTTCAAAGAAGATAATCTAGATTTTATATGACAGTGTAGAAGAAGCTTAAAATTGTTACAGGAATTCCAATTCATCTGGGTGATAGCTCAAATGCTTTGCAATAACAGTCATAAGTGTCGTTTAAAAGGCTGGCCTCAGCAGTTAGGCACAGTATTCATTTCAAATGATAAACAAACATAGCAGAATAATAGATAATTATCCATAAGACAGAAACAGAGGTGAGATGTGGCAGATGATTACTGTAGTGTTAGAATCTAAATGTGTGATTGGAAGAAAATGTAGTAGATTAGAATATATTGTTGAGTGCTGTTACCTACAATATCTATACATCTACAGAAAAAGCTCAAATGGATTCAGTACCTGACTGACATCACCAGAAGCATATTTATTTCTAACTTTGCTTTTCCAGCAACTCGAAAGTTTGTTGCTCTTGAAGAAAAATGGTTGAGGAGAAAAGAGGTTATAATTCCAAAGTATTCAACCTCCCCCAAGTATTTTACAAATGTAACACACACGATTTTCCATATTAATAATTTTAGGTGGCCTTCTAGAGCATTGCCTATCAAGTACAATGATCTAGAAAGGCCACATATGATGTTTCTTGGCAGAAGCCTACCGTTCAATGAATGATTAATCTGCAAGACGCCTATTCAAATGGGAATGTTGACAATGTGTTTTAGGGGTACAACCTGTCCCATGAATCTGAGATTCTAAATGATAAGATACTATCCAGATTGAAAGGTGGACATAAATCAAAGAGGAGAGGCTGCTTTCAGCTCGCAGGTCAAAACTAAACTGAACATCCAGATTTCATGGGCTCCATCTGATTTCTCCCAGGGAAAGACAGATGTTAGTGACCTACAGCTTGGTCGCCACAAATGTTTTAGAAAATTACATTTATCTTGTGATAGTGAACTGACTTCATAGCTTTTTTTGTGTCAGGAATGACTTGAGAAACTGCAGCTCGCTTCTGGTGTGAGAGAATTGGCTGTCTGCAAGGATGTTGCCCAGGGGATGCCCGGACGTTTATTGTTCTACCATCCTTGTGGAAAGCTTCTCTCATGTCCCCACATGGGGAGCTGGAGCTGACAGAGGGAGCTCAACCAGCTCTCCTTGGATTCAAACCACCAACCTATTGGTCAGTAGGCCTGCTGGCACAAGGGTTTAACCCCTTGTGCCTCTGGGAGCTCCTTCATAGCTAAACTCAGAAGTGGCAGTTTGAGAAGATAAATTTGGCCAATATTTGTAGAGTCATGACCCAATTTTTCAACAAGTCAAGAAGGAAAAATATAAAAGGAAGAGTATTTCCCTCTGGTTATAATCAGTGTGGTCTAGTAATTTCAACATTAGACTATGGCTCTGGAGAACAGGGTGGGAATCTCCACTCATAGATTGAAACCCATTGGGTGACCTTGGGCAAGCCACATTCTCAGAGGAAACGAAAGCAACACTCCTTTCAACAAATCTCACCCCCCCCCCCGCAAAAAAAAAAAAAACACCTTGTGATAGTCATCATAGATTTGAAAAAACTTGAAGGCAACCAACAACAAGCTACGCCCTGCCCACTGTGTCTTATTTTCTGTGTTTAAATTATTATGATTTTACATTGTTTGATGTGTTTATTTATATTGTTTCTTGTATTTTATTTTATTTTAATATTTTATTGTTGTTGTTTATTTGCATTGTTGTATTGTTGGGCTTGGCCTCATGTAAGCCGCCCCGAGTCCCCTTGGGGAGGTAATGGCAAAGTATAAATATTATTATTATTATTATTATTATTATTATTATTATTATTATTATTAGGCCTTCTTAAACTATTTCCACTCACAACCCCTTTCTACCTGACAAATTTTATGTGATCTCGAGTATATAAAATAGGTATACAGATCAAACATTTACTGATAACAAATCAGCATTTGCAATGCTTGCTAAGTAGGCTACATGTCAATCACGTTTGATTTTTATCAATTTTAATACCTCATCCAGTGCACTGCTTTTCCTTTTCTTTGCCTTGGGAACTTTTATGGTCACAGAAGAAGGACTCCCTTGATGCTTCACTTCCATCTTATTGGGCTGCAGAGGTGTAAACTGAATCTCCATTTCAGGTTTTGGGAAACGGCTAATTTGGTCATTGTCTGAAGAGACTTCACAAGAATCTAGAAGGGAATCTGACTGCTCCTGTGGTTACCAAAAATAATGTAAAATGGGTAGACAAGGGGATGGTGGGAAGAAAATAAAACAAAACAATGATGTAGAAGGAAAGACAAAAACTTTAACACAAGCCTTGAGGGGAAAGTGGGACGCAACATGCCCGTTTTCATTTTATGAGAATGATTGCTTGACATCCTCAGAATGATTGCTTGGCATCCATTTGCTCACAAGCTTTGCTATTCTGCTGCTGAATATGCATGCCCAGTGTGGAATACACCTTACCATGTTAAAGCAGTGGATGTGGTTCTGAATGAGACGTGCCACATTATCACATAATGTCTACACCCTACCGGTCAGCCGGTATTGCACCACCTGACATCCACCGGGAAGTAGCAGCCAGTAATGAAAGGCATTTACATCTCCGGCCCATCCTCTGTTCGAATACCAGCCAGCACACCAATGTCTTAAATCAAGAAATAGCTTCCTAAGATCTACAGAAATAGCCACAGGAACACCTCAGCAAGTGAGAGTCCAAAAGTGGCAGGCTGAAACCTGAAGTCTCAATCAGTGGCTGAGACCGGATGAGAAACTCCCTCCTAGGCACATAGAAGGCTGGGCCACTTGGAAGGCACTGAACGGACTGCACTCTGGCACCACAAGATGCAGAGCCAATCTTAAGAAATGGGGCTACAAAGTGGAGTCCATGACATGCGAGTGTGGAGAAGAGCAAATCACAGACCACCTACTACAATGCAACCCAAGCCCTGCCACATGCACAGTAGAGGACCTTCTTATAGCAACACCAGAGGCACTCCATGGGCTAGCTTCTGGTCAAAGAAAATGTAGTATAATGTCAAGTTTTTAACTTTGTTTGTGGTTTATTTTATACATTATAACTGTATTCTCAATTCATTTCTGATAAATAAATAAATAACTACCCCCAGAATAAATACTTGCTATCAAAATGTATTCCACCCAGAATGAAAACAAACACTGCAAAGTTCTCATTAGAGAGAGCATATTCAAGTTTTTCACAGGCTTTAGAGAATACGGAAGAAATCTCTCAAGGGCACAGAAGTGCTACCACCAGAATGTCAGCAAAGCAAAGCTAAGTTTGCCACTTCTGCTGTAATGCTTTCTGGAATGTCCATTGGACACTTTGTAGAGTTCTCTGTACATACAATGAGCCCTTCAGCAAGGAGATCGAGCGATAGCACCCCCCTGTGGCCGGAACCAAGCACAGCCTCCAAAAGATGCCAAATGATGAGAAAAAGCCTAATTATACCTCCATATGTTGTCTGTCTCGTCATTGTATAATTGGCATTGAATATTTGCTATATATGTGTTCTGTGATCCGCCCTGAGTCCCCTTCAGGGTGAGAAGGGCAGATTATAAGTACTGGAAATAAAATAATGAGGGGCAATGTCTTGATTTTGCACGCACACATACCTACACATCAACTTGTAAAGAATTTTTATGAGCTCGGATAGATACCTGAATGTTTTCTAGTGACGATGACACTTTGCTAGAATTCTGTATCGATTGGTCTCTTTCTCCTCCACTATTGCAATTTGGCAAGTCACTTTGGTTCACTTCCAGCTGTTGAAGAAAGAGATGAATGAGAATCATGACATTCACAGTCAATAATTATTTTGATTTTAGAAATCCAATGTGTTTAAAAAGGCAAGATGGCACGCTCATTGCTAAATGATCGCAGCACAGTCATAGCTTTGCAGCATCAGGTATTGAGTTTTTTGGGAAACTTCCTCTCTGGCTAAATTCAGTTGCTTTAAAAAACAAAATTGTGGCTTTTAACTTATGCATGACTTATCATCTGTCCATTGTTTTAACAACAATTGATATGTTGTGGATGTGTTTATAAAACAATGTAACACGATTTTTGTTCCTGAGTCAGAAATGTCATTTCCTAATTGGTTCTATCATTAAAAACAGGGGGGAAAGTTTATTAAACTGCAAAAACATTGATTGTGCGGGACATCCCGCAGGAGCATGAATGCTATTTTGTTTTATAGCTATATGTAAAATACTTTGGTTGCAATAATAACTTACTTGGACATAGGTCTCCCTGAATGCAATGCAACATACTGAGAAAGACCACATTATAAAATAGTACCAGAGTTGTAAATTTACCTGTTTACTACCAGAGAGGTCTTCCACTTTCTTTGTTTCTGCTTCTTTTGGAATGGGTAATTCCTTGGTAATGTCTTTACTAGGTTTTTCAGTAGCTGTTTTTAAATTCTTTTCAAGACAAAAAAGTACCAAAAGTTCAACTATACAGATTTAGCTGAGATAGAGCAAAAACAATTAGCAAGCTAAGGACTCAAATATCTAACAAACTCCAGCCTTTGTGGTGACACAAGGGAAATATAATATATGTTTATGTGGTTAAAACTTAGATTTGTAGCATAATACTGATGATAAAAGATATAAGTAATTCAATGTTAAAGTGCTGGAGRGGACAGTGAGAGAATTGTGTTGCCGATGGCTTTCATAGTCGGAATTACTGGGTTGCTGTGGAATATATAGGGGGGGGGGGGAGAGAACAAGAGGAATATCTCCCAACCTGGGTATTCCACAGATATATAAACCCCACTTGCTTAGTTTCAGACCTCACAACTGAGGATGCCTGCCATAGATGTGGACAAAATGTCAGGAGATAATGTTTCTGGAACATGGCCATACAGTCCAGAAAACTCACAGCAACCCAGAGAGAGAATTTGTCACTGAATGAAAAAGGGATCTCTAAGGTCACAGATAAAATCACCATAGCAGCCAAGAAGTATAAAGAAAATCAAGTGCATGCAGAAATCTAATTGTTCTAAAGAAGCTTTATTATGTTCAAAGATGTTCCAATTTCATGAAGTCACAATAAGCAAAATAATTTTATGTGAGAATACACAGAATAAGATCTTAGGAAAAGAAGAAATTGCATACGAACCTTCTCAGGAGCTTTCAAGATAGCCTTTTTCAGTTCTTCTATTTCTTTGTCTTTTTGTGCATTACTTGAAACTAGAGTACTCAGCTGAACTTCCAAAGCTGCCACCAGCTGATCCCTCTCAGTACGCCATTTCTGAAGGTCATTATCTTTTTCTGTCACAAGTCTTTCCTGAAAAAAAAGAAAAAAGAAAGGGGGGTAAAAAATCCCTGTAAAGTGTTCACTGTGTGAGTTTTTTTTTCACTACAGTTTTTTTCCTATGCTATTTTTTCTGGCTGAATTTATTTGTATGCTACCTTTTGTTTTTCAGTAGAAAGGTGTTAAATTAATTGGGACATACATACAATTTGCACATTTAACTAATTTACGATGCCATAAAACCTTCCAGCAGCATGCAGAAGAATGAGGAAGAACTCAGTCAAAGAACACGGTATCACAAATGGATGGTGAAGCAGCAGTTCTCTATGTGGTCGGAATCAAGCTGAAATCGAGCATACTCTCATGAAAGCTGGAAAGCTGGGATGTTAAATTGCCTCTGTGTCTGTCTATATATATTGTATGAATAACTGGCATTGAATGTTTGCCATGTATATGTACATTGTAATACGCCCTGAGTCCCCTGAAAGGTGAGAAGGGTGGAATATAAATACTATAAATAAGTAAGTAAGTAAGTAAATGTTTCGCATTTGGCTCTTGGAAGATACTGGATTTTTGTTTCACAAGAAAGCGAAACCTCTTACAGGCTGGAGAAGTCCAAACAGAGCAGGAGTGGGAAGAGCAGAAATTGCCAAGTCAATGTTTTAGGGTTTTGTTTTTTTTAAATGAGGAACTACAGTGAAACCTTGACTTACAAGTAAACCAACATATAAGTTTTGAGATACAAGTTGTTGCTTGGTCAATTTTTTTTTCTTTGACATGCAAAATGAGATTTGAGTTACGCACTATCGCGAGAGTACACCACCCGCCATCTTAAGCAGGGCTTAAGGGAGCAGACAGGAAAGCTCCTTATGCTTGTCCTTGCTGTTATTTCTGCACACACCTTACTATTTTAGATCCATGAACAGCCTTTTTTCAAGAGGAAGTGATCGGCAAATTCATGTTTTAGTTATTTAGGGGGCATGGTGGTGCAATGGGTTAAACCTTGTGCTACTGAACTGCTTACGATCTTCCGGGGAGGCCCTGCTCTCAATCCCACCTTCATCGCAAATGCGCTTGGCGGGGATAAGAGACAGGGCCTTCTCGGCAGCGGCCCTCTGGTTGTGGTCAAAATTAGGTCAACGACTTCCCTCTGTTCCTTCAGGAAAAAGTTGAAGACGTGGCTATGGGACCAGGCATTTGGATAGCAAGCTGACAATAAAAATGATGATAATGCTATGGAAAGTGGACTATGGACAGGTTTCGGATTAAGTTGTTGATCATAGAACTCGGACTTAGACATGGCCAACCAATTCAATTTGCACTATTTTAAATGGTTTTAATCTAATTTAATGTTTTACTTATTATGTAATTGTTGTTTTATCTGTTTGTATATGGGGGGCATCAAATTGTTGCGGGCTGTAAGCTGCCCTGAGTCCCCCTTTGGGGGTAGAGAAGGATGAGATACAAATATTTGAAATAAATAAATAATAAAATTGTATCTCATTGTAACAAGGCACTGAAGTTTGCCTGTGTCTGTTTATATGATGTAACTAGCCGTCCCCTGCCACGCATTGCTGTGGCCCAGTCTGTGTATATGTTTTGTGTGTGTGTATATGTGTATATTTGTGTATATGTGTATATGTGTGTGTTTGCATATATATATATATATATATATATATATATATATATATATATATATGTGGTTTTGTGCAAGTGCTGTAATGTATTTTTTATGTTTTGGCCTTTTAGGTCTCTTCCGCTGTGTTTCTCAGTGTTTTTATGAGTGATGGTCACTTGTTGGCATGATAGGTGTCTTGTGTCCAAATTTGGTGTCAATTCGTCCAATGGTTTTTGAGTTATGTTAACCCCACAAACGAACATTACATTTTTATTTATAGAGATGTGCTCTAAGTCCCCTCGGGGAGATGGGTAGAACATAAATAAAGTGTTGTTGTTGTTGTTACTACTATTATTTCTTGTTATACAGGCTGCTAAGAAACATGATGAAAGAAAAATGGTGAAATTGCCACCATGCCCCTTATGGTGTGTGAGGTCTATAAGGAGAAAAAAAAAACCTGAGAAAAACTTAAGAAGGTATAGCAGGAGCGGCAGTCCTCCGAGGACCCCAGTCCCCCTGATTTGAAGAGTGCCCCACCCCAATGTAGAAGAAGAAAGGGGAATACTACAAAGAATATAATATAAATAATATACATGATCTTGATAGTTGTATTCAGTGTACTGGCAGGGACCCTCAAAACTGGAAGTCAAGAAAACTCTCCTTGGCAGAAGAATAAAACAGCTCAGTTGACTACCATACTGTTTATCTGATGACGTACTTTTGGACATACAGTCAATCTTCCACGTTTTCAGGTTTAACTTTTGTGGATTTGATTCCTTGCAAATTTGGTTAATTTAGTCTCTCTAGGAATCTCTAGGTCCTCAAGCACAACACTATATTTAACTTCTGCTTGAAGTTTACCATAGAGTCATGCTGAAAATTCCTAATGAGGTAGTCTCTCTGTAAAAAAATAGTATATTTATTCGTGGTTTTTCCACTATTGAGAGGGGTATTGCACTCAGAAAATGTGGAGCACCTACTGCATAATATATTCTGTACCAGGTGAGCAAATCATTACAGCAATCCAGACTTGATGTACCAGATTTATTGGAGCTGCATCTCTCAGAGGAGAGTAGCCTTGCTGAATTGCTGAATGAATAAACTGCAGATACTTATTTGTAAATTCTGAATTCTTTAAGGGAGAATGGCAGAATATAATCATAAAGAATATTAATTAAGTTAAACATGCAGTCTTGGCAATTATTCAATTTTAATGTGAACGGCTATGTATAAAGAAAAATTAAGAATGCATCTCTATGCACATATAACTCAAGAGAATGTCCCATACAACATGACTAGACTTACTTCCAAGCAAACATGTGCAGGATTACCTAGTTAGGTCCTCATATTCAGAAGTTTCTCCCAATGCAAATTGTTTATTGTTTTCTACTCACTGCTTCTACTAGCTGCTTCGTGTGATGTTCTCTGTTTTCAGCAAATCTTTTCATCTCTCTGTTACGATGCGTCTCTGCTTCTTTGGCCTGATTTATGAGAAGCGTTTTTTCTGTCAGCCACTTCTGGCGATTCGTTTTGTGTTGTTCTTCACACTCCTATGTTTAAAAGTAACCAGGAGTTAAACCTATTTCTCTTAAGGAATTAAGAAAACCCTCTAAAAACATGGAATAATTTTGAGTGGTCATGCTTGAGTACGAAAATATATTTGTTTTCTGTAGAAGAGTGCTAGTTTGCCAAGGAATTACATTAAAACATTTGTTATCAGAAGAAGTACATTGAAAAGCAGCAATAATTATGGTTTGGATTAGGAGTCTGTAATATGGTGCTGTCTCTTTAAAATAATGACTCCTACAATTCCTGAACCTCTGCAACACTAATGGAGCCATTATTATTATTATCATCATCATCATCATTATTGTTATTGTTATGTTTATTTATACCCCATTTTTTTTCTCTCCACAAGGAGATTCATGTAAGTTGTAGTCAAACATCTGAAGGGAACTAGATTGCCTACACTTGATTTAGTATTGTGAGTATGCAATATACTGTATATACTCGAATATAAGCCTAGAAGTCCCCCTTGGGTTATATTTGAGTCAAGGTAATTTATTATTTTACTCTGTTGTTATTATTATTATGATTATTATTACATTTATTATTTTACTCTGTTATCGTTACTATTATTATTACATTTATTATTTTAATTTATTATTACATTTATTGTTTCACTCTATTTACTGTATTATTACTGTTACTATAGTATTTCCATTATTTTACTCTATTATTACTACTTCTATTATTATATTAATTATTTTACTCTATTATTATTGGAAGGATACATAAGCACATTTACAATGAAGGTCAGAATAATTTTTTAATCAGAGTTGGGCAGTCTTATCATAAATTACACTTTAATGTAAATATTCAAAAACATTTAACATACTGATGCCTCAATTAATGTAATTGTATTGGTATCTATTTTTATTTTGAAATTTACCAGTAGCTGCTGCATTTCCCACCCCTCGGCTTATATTTGGGTCGGCTTATATTTGAGTATATAGGAGTAATATGTTTTTTTGCTTATGGGTACATGCTGCCCCATTTGAATATAAAGGGGAAGAAATATGAGACTTCTCATTTTATCTAAGAATTAGAATGTATCCATGTAAAGTTAACAGGAATCTCTTTAAATCAGGTATTAACACAGAGCAGATAATGTGTGGCTTACAGGACTGCAACTGTCGTCCTCATTGGCTATGCTGGTCAATGGAAAGTTGTGAGTAATAGGATTTGCAATTACATCTGGAAGGTTATGAGTTGTTCAGCCTTCTCGTCACCAAATGATAGTTTATTATTCAAGCGGTGATATATTTAGACTAAAGGCAAAGGATGATCTAAAACTATAGATATAGGTATCAACATAGACACATTTATTTTATTTATATCCTGTCCTTGTTTTATAGATGTATAGGCTATGACTTGTCCTGGTTTCAGACTGGCATGAGCATGTTTGAGAGACATTCACATAAAGTAGAACATTATTATTATTATTTAAATAACTTGAAGCCCACAATTTTAGTCCTCTGGTCTTTGAAACTCAGATGTACTTTTCACCTTAGTCCCTACAGAATTTTGTCAAAATAATTGATAGTCATTTACTAGTGTTTTTGGCACCAGGTGCTGCTGAACTGTTGACCTGAAGGTTGCCTGAACTGCTGACCTGAAAGTCAGCACTTCAAATCTGAGCTCCTGTCTGTCAGCTCCAACTCCTGTCAACCTAGCAGTTCAAAAACATGCAAATGTGAGTAGATAAATAGGCATCACTTTGGGGGGGAAAGGCAAAGAGATGCTCCAAGCAATCTTGCCAGCCACACAACCAGGAAGTGACAACGCAGGCTTCTCAGCTTGAAAATGAAAAGGACCTTCCCAGAGCCAGAGATGAGCACCACTTCCAGAAGCCGGAAATGAAAAGAGAAGCCTCTGCCTTTGTTTGTATGTCTCATTGTATTTGACTGTAAAGGTATTGAATGTTTGCCTATGTATGCTATAATTTGCTCTGAGTCCCCTAGGGGAGAAGGACAGAATATTTAAAAAGTGATGATGATGATGATGATGATGATGATGATGATGATGATGATTATGCACACATAAGACCCTGGCATGGTTTGAATGAAGTCTCAGGCCCCATCTACATAGTCATATCAAATCCAGATTTTCTGCTGCTTTGAACTGGATTATATGACAATGAAGACTCATATAATCCAGTTCAAAGCAGATAATCTGGATTTTATATGGCTGTGTAGATGGGGCCTCATACAATCTTGAAAGCACATCAGGAATCCACACATTACCTTCAGCTTCTCTTGCAGTCTTGCCACTTCTTCATGAAGCAACACTGTACTCGTTTCACATTCTGCTTTACCATTCTGTTGCCTCACACTACTGCCCTGCTTCTCTATCTCATGATACCTTTTCTTCCATTCTTCCAGTTCTATAGAGAAAATATGTTCATTGATAAGAATTTAAGACATACAAGAATTCCATTATTAGAAAGTGTTTATGTTTACTGTTGGTAAATATATATAAATGGGAAAAGTTCTCATAGATTGCACTTTTTCGCATCTCAAAACATCTGAATCTTCTGTTTGCTTTTTATTTCCATCTTCAGTTTTGTATACCTCTGTCAACTAAAGGATAATGTTGTACTCCAGGCCTGGAAACACCATGACAACCGCACCACACAAGAGTCAAGGAATATAAGCAAACAGTTTATTGTAAAAACCTAAAAAGCATTTAAAAATCAGGAATAAGAAAGGAAGATATAGTATCCAAAAAGGTTTAACAACAGGTGATAACCAGACAGTAATCCAAATGTCTCAAAAAATTCCAGAGATGACAAAGTCCAAGAACAGCCAGAAATCACGGATACAGCAGAAGACCACAATCCAGAAGGTATAACTAGTAAAACTTGAACAGGAGTACATTAACAGGAAGATAGAAAACTTTCAGGATATTTAAATCCAAAATCAAAGCTTGGTTGAACCAGGAACAAGTGAACTCAGGCTTAGATTCTCATTCTAAAGCAGTGCTGCCTGAACTCACCTTAAGGTAAACAATAGACACTGATGTAATCATTCTGTTTCCCGTGAATTTCCTTCACAACTTTCCTATGTAATCTCTCTGAACAACGCAATCTATTTTCGGCTCTGATTTGTAAACAAAGACTTTTGTTGATCTCCGTAGCTACAGATGGGTCCTCACAGGGGCCCTCCTTATCACTCAGCTCTTCACTCAATTCCTTATCTGCTGTTGCTACTTCTGCCCCCCCCCCCCGAAATATCCTTGAGGCCTTGCACTTTCCAAGCCAGTTTTCTTGCAGAAAGAACCATCATTTAAATTTCCCAGACTTCAGAACCCATCACTTTGTGCCACAGAAAAGCTCACAATCCTCTCTAAATCATGMGTTAAACCATCAGCCTGTGGTTGATCTACAAGAGATAACACCTCATATATGGAACTCTGGCCCATGACAGCTGATGCCTTTATACATTTGCCAGTATTCTTAAAAAAGAACAATAAATGTGTTGTAGAGCAATTTTTGCATAAGTAGCCTAACACAGCCATGCCTATGGAATACAGCAAGTCGGAAGACTTGAAAAAAATACCACCACCTGTGGTATCTTCACCCTATTTAGAAGCAAAGATGGGGGGGGGGGGTTGTAAGATATATCAAAAAGGCATTGTGGGGCTGGTATGCGAAACATTATCCTTCCTCATCACTTACCTGCAACACATCTTTCATTCTCTTCTAATCGAGCTTCAAGTTCTTGGTCTTGTTCAGACTGAGTCTGCTCTTGCTCTTCCAAAGTCAGTTTCATATCTTCGATGATCTTATCCTTTTGATGTAGAGCTAAATATTGAAGAAGCACATTTTTAATGCTGTCCTTTATTTACTCCTTTCCAGAAATTCTTCTGGTAGACTAATAGCTATACTTTTGGTGGAGGGAAATCTCAGTTGAACTGCACCATGTCAAAGGATCCTAAATTGTTTTTATTGCCCCTAAAGTATATGCTCTCACTTCAGACTTTGTACCAAGCACAAGTAGATCAGCACCATCCGAGTTAATTATTATGTATGTTATATTCTTGGATAGTTTTTAGCAGCAATAATGTTGCATTATATCAAAACCAAGATTTTAGTGTGGAAGCTTTGTTAAGCCTCCTTTTGACTTTTCAGTAGAAGGCATTAGAGGGAGAAGTGAATCGTGTAGACAGAGGTGCTGGAGCTGCACCTCTCAATATTTCTCACATTGAGATATGTAGGTTGAGGCTAGTGAGAGTCGCAGCCTAATAAAATCTAGATGTCTGCATGATTCCCACCCCATATTAGAGAGAAAGATTAAACCTTTTCCTGCTTCCAAAGCATTTCATGAACAATGACACTCAATCATTTATTTTGCCAATTCTTGCAGCATTTTTGCTCTCTTTTGGCAGAATAATTAATGCCATTAACAGTTGTTCCCAGTCTGTCATTCAACTACTTATTGCAAGTGAGTTCTGCTTGCTATGATTCTCTATCTCAATGGCATTATTTGCCTTAAATGAGTACCAGGCAATCTGTGTTAAGCTAAAATACACCTCCCTTCATGTACGCTGGGTCCCACAAATCTTAAAATAATTCTCATTTCAAAACGAACATGTTTTGAAATCCATGAACCATTCTATGCTTATTTTAAATATGCTCACTTTTTTACACCCTGCAGTCCAAACCAACATTCTAAATACCAAATGTCAAGTCATCAACACAATAGGTAGCTTACGTAAATGAAAATTATGACGCACCTTTCTAATAATTGAAAAGATTAATCTCTCACCTGTCAAATGTATAGGCCAAATGGGAAAGGTAGCTCACAGAAAATTATTTCATTAAATCATAAGCATAAAAACATCAGAAGTAGTATTAAAAATAACAGCAGTGAGAATAGAAGAATGCCAGAAGTATGTGAAGGAAAAAGAGATCACAAACACATATAGAGTATTACATACCTTCACATGCTTTCTGGTATTGATGTTGAACATCCTCCACTTTCTTATTGAGTTCTTCCTAATTTGGACACAAAAAGAGAGAGTACATACACACAAGAACTAAAATCTCCTAATGTAGTGAATAAATAAAGGCCACAACATGTCTGGATTACTGTAAAGCACTCTATGTGGGGCTGCCTCTGAAGTACTCGGAACTTCAGCTGGTCCAAAGAGCTACAGTCAGGTTGCTAAATGGGGCTGGCTACAGGGAGCGGACAACCCCCTTGTTGCAGCAGCTCCACTGGCTGCCAGTCTGTTTCTGGGCACAATTCAAAGTGCTGTTTATGACCTTTAAAGCCCTGGACAGTTCAGGTCCAGGCAATTTGGCCAACCACATCCCTTTGTATGATCCTGTCCAGGCCCTGAGATCTTCAGGAGAGGTCCTTCTCTCAGTCCTACCTCCACCTCAAGCACGGTTGGTGGGAACATGAGAGCGGGCCTTCTCGGTGGCTCCTGAGACTCTGGAACTTCCTGCACAGGGAAGCCAGAATGGCCCACTTCCTGAGCTCCTTCTTTATTTCTTTCTTTATTTATTTACTGTATTTTTACCCTACTCTATCTCAATCCTGAAGGAGACTCAGAGCGGCTTCCAAACTGGCAATAATTCAATGCCGCATGACAACATAAAAACATATAAAATGCAAATATATTATGTATTAAAATCATTAAAATGACATATAATCCATCAAAATAAACTGTTAAAAACATAGCACTTAATCCTGAAATCATAGTCCAAGACCCTTCAGGAGGCATGTTGAAACCTTTTTATTCAGGCAGGCTTTTAAAGATGGACGTGCTTAATATCTATTCAGAGGGTGCTGTGGTTTTAAACTTTGAATATACTTTGATGGATTTTAACTGTGATTTAATTCTGCAAAATAAAGATAAAGAGTGTGTTTGGCCTACCTTTTGCCTACCTCTGGCCTATAAGCAACCTACTGAGTTCACAAAGATTTGAACTACAGCAGGCATCCTCAAACTGTGGCCCTCCAGCTGTTTGGGTCTCCAACTCCCAGAAGCCCTAACAAGCTTGTTCAATTGTCAGGAATTCTGGGTACTGAAGGCCAAACAGCTGGAGGGCCGCAGTTTGAGGATGCCTGAACTAGAGACTTATGAATCCACAGTCTTCACTCCTACACTATATCAGCTCGGTATTTTTATATTATACAAGCCATCCTCCTAGTAACATCCAATAGTAACTGCAACCAAAAACATTTCACGGTACCTTCTGAAACTGTTGAATTGTTCTTTGCTTGAGCTCTAGTTCTTCGGTGAGCTGGTTTTTAGCCTTTTCAAGTTCATTGACTTTATTCCGTAGTAATTTCTCTTCAGTACGCATGCTGCATATCTATAAGAAGATTCATTAGGTTAGTTTGTAAGCAACTATGTATGGTGCTTTATTATTTCTTCAGAATGATGTGCTTTTAGATGTTAAGCCAAAAGCAACCTCCTTGTTCACTCATTCCCTTTGTGTTGCAATTTCAAACATTGAGAAAGATGGGCAGATAATATTTTAGAATGACAGTTTCCAAAGAGGATTCCCTGATGTTGCTGAACCAAACTTCTGAGTATTAGTCATGCTTGATGAGATTTCTAGGAGCCAAATCCCAACAAGATTCTCTGATTTGTTTTCAGTACATATGGCAAGTAGAGGTTGAATATTCCTTATCTGAAATGCTTGGAATCAGAGCATTTTAGTTTTAATAATAATAATGATAATAATAATAATAATAATAATAATAATAATAATAATAATAATAATAATTTTATTTATACCCAGCCACCATCTCCCCAAGGGGACTCGGAGTGGCTTACATGAGGCCAAGCCCAACAACACATCAATAAAACAAAATACAATAAGCAAAAATAATACAATTAATATAACTCACATATAAACAATAACACACAAGGATTTAAAAAAATCTATGGCCAGGCCAAATGTAATAATTTAAAATTTTAAAAATTAATGCTGGGCACGAACAGAGGTAGAATGTATCTGGTAGGAGGGTTTTAAAAGAAAAGAAGGGAGAGCAACCCAACGAGTAGTTAAAGTGCTTCTGAGGACATTTTGCTGGGAATTATTTCCTTATTCAGAGTTTTGAATCTTGGAATGCCTATATTAGCATATATGCACATAATTAAAATGAACAAAACCAGAAAAACCCAAGTAAAAGGAATTGTGCTATATTACATAAAGTATATATACTTTTTAAACTGTATAAGAAGTTCCCAGTGGCACAATAGGTTAAACCCTTTTACTGGCAGGACTGGTCGACCGACAGGTTGGCGGTTCGAATCCGGGGAGCGGGGTAAGCTCTAGCTTCTCATGCAGAGACATAAGAGAAGTCTCCCACAGGATGGTAAAACATCAATCATCCGGGCATCCCCTGGGCAACATGCTTGCAGATGGCCAGTTCTCTCACACCAGAAGTGACTTGCATTTTCTCAAGTCGCTTCTGACACACACAAAAAAAACCTGTATAAAGCCCTTCCTACTTACTACCTCATCAGAAGGGGTCCAAATTGGTGGCATACGCTGGTTGGACTCCCCTAATATATATGTTGTTGTTCATTCGTTCAGTCGTCTCCGACTCTTCATGACTTCATGGACCAGTCCACGCCAGAGCTCCCTGTCGGTCGTCACCACCCCCAGCTCCTTCAAGGTCAGTCCAGTCACTTCAAGGATGCCATCCATCCATCTTGTCCTTGGTCGGCCCCTCTTCCTTTTGCCTTCCACTTTCCCCAGCATAATTGTCTTCTCTGATATTGTACTATGCCAATAATATAATATATTATATGTATATATATCTTGTAAGCCACTCTGAGTCCCCTTCAGGGTGTGAATAAATGTTGTAAATAAATAAATAAACCCTATCTGCTATCAACAGCAGGCTTGTGAAATGTCTTACTTGCACACAGCTCTCCTCAACCTGGTATCTCCCTTGAATAGCACTGCCATCATATCCTACCAACATGAGTAGCAGCCTTAAGAGGATAATGGATGTTGTAATCAAAGGAGAGAACCATGTTGGGGAAGCCTAGCATATTATGACAACTGGTTATACACTGAAAGCCTAATTGGCTCAGCTTCTTTATTACTGTTCTTTAGGATTAGTCCATTCTACACCATCCTTTGACTCCAATAGTGAGTTTTTCAAACAAAGAGGTGGGGAAATGATAACAATGAAAGCTGCCTACTGAAAGAGACCTCTTCCCCAACAGCTCCTCTAACAAACCTCTCTTTGTACTTGATCAATTTGTTTTTTGGCGTCAGCCAGTTTTTCTTTCAGATCTGCATACTCTTCATCCTTCCGCTGGATTTCCATTCGCAGATGGGAGGAGAGAGCAATACTCTCCGAGAGCTTGCTATTCAATCTGGAAAGAAATAGTGATATAATGGTACTAATTACTCAGTCCTTAGAATCTAATTTTGGCAAGTCAAGTTATTAAAATAGAAACACAGAAAAACAGATTTTTTTTGTCACTTATTGCTGTAGATTCCACAGATCAATTTTCCCTTTTCACTCAGCAGGTGTTGGCCCTCAGTGGAATTTGAATGTTGGTATGAGCTATGTTGCTATCATTGCCAGCTCTGAGATCTGGCAGAAATACACAAACTCATGTGGTCCATTTAAACAAGCAGTGTTGCTTTAACCATTATTTGAATGCGCTGTAATTCAGAAAAGAATGTATGCAGTATAGTTGGTTTTCAGAATGTACTTTGTGTGGTAGGATTCATGGTCACATACATGCTCACATACCATGTATGTAAGCAGACTTAGTAAGCAGACTTCTATGTGAATTGCAGTCTTTTCTGTCCAATTTGTCTCTGGAAGGGAACATTTCCAGAACCATTTCATATTTTGGAATAGCACATAACAGCATGTCCTTGGAGCCTGTTGTCATACACAGGTACTCATAGATTTGTTAGTACTATGCATCCCAGAAATACAGCTTTTGTTTGAATTATATGTTAGCACCAAAGAAATGGCAAAAGCTCTGACTCCTGTCTTACTAGACAATCTATTGCTTTGTTATCTTATGGGAATATACTCATGCAAATTGTTTATCCTGGATGGGCAACTTATGATCCTCCATATTCTTGGAATGCAACTCCTCTCATTTCTTACCATAAATTACTTTTAGCATGGATTTTGGGGAGATACAGTCTAACAACACCTGAAAGGCCAGCTCTAATATAAATCTATATAGAATAGAAGTTGTGTGAAAAACTGAGTATTTGTATTGTTCATCTTATGACTACATGCCTGTTTCCACAAAGCAACAGTGAAATACATACACCAATAGCCTAACCCTAAGCATGAGGTATTTTAAGATGAACAAAAACTTCAAGTGAAAAAGAATGTTTTGCACTCTTCACTATACACTTGCCACAGCAGCAAAAGAGGGGAGTTACAACATACCAATATACTGTAATATCAGTCACACCAACATCTGTTATAGAACTCCAATATGCTGATGATAAAATAGTCTGTGCAGATTCAGAAGAAGACCTACAAGCCACTCTAAACACCTTTGCAGAAGCATGCAATAAGCTCGGCCTCTCACTGAACATTGAGAAAACCAAAGTGCTCTTTCAGCAGGCATGAGCCAATCCCTCTACAATGCCAGGAATACAGCTTAATGGTGTAAAATTAGAAAATGTTGACAATTTCCACTATCCTGGCAGCCACCTCTCCACAAAAGTCAATATTGACACTGAAAAACAACACTGCCTGAGCTCTGCGAGTGAAGCATTTATCTGAATGAAGCAGAGAATGTTTGAGGATCAGGACATCCATAGGGATACCGAGGTGCTTGTTTATGAAGCTATTATCCTCCCAACCCTGTTATATGTCTGCGAAACGTGAACTGCCTACAGGCGTCACACTCAACTCCTGGAACGATTCCATCAGCATTGCCTCTGAAAAATCCTGCAAATCTCTTGGAAAGACAGGTGGACAAATGTCAGCATGTTGGATAAAACAAAGACCACCAGCATTGAAGCGATGCTCCTACACCATCAACTCCACTGGACTAGCCACGTTGTCCAAATGCCCAATCACCGTCTCCCAAAGCAATTACTATACTCCCAACTCAAGAATGGAAAACGTAATATTGGTGCACAGGAAAAGAGATTTAAATATGGGCTTAAAGCCAACCTTAAAAATGGTGGCATAGACACCAAGAACTGGGAAGCCCTTTCCTTTGAGCACTCTAACTGGAGGTCATCTATGACCAGCAGTACTGCAGAATTTGAAGAGGCATGAATGGAGGTCAAAAGGGAGAAACGTGCCAAGCCTGACCAGGACCGCCTTCCATCTGAAAACCAATGTCCTCACTGTGGAAGAACATACGGAACAAGAACAGGGCTCCACAGTCACCTATGTATCCACCACCAAGATGCTACACTTGAAAGGCCATCATATTCGAACAGTGAGGGATCGTCTAAGTAAGTAATATCAGTAGGATCAGTAGGATCAGGCAACTATTTGAAGATTATCTATAAAACCTGTTACTAACCAAAGAGATGCTTAGTATTGAGAAGTTCTAATATTAATATACAAAAAGCCAATGCCTAGCCACAAATGGATCAGTTTTCTATTGGCCACATACATCTTGCTTAGATCTGGAGAAGCCACGGCCCTTCCAGTAGTGCTGTATTTCATGTTTATTGTCAGCCATGGTCAATATGGATGATGGTGGGAAATGATGCGGGAAGCCATTCAATATATGGAGTATGACTAGTTTTACAACCAAATAAAATGATCAGAATGCAGTTTTGCAGAAGTCCACTGATTTCAACAGGCAGATTTGATTCCAATATATGAATGGTACCCCTGCTCATGAAGCACAAGTGCAATATACTGCTCTCCTACTTCAAGAACTATTTGAATCTTTAAAAAAGCATGCCTAATAAATAAAGTGCTTGAAATAATAGAAAAAAATGAACAGAATGGGAAACATGACCCTCTCCCCACCTTTAACAATTTGACATTAATTTAATTTGCATTATAGAACATCTTGCAATGAAATTTTAGAAAAGGACTTGGTACAGTCTGCAAGCAACTATTTTAATTGAATTCTTTGCTTTCTTTGTATTTGTTCAATTAAATCCCCCCCCCCTTCTCTCTTCAGAGCAACAAAAGAGCAGACATGTGGCATAGCAATTTACAAGAAAACCACAAGGGTGAGCCAATAGTTTGAAGAGATAATAGAGTTTGTCAAATGAAATTAAAAAGCAGTGGCTGGGTGGGAGATCATCCTACACAAGCTCTCCCCAGCTCCTTGGAAGAAGGGGGGAGATGTTAAGATAAACTGATCTCACCTCAGATTTTAGCATGTGGATGTGGAGAGAAAATAATGGTACTTACTGTTCAGTCATTTGCTTTGCTTCTTCCTTGTTCTTTTGCCGAGTCGTCCTTAGTTCCCGAAGGTCTGCTTTCAGATGTGATTCCTGATCATCTAAGTTTCTGATTTTAGATTCTGAAATATTAACTTTCTCCTGTAGGTCTTTTACCTCTTTTTCCATTGCAAAAATGACTGACTCTTTCTCTTTAAGTGTTTGTTCTAAACATGTTATCCTGGCCTCCTTTGCCTTATTGTCTTCCTCGAGCCCATCTTTCTCCTTAAAGTAGCCAAGTGCTTTTTTCTCCTCTTCTCTAAATTTTTCAGTATAATGACCATTTTCCTTTTCCAAATCCCTTAATTTCTCAAGCAGCTGCTCTTTTTCCTGCAAGGATGTGTGCAACTGGTTGGTCATCTCCGTCAACTCTGCCTTCAGCTCACGCTTCACATCTTCGGCATCCACCATCCGCCTCTGTAGTTGTTCCACCTGTTGGAGGAGATCTTCAATCTGATGGCTCTTTTGAGAAGAAGCATGAATGATCTGTTTGCTCACTTCCCAGATACTTTCAATGCTAGAGTGAAATGAGTTTCTTTGACTACAACTAACGTGGGTTTCCCTTTCTTCTTTTGGAAGCCCTACGATGCTTTTTGGACTTGCCAAGTCGATACTTGTGGCAAGGTGCTGGGAACCAACCTTTCTCAGCTCACCTATGTTTACCTCAACTGCTTTTGTCTTTGATTTCTGTTCTGCAATAGTTTGGTTCGCAGCCTCTATTTCTCCAAGTAGTTTCTCAATTTTCTCTCCTTGGGTCTTATTTGTATCTTTTAACACAACCAATTCTGACATTATCTTCTCACAATTAGCCTGCTGCTGCTGGAATTCCTTGCTCAGGTCTGAAGCTTTTTCTTCTGAAGTAGAAAGCTCCTGATATAAACTTGCTATCTTTTTAGAAAACTCCTCATTCCCATTTTTCTCTTTCTCTAACTCCTCTCTAAGTGTGATCAGCTCGTTTTCTAGCAGTTTGTTTTTTTCTTCCAATGCTATCATTTCTCCCCTTTCTTTCAGAGTATTGAGTTGCATGTATTCTGGTTTCTTTGTCTCTGTGGCGTCTTTAGCAGTGTTGTTAGTGAAGCCTATGAAAATTAAAACAAGATAGATACTTATTTATTATTTATTTATTTAGAAGTTTTATATACCGGTCTTCTCACCTCGAATGAGGGACTCAGGCCGGTTCACAGCATGTGTTCAAATACAATAATATACAAAAACAACACAGTGCATCATCATTATAGATTTAAAAAGTACAATAAAAACATAACCATCACATTACCCAAGCCAAATCGTCAATACAGTCACAGTCACAGTTCATCATCCTCCTTCCATGTGGACGAAGGTTATAGATTCAGTCCTCAAATGCCATGTTCCAAAGCCAGGTCTTTATTAGTTTCCTGAAGGTCAGGAGGGAGGGAACAGATCTAATCTCTAGTGGGAGGGAGTTCCAAAGCCGAGGAGCCACCACCGAGAAGGCCCTGTTCCTCGTCCCCACCAAACGCGATTGTGAAGGTGGTGGGACCGAGAGCAGGGCCCCTCCGGAAGATCTTAATAACCTTGATGGTTCATAGGGGAGAATCCGTTCRGACAGGTAAACTGGGCCGGTAAACTGAAACTATACATGTTTCTGGTTTGGGTCACTTATCACATCTTACAACTGAGTGGTTTACTCAGTTGTAAGATGTGATAAGTGACCCAAACCAGAAACATGTATAGTTTCATACTTTTAAAGGCCACTGACAATGTTTTATTAGAGACTCTGCCAGTATCCTTACACTGGAGATTGAGATTGAGACTGAGAGAGAGGGAAAGGGGGGGGTGCTTCTTACCCTACAGCAGTGGTTCTCAACCTGTGGGTCTCCAGGTGTTTTGGCCTACAACTCCCAGAAATCCCAGCTAGTTTACCATCTGTTAGGATTTCTGGGAGCTGAAGGCCAAAACATCTGGGGACCCACAGGTTGAGAACCACTGCCCTACAGCTATGCAACARCTTCCAGGTAGTGTTGAATCACATCCCAGTGATWAATAGTATGTGTTTSAACAGAGGCTGGAGCCATATGCTTGTAACAGCCAGCTTCCATTGAACTACTACAGAAAAGGAGATCCACCAGGGCTACTGGATACCTCTTAAACAGAGGCTGAGAAAATACAGTAAGACCCCCTACAACCATTTCCGGCCAAAATGCAGTTACATGAAACCTTGGATATGACCGAATATCATTAAATTACCCCACTTTGGGTCTCAGCATATCATAATATCATTGGAGGACCTAGAGTGCCAGGTCCTCCAACACAACTATATGGTAAATTCCAGGGGAAGTATACCATAGAATCACCTGAAAGACTTAGTAAAAGTCCTAGACCAGTGGTTCTCAACTTAGGGTTCCCAGATGTTTTTGGCCTACAACTCCCAGTAATACCAGTCAGGTTACCAGCTGTTAGGATTTCTGGGAGTTGAAGGCCAAAAACATCTGGGGACCCCAGGTTGAGAACCACTGTCCTAGACCCAATTTTCCCCAGGTAAGTGAAACTGCAGATATGGGTTCTGCAGTTACTGGGGTCTTATCGTACATATATTGTCATTACTGGAGGTGACACCATCATCAGTTACAAGGGCAATTTGTGCTCCTCTAGTGTTGATCTCAACTTCCATCAGCCTGAACTATCAGAGACCAAGAAAATAATGGGGCTTGCAGTCTGACAACTGGAAAGCTATATATTACCCGTCTATAATATCTACAAAGGTGAGAAATCACTGGGTAGGGTCCCAAGAAGCTTTAGCTGAACTATTCCAACTACTCATTCCCTCAAGATGCTACTTATGACTTAAAAATACCAAGCAGAGCAAATGGTGCTCCTTAGACATCGCAATGCTAGAGTTATTTGTATAAATATGTGAGAGGAAGCCACAGGGAGGAGGGAGCAAGCTTGTTTTCTGCTTCCTTGGAGACTAGGATGCGGAACAATGGCTTCAAACTACAAGAGAGGAGATTCCATCTGAACATTAGGAAGAACTTCCTGACTGTGAGAGCCATTCAGCAGTGGAACTCTCTGCCCGGAGTGTGGTGGAGGCTCCTTCTTTGGAAGCTTTTAAACAGAGGCTGGATGGCCATCTGTCAGGGGTGATTTGAATGCAATATTCCTGATTCTTGGCAGGGGGTTGGACTGGATGGCCCATGAGGTCTCTTCCAACTCTTTGATTCTATGATTCTATGATTTACCTTTTTTATCACTCTATGCTGAAGTTAGCCTTATTTTTGCCAGGCTGAGCTTCCCTTTTTCCAAGGGTAGCTAATATGCTCTTTTTTCCTCAAAGTCTTACATGCTAGACAATCAAAAGGGAAAATAGGGTGCAAAGCTTACAAGAAATCCTTGATTGATCTTATGCAACCTATCTGTATTTTTCCTGCTCTAAGTTGAAAGAGCGTTTTTGCAAAAAATTATTCTAGTTGCTTGAGACTGTAAATTGGACAAAATGTTTTCTTAACTTTGGGGTTTCATGTTTACAGTTATAATGACTGAACAACCCACCTTAAATGCTAACATTTCAGCTAGGCTGTCCCACAATAAAATATCGTATTTCATCTCATAATAGTCGCCATTGCATAATAGTTGCACCCCATTTTGGGGGAGGCAAAACTGAGTTTTGCCATTCCCCAGATAATAGTCGCACCCTTAGTTCACTCACCCAGGCAAGTGAACTAAGAGTGTGACTGCTGTTTTGGTGCTGTGGGGCTTGATTCAGTTGGGGAATTTGAATTTGAGGGTGCATCTATGCAGGCAGATGACACTCTACTAGCCTGCACAGCTGCCCCTTTGAAGATGCAGCCATGTGAGAGGGTAAAGCATCACCCACCGTGTGTGTGCTTCCTTTGAGGATGCAGCTACATCATCTGCCCGTGTGGTTCTGCCCTGAATTGCACTATTATGCAGTGAAAGGAGGCCATCAAATGAGGCTTGTTTTTACTGCCAAACAGTCGTTTCTCCAAAAAGTGGGATGTCGGAAGTGCAAATATTATGTGATGAAATATGGTAGTTTCAAAGGTGTTACAAATCAAGACAGCAGTTGTAGGTACATTGAGAGAAGCAGTTGTAGCAGGACCTCAAGGGGTTTCTTCAGCTGCCTGTTCTCAATGTGTCCTGTAACCAGGAGGATGCTACAGACTGGATTTCCCAGCATTTCAATCAGCAGTGCCTCAGGAATTATGCAATTGGTTGGTTGGTTGGTTGGCTGGTTGGTTGGTTGAAAAGGCAGAATTTGGGGCAGTCGTGTAGCTATGATTATAGAGTTACATCTGATAATGCAGGATCTCAGTTTCTACGCTTAAGATGAAGTTAGCAAAACAAACAGCAATTTATATAAGCAGAAAGTTTACTCATCTGGAAAACAGACTGATCGCAGAAGACACAGAGGGACAAAAACAATCTCCTGGACCTTATATGCTATAAAATAACTGTCTGCATTTTTCATATACTTCAGTATAATTTGTGTTTATTTGCCAGTGCTTGGTGAAAAGGATAACTGGTCAAAGGCCAGAACTGCAGGTTCTAAATTGATACAGCAGGATGTGTAAAATAGTTACATTTATAAATTTGATAAGATTGTAGAGAGAATTTGATGAGATATTTTCACTGCAGTTCCACAGTCAAATTTATGCTTACTCAGAATCCCCATTGTTCAGTGGGATGTATCCACTAGGAAGAGTATTTAAGTCTGGAGCCACAAGCAATATATGGCAGGATATACACCTGTTTGTTTCAACACTGAGCATTTGATACCCTACTATGGGATGTCAGTTTTACAGCATATGAGCATGTACATGTTTAGCTATATACTGCATATACGTTTATTGCATTTTACCTCAATTATTTCAGGGAGAGAAATAACTTTATTATTAGAATGTGTATGGTAACTCCATTAATTTCATAGGGTTTTCTTAAGCAAGTTATTCTCAGGGGTGGTTTTGCCCATTCCTTCTTCTGAGATATAGCTGATAGCACTTAGTCTTCCTTGGAGGTCTTCCATTCAAGTACTAACTAGAATGGATCCTGCCTAGCCTCAAGGTTCAGGTGAAATGTGGTGCCACTACGATATTTACTTTCCTTATTATAATTGGAATACATGTGCCATTAAATAAATACCACCATAGCAATATACGGAGTCCCCGGTGGCGCAGTGGGTTAAAGCACTGTGCCAACAGGACTGAAGACCGACAGGTCTTAGGTTCGAATCCGGGGAGAGGCAGATGAGCTCCCTCTATTAGCTCCAGCTCCTCATGCGGGGACATGAGAGAAGCCTCCCACAAGGATGATAAAAACATCAAAAATCATCCAGACATCCCCTGGGCAACGTCCTTGCAGACAGCCAATTCTCTCACAACAGGAGCGGTTGCTCCTGACACGACAATATATATATATATACATACACACACACACACATACACACACACACACACACACACACGTATATATATATATATATATATATATATATATATATATATATATATATGGATTACTTAAGCATATTACCTACTGAAGGACCTGGGAAAACATTCTCCGATGTAAAAGGTAAAAGTTTCCCCTGACATTAAATCTAATTGTGTTCGACCCTGGGGGGTGGTGCTCATCTCCATTTTAAAGCCGAGGAGCCAGTGTTGTCCGTAGACACCGTCAAGGTCATGTGGCCAGCATGATTGCATGGAGCGCCGTTACCTTTCTACAGAAGCAGTACCTATTGATCTACTCATACTTGTATGTTTTTTAACTGCTCGATTGGCAGAAGCTGGGCCTAACAGCGGGAGATCACCCCATTTTCAGGATTCGATCCGCCAACCTTTCGGTCAACAAGCTTAGCACGTCAGTGGTTTAACCCGCTGCACCACCCTAGATAGGCAGTTCAAATTCTGAGAAAAGTTTAAAAAATAAGTAGAATGTGTGGGATTTTGGTAATCAAAGTGCATTCTTACTATTAATTTATTATATAGCACCTTAAAAGATTCCATAAATACCTAAATACCCAATAGATGGCTTGTGTTTTAAGTAAAACAAATCCTCCTTCGGCCTCCTTGGGCTACTCAAGTGCCTTTCCAGAACATTTTCAGCTCTGTACCACAAAGTAGAGTAATAATTTAGCAATGCTCTCACAGTCAGGAAGTTCTTCCTAATGTTCAGATGGAATCTCCTTTCTTGTAGTTTGAAGCCATTGCTCTGCGTTCTAGTCTCCAGGGCAGCAGAAAACAAGCTCACTCCCTCCTCCCTATAAATATGTGAGAAGAAGTCATAGGGAGGAGGAAGCAAGCTTGTTTTCTGCTTCCCTGGAGACTAGAACGCGGAGCAATGGCTTCAAACTACAAGAAAGGAGATTCCATCTGAACATTAGGAAGAACTTCCTGACTGTGAGAGCTGTTCAGCAGCGGAACTCTCTGCCCCAGAGTGTGGTGGAGGCTCCTTCTTTGGAGGCTTTTAAACAGAGGCTGGATGGCCATCTGTTGGGGATGCTTTGAATGCGATTTTCCTGCTTCCTAGGAGGGGGTTGGACTGGATGGACCATGAGGTCTCTTCCAACTCTAGGATTCTATTATTTTTGTTACAAAACCTGTTTTTAACAACAAAAACAAACACAAACAGACCCTAAAATGGTAACTATGATTGGCTTAGCCGCAGTGTAAATGTAAAAATGCATTAACATAAGTAGTAATGCAGGAAAGGTCTTTTAAAAAAGGTTAATAAGCTCACATGGAGAAAAAGTGTTCTATGAACTCACACATCGGTGCATCAACCCTGTAGAATTAATGCAGTTTGACAATACTTAAACTACCATGACTCAATTCCATAGAATCCTGGGAATAGTATTTTTACAAATTATTTAGTGAAAGAGTGCTGGCAGTTTAAAGTGGTTTCGATTTGCATTAATTCTACAGTGTAAATATACTCATCTTTAAGAAAACACAACCTCTGCACTGGGTTAATGTACTAATAAGTAAAATACCCGACCTATGAAAAGCAGAAACACAAGCTGGAGATTTGAATCCAAGAGAAGTGTTCCATCAGTGTAAGGATGGATTTAAGTTAGAGTTAATTGTAAATAAAATATATGCACTAAATGAAATATTGCACATCACTGCAGTTTATTTCTTAGGGAGCCAGCATGGTGTGGTAGTTTTGAGTATTGAATAGACACAACTGGACAGAGACAGGCCCAAGCAAACTCATTAAACAGAAATTAATTTAACATTTATTCTGTGACACATACACATGCAATAGGCAGAGAAGAAATGATTTTCTATTAAAACATTTATTTTAGACTTTTAGAAGATAAAACAGTAAAGAGAACATGCAAAGCAAAGCTCCATGCTGAATTTTACAGCCATTATTCTTCTACTCAGCTATTAATTCATGCTGCCACTATTCTGATACATAAGCAACCTTTGAATTCTGGAGTCGTTGTGCACATCCAGAACAGGAAAGGATACCTTGCTTTGCAGGTCGACTATCTTCATCATCATTACTTTCCATACACCGTTTCCGTCCAGTACCCACATACTTCTTCAGGGATTCTGCAGAATGGGTACGGCTTCGTTTGTCAGGATTGTCATGTCCTATTTCTTGTTTTATAGCTGCAACTGTGTTCTCCTATATTAAAGAAAGATAATTATATGAAAAACAGCAGCACAAACTGGGGATTTTAACCTAAGAGAGGTTTTCCATCAGTGCAAAAATGAAATTTGAGCAAATCTATATGAATAAAAATGTAATGTTCGTTTGTAGGATTAACATAACTCAAAAACCACTGGACGAATTAACACCAAATTTGGACACAATACTATCAGGCCAACAAGTGACCATCACTCATAAAAACTCTGAAAATAACAGTGGAAGAGACTTAAAAAGCCAAAAAATAAAAAATACATTACAACGCATGCGCAAAGCCACCTATATACAAAAATACACATACATACACACAGAAAATACATATACACAGACTGGTCCACAGCAACACGTGGCAGGGGATGGCTAGTTATAAATATAATTATTAAGGTGATGTATAAATGAGAAATCCTTGACCTGTTTCAAGAAAGTTGCTAAAAACACAGCTATGCACTCTGCCATATAGAGAAGAGGAAGACTTAATACGCCCCGACATATATCACCGTTGAGATACATTAAATTCTATCTATCTATTGACCTCAGCCTATTAGTTGTTGGAAACCATCCTATCACTTCATCCAGGTCCAGTTGTTTTAAGTTTTTTGTTTTGTACTAGCCGTCCCCTTGCTGTGGCCCACATGGGGGTCCTGTGTGGGAGGTTTAGCCCAATTCTATCGTTGGTGGGGTTCAGAATGCTCTATAATTGTACGTGAACTATAAATCACAGCAACTGCAAATGTCAAATGTCAAGATTCCATTTTCCTCAAACTCCACCAGTGTTCATATTTGGGCATATTGAGTATTCATGTAGAGTTTGGTCCAGATCCATCATTGTTTGTGTCCACAGTGCTCTCTGGATGTAGGTGAACTACAACTCCAAAACCAAAGGACACTGCTCACCAAACCCTTCCAGTATTTTCTGTTGGGCATGAGAGTTCTGTGTGCCAAGTTTGGCTCGATTCCATCATTGGTGGAGTTCAGAATGCTCTTTGATTGTAGGTGAACTATAAATCCCAGCAACTACAACTCCCAAATGACAAAATCTTTTTTTTTTAACTGAAGGGCATACATTGTATTGTTAGGTGTCTTGTGTCCAAATTTGGTTTCAATTTGTCCAGTGGTTTTTGAGTTCTGTTAATCCCACAAACGAACATTACATTTTTATTTATATAGACTAGCTGTACTCGCCACACATTGCTGTGGCCAATCTACCCTACCTCTTTCTCTCCTTCCTTCCCACCCTCTTTCCTTTATTCCCTTTTTCTTTCCCTTCCACTTTCCCTTCTTCTTTCATCCTTCTCTACCTGTTTCTTTGCTCTCTTTCTTTGCTCTTTGGTTCCATCCTTCCTTGTCTCTTTCCTTCCTTCCTTCCTTCCCACTTTCTCTTTCGTACCTTATCTCCTTCCTTCCCCCTCTCTTTCCTTCCTTCTTTAATTTTTTATTTTCTTCTCTTTCTTCCTTTTCAACATTTCTTTCCTTCCTTCCTTCCTTCCCTCCTTCTTTCCCACTTTCTCTTCTTCCTTCCCCCTTTCTGTGTATATGTGTGTATATATTTCTGTATGTGTGTATATATGTGTGTTTGCATGTATATGTGTGGTTTTATGCATGCTTTGTTGTGTATTTTTTGTTTTTTGGCTTTTTAAGTCTCTTCTGTGTTTTTCAGTGTTTTTATGAGAGATGGTCACTCGTTGGCCTGATAGGTGTATTGTGTCCAAATTTGGTGCCAATTCATCCAGTGGTTTTTTAGTTCTGTTAATCCCACAAACGAACATTACATTTTTATTTATATAGATGATCACTCGTTGGCCTGATAGTATTGTGCCCAAATTTGGTATCAATTCGTCCAGTGGTTTTTGCGTTATGTTAATCCCACATTTATATAGATACTGTTGTTCTTATGTGCCTTCAGATCATTTCCAATTTATGGTGACCCCCAAAGATTTCATGGCAGAATTTGAGGCTCGGAGGGTGAGATTCCATGGACAAGTAGGGATTCAAACCCTGGTCTCCAGAATTGTAATATATTTTTCGAACCACTACACCCTACTGGCTCTCATTTATACCCATAACTGTTGTTGTTATCTTATTCTACACCTTCACAATAGAAGGAGCCAATCACTTCACATCATTGAAATTAACTTACAACATTTTTTTGTGAAGAAAGCTTTCTGGCAAAAGGTTGGGTGTGCTTTTTCAACAGCAACCACCATAAGCTCACCCTGCCCCCAGCCAATATTTTCATTCAATCTTAAGGGATTGGTTATGACTTAAATTGCTCTTAGCAGTTAAAACATACATCCTTGGCATCCTGCCCCAAAATTATCAAGTTACACATACTTAATGCTGCCTTTTGACATTGTAGCTTGGTTCAAGTCAGATTAAATTATAGAGCTGGAATCCAGAGAGGTTTGTCGACACACATTAAGTGCTTCTGCCCACATCTCCCACTGCGCTGTTCATATTAGCTTGGACATATAGTCCCACAGGGATCTTTTTGTTTCCTACAATAAAAATGCTTCTGTTGGTCCTCAGAGGACATTCAGGCATATGAGGACAATTCTTTGCAGCATAGTTGTGGTCTGTATGTACACATCCTAAGTCTCTGAGAGACAGCAATTGATCACTCCAGATTTAAGCCTAGGCTCCAAGCCTGAATTTGTATACAGACAGAAAAAGAGGATAAGTGGGGTATTGTGGTTTCTGAGCTGTATGGCCGTGTTCTAGCAGCATTTCTCCTGACTCGTCTGCATCTGTGTCTGGCATCTTCAGAGGTGGGAAGATAAAAGGGTACCCCATGAAGATATGCTGGCAAAATATCAGAGACGTTTATGATAGCAGGTTCCTCGGCATGGAAAATGGAACAGGAGTGTCTCCCCATGGCCGGAGTTGAGCATTGTCTCAAGATGCCAGAGATGGAAAAAAGGGAAGGTATCATTATCTATGTATTGTATGTCTGTTTGTTGTGTAAAATTTATTATTTATTTAAAACTTTTGTATCCCGATCTTCTCTACCTCCGTAGAGGGACTCAGACCAGCTAACAGCAAGGATTCAATGCTAACAATACAATCTAAAACATCGTACATCAACAATAAATTAAAATACATATAGACTAAAATACATAAAAGCCAGTTCGTCAAGATAAAATCATGTCCAACTCAGTCCGCATATGTGGTCGATAACTTTAGTCAATTGCCAGTCTCCGCCATCATTCTGGGAATGCCTCGTTCCATAGCCAGGATTTCACTAGCTTCATGAAGGTCAAGAGGGAGGGGGCAGATCTGATCTCAATCGGGAGAGAGTTTGATAGCCAGGGGGCCACCACTGAAAAGGCCCTGTCTCTCGTTCCCACCAGACACGATTGCGAGGGTGGTGGGACTGAGAGCAGGGCCCCTCCAAAAGATCTTAACAGCCTTGATGGTTCATAGGGGAGAATACGTTTGGACAGGTAAAAGCATTTTATGTTTACCTATATGTGTACTGTAACCTGCTCTGAGTATCTCTGGGAAGACAAAGCAGAATATATAGTGTATTAATTTACTTAATTTTACTTTATTTTATTTATCTGGAAATGCTGCTAGCACACTGCCACACAGCCTGGAAACCCCAGTGATTCTGGTCGTGAAAGCCTTTGGCAATACAAAGAGGATAAGCATATGTGTGTAAGTGAATGCACGTGTTTACACACATACAGAGATGCATACACACACACCTATAAACACACAGACACACAGCCTATGCCTAAAATGTACTATTGCCATCATATATTAGCAAAGTGTAGAAAATAGTAAACTATTCATTTGTCTGCCCTACTATTGAGTGACTGGAGACACATGCCAGTGCTTGGTAATGGCTTTTCTAGGCATTGTGAAGACACATTATTTCTATCAAAGTAGTATAAACAGAATTTTACTCAATTTACATGATCATCTTCTTCTTCTTCATTTATATCCTGCCACCATCTCCCCAAAGGGGCTCAAGGCAGCCCAAAGAAAAACCCCAAGTGCTGAACATAAAATAAACAATACATATGCATATAAGCGATGACAATATAAATTTACAACAGTGAATATACATAAAACATCACATAATAATTTTTTAAAAAATTCATAAAACGCAGCAGTCTCTGCAAATAAAACTTGCTGTCTTAAATTAACAATCTAAGGCCTGTCTAAAAAGCTATGTCTTTAGACTAGACTGAAAAGCTTGGAGAGTGGGGCTAACCTAATCTCTCTAGGGAGGACATTCCAGAGTTGGGGAACCACCACCGAGAAGGTCCTATTTCTCATCCCTACCAATTGTACTTGGGACAGTGGTGGGACTGAGAGGAGGGCCTCCCCAGCATCAATGTTGCATCCATTAGGTAGAAAACACTAACTTCCAGTTGAGAACAGAATTCTAATGAACTATTTACTGTTGGTTGTTGCAGCTGAAGCTTTCAAGAAAATGAAAAACAAAACAACTTTCAGAAGTGTGATCCTGATTTTTCTGAAGAGTATCCCATTGTTCTTTAACCACACCCAAACCTATCTTACTCTAGCAATGTTGCTGCATCATGCTCATTCAGACTGTGTCCTGGGGCCAAAATAAATATTAACTGTGCCAAAAAGCAACAAAGCAACTCTTACGTTTTCTATATTTTTCTGTTCTGTCACAAGTGGCACATTTTAAGTTTGGAATCTGAGAACCACAAACCTACTTTATGCCATGCCTAAACAATGTTATTTCTACCTCTAAAACAGGGGTTCTCAACCTTCCTAATGCCGTGACCCCTTAATACAGTTCCTCATGTTGTGGTGACCCCCCTTACCATAATATTATTTTTATTGCTACTTGAAAACTATAGTTTTGCTAATGTTATGAATTGTAACGTAAATAACTGATATGCAGACTGTACTTTCATTCACTAGACCAAATTTGGCACAAATACCCAATACGCCTAAATTGGTGGGGTGAGGGGGGGGGGTTGATTTTGTCATTTGGGATTTGTAGTTGCTGGGATTTATAAATTGGTGGGGTGAGGGGGGGGGGTTGATTTTGTCATTGCTGGGATTTATAGTTAACATACAATCAGAGCATTCTGAACTCCACCAGTGATGGAACTAAACCACACTTGGCACACAGAACTCCCATGACCAACAGAAAATACTGGGTTTGGTGGGCATTGACCTTGAGTTTGGGAGTTGTAGTTCACCTACATCCAGAGAGAACTGTGGACTCAAACAATGATGGATCTGGACCAAACTTGGCATGAATGCTCAATATTCTGCCCAAATGTGAACATTGGTGGAGTTTGGGGAAAATAGACGTTGACATTTGGGAGTTGTAGTTGCTGGGATTTATAGTTCACCTACAATTATAGAGCATTCTGAACCCCACCAATGATAGAAGTGGGCCAAACTTCCCACACAGAAACCTTATGAACAACAGTAAATACTGTTCTCAGATGGTCTTTGCCGACCCCTGTGACACTCCCGACCCCCAGGTTGAGAAACACTGCTCTAAAACAAGAGAAAACATAATTTACCTAGCAGGCCCCATTTGCCTTAACAATAAACTGAAAAAGTCTTTGTCAATTTTTTTTAGTTCTGGGAGCCATGAAAACTTCATTTTAAAAACCCCCCTCTATATGGCCCATCTAACACCTCTATTAACTGTATGGCTTTTGGATCCCTGCCTAACACTTGATTCAGTCTTTGTGACTGCATCCCCCCTATGAACCAACGCGAGCTTTAAAATCTGCTGGGGAGGTCCTCCTCTTGGTCCCACCACTGTCACAAGCATGGTTGGTGGGGACGAGAGAGAGGGTTTTCTTGGTGATGGGCCCACAAATTTGGAACTTCCTCCCCAGGGTGATTAGACACTATCCTCCTTTTATAGGGACTTGAAGACATGGCTCTTCAGTCAAGCCTTTGAGGATATTTAGCCCCTAGTTGTCCTGTATAGTAGTCGCACATCCTGCACTTAATCCCATGCCCTCTCTCAATTACTGCAGCTGGCACTTATTTTATTCCTAATATTTATAGCCCGGCCATAATTATAGTAATTTACTGCCACTGTTAGAGGATCGTAGCTTGATTGAGTCTGAATTGTTTTTATATGTGCATGTGTTTCATTTTAATGTATTTTATATTTGGCTCACTTTTATGTTTTTTAGGCACTTTGTGCCATCTGTAAGCCAACCCAAGTCCCTTCGGGGAGATGGTGGCTGGATATAACAATAAAGTTGTTATTTGGGCAGAACTATTGACACAACTGAAATGTTTGAGAATAAGAACTGGAAAATTAAACACTTACAGAGACTTCTATCACAGCTTCCAATTCCTTCACCAGAGTTTTCAGCCTCCTAATTTCATCATCCTTTTGCTCCACGATCTGATTTAACTCTTGTATGCCTTTGTTCTGTTGAGCCATTTTCTTTAAAAAAAAAAAGCCAAGAAGTTCAAGCTTAGAGAAGCCAGAAGATTTGTAAGTGGTTGTTGACAAATCCAAAATCATTTCAAACTGATATTTCTTGGTTTCACAGACTATAGTTTACTAAACTGAGAAAGGCTGTCATGGGCCAAGATTCAACAAAACAGTAAAGCGTAGTAAATAAGTTAAAAACATATTTACCTCAACAGCATCATGAAGAATTTTAGTAGATTCACTCAGTTTGTCATCTTTCATTGTCTCTGCTATAATGTAAGAGTTTTTAACAATATTAAATGACAAAAATACAAGAATTTCTCAGTTTTTTTAAATCAATGCATCGAACAGGGCAACTATCTCAGTTGTACTACTTCTGTTAATGGTTTCTATTCAGAGTATAACCTCTTAAAGAGGACTAAAATCTATTGGCTCAAGTATGGGAAAAGATTGCCTTTTAGGCTACACACATCTTATACTACACTCACTTCCTCCATCCTGACATGATTCCAACGCTGCTTCCATTATTCGTATTTAGAGTTGCCCAAAGTCCTCCTCCCCACACAATTACTTGGAATTAAATGTAGGCCTTTTCCCTAAAATCTAGGCCAACATTTTATAGCGAGACCCATGAAGAACAATGCCCTGTCTCCTCTCTCCATGCATGCACGACTCAATGCCATACTGCCAGGGGCCTCTGATGTGATCAAGTGGTGGCCAGAAGGAGAAAATGGTCAACAAATAAAGATCTGGCTATGTTTCAAGAGAGGGTCCATAATAAAGAAGTCATCCTCTAAAATAATAATAATAATAATAATAATAATAATAATAATAATAATACTTTATTTATACCCCACTACCATCTCCCGAAGGGACTCGGTGCAGTTTACATGAGGCCAAACCCACAGTACATAATAACAAAAGCAATAACGAAAACAATCAATACAACACAATTAATATAAATCACAAACAATAAACAATAACACACAAGCATTTAAAAACCTATTGCCAGGCCAAATATAATAGATTATTTTTTTAAAAAAATAACGCTGGGCATGAACAAGGTAGGATATGACTGGTATAGGGCTTCCAAGGAGAGATGAGGGAACGCAGTCAGTCCTAAATCAGTGGTAAAGTGCATTTAGAGGGCATATTACTGAGAGTTTTCCTTATTCTGGGAAGGCACACTGGAACAACCACGTTTTCAGGCTCCTCCTAAAGACTGCCAGAGTTGGGGCATGTCTAATGTCCTTGGGGAGCAAGTTCCAGAGTTGGGGGGCCACCACCGGGAAGGCTCTCTCCCTCGTCCCCACCAATCACGCCTATGAAGGAGGTGGGAGCGCAAGAAGGGCCTCTCCAGATGATCGAAGAGATCATGTGGGTTCGTACACAGAAATGCGGTCACGCAGGTAGGCGGGTCCCAAACTGTTCAGGGCTTTGTAGGTAAGAACGTGCACCTTGAATTGGGACCGGAAAATGCACAGCAGCCAGTGGAGCAACAGGAGGGTTGACCACTCTCTGTAAGTCGCACCAGTTAGTAACCTGGCTGCCGCCTGTTGTACCAATTGAAATTTCCAGGCCAGCCCCAAGGGCAGCCCCACGTGGAGTGCATTACAGTAATATAATTTGGAGGTGACTGAGGCATGGACCACCCTGGCCAGATCCAACTTCACGAGGTACGGTCGCAGTTGGCGCACGAGTCTTAATTGTGCAAAGGCCCTCCCGGCCACCGCCGACGCCTGAGCTTCAAACGTAAGTGATGAGTCCAGGAGGACACCCAGACTGTGGACCTGTGACTTCAGGGGGAGTGCAACCCCGTCCAGCACAGGTTGCCACCCTATACCCCGATCCGGCTTGCGATCGACCAGGAGTACCTCTGTCTTGTCAGGATTGATCCTCAGCTTGTTCCTCCTCATCCAGACAGCCACAGCGGCCAGGCACTCGTCCAGCACCTGAGGGGCTTCCTTGGAGTTAGGTAGAAAAGAGTAGTAGAGCTGGCACCCAACTCCAAAACTCCAGATGACCTCTCCCAGCGGTTTCATGTACATGTTGAAAAGCATGGGGGACAGAATGGAACCTTGCGGGACCCCACAGGTCAAAGGCCAGGGGTCCGAGCAGGTGTCTCCAGCTTCACCATCTGGGAATGACCCTCCAGGAAGGACCGGAGCCACGGCAGAGCCGTGCCCCCAAGACCCATCCCGGAGAGCCGTCCCAGAAGGATACCATGGTCGATGGTATTGAAAGCCGCTGAGATGTCCAAGAGAACCAGCAGGGTCACACTCCCCCTGTCCAGCTCCCTGCGGAGATCATCCACCAAGGCGACAAAAGCCGTCTCAGTACCATGACCAGGCCTAAAGCCAGACTGTGACTGGTCCAGGTAATCGATGTCATCTAGGAATCCCTCGATTCCTTCTGAACTTCTCCTGAAAAACCTCTAGAGATCCTGATGACATCATAACTGAACACCCAGGTATTAGAATGTATCTGAACACCTCTCAGCTGTCCTGCATTTAGACATGGTCACTTAGTCATCATATCAAAGGAGAGTCTCAACAGGAGTAATGTGAGCTCAGTGGTTAAAGATACATTTTGCAAGAGAGGTGCTAAATTATTTCCTCTGCAATGACATAAAAATACATATGTATGCATAATTTGAATTTATGCCAGTACATGACACTACCCAGTTGCCAGGCTGTGGTTCTTCTCTCTGTGCTCACCTTGATTCCTGCGCAAAAGTTCGTCTCGTGTGCGAGACAGCTCAGCTGTAACTTCAGCCAATTGTTTTTCAAGCCGTTCAATCGTTATTTGAGGTTCTTCCAAGTCTTGAATTGCTCTGTACGCAATGGCCGCCTGATTCTTAATATCAGAGACATTATCTTGCAAAGAATCCACCATACAAGCAAGATTAGAAGCATCTACCAACTCTGCAGTTTCATCTCCCTTAGTGCAAGAAAGAGAAAATAAAAGGCTGACATGAAGAGCAGTTCATACAGATCTGTAGGATATGACACCTCAGTCACAACAGAAGGCAACTAGTGTCTTTCCATAGAATATGTCGACATGTCTGGGGACATGGGTTAGAATGTCCTATATATAGATAGATCTGTTTATTGATTAGTCCACTGACCATATCGACAATAAAAGACAAAAACAATTATATACAGACAAACAAATGCTAATCACTATCCTAAAACTCCTATAATGGTTAACTAAAATAAATTAAAACACAATAAAACTTGATGAAATAATATACTTGGTACAACTGGATTAAATTGAAGATGGAAGTAGGGGGAAAGTGTATATAATCCCTTTTCCTTGAAACATATACATTTACCCAATTTTCCATGTCTAAACATATTTTTCTTTCAGTATTATAACTTTGTTTGCTTTCTGACCTCATCACAGTTCAACAGTAGTTGGAAGGCCACATAGTCTCCACTTTTTGCATTTGCAATAAAGTACAGTGTAACATTTACCTGTGTTACGTCCAGAACAGTAGTTTCGGTCTCTGGAACATTTTCTGCTTCTTCTCCTTCATTTGCCAGTTGTGTACATTTGTTCACCAGATTCTTGTAAATCTGCATGCGCTCCTCACGGTTCTCCACCATTTCTTGACTATGATTTAGAAACAACCAAAATATAATAGTGGGAGAAATAAGCCGTATGCCCGGTATTTATCCTGACCAAAAATTCCACTGACATTTTAAAAGACTTTGCTTGAACTTTACACACTGTATGCAAAAGGTTTACATTATATCAGGAATTTGTTTCTAATGCATATGACACTGAAGAAGTATGGGGAATTAGATGAGAATCAGGAAAACCCTGCACTCCAACTAAAAACAGCATATCCCACTGCACTCATTCTCATTTGTGTGCTAGGAGGTCTAAATTGGTTCACAATGTTCTTTCCTTTAGTGTCCAATATGGAAAGGACATAAGAGAAAACTATTGTCTGAAAGGGTCTTAAGCTCCACAACTCATAAATAATAAACGAAGTAATTTTAACGTATGTTATACTGTATGTTTGTCAAATGTTTTTGATACGGCCAATGGGCTAATCAATAAAATGTATTATCATTATTATTATTATCATCATAAACTAATTACAGTATAAAAAGTACGACTCCCTTATCCATGGATTTCACATCCAGTTTCATTTTTATTATTATTATTATTATCATCATCATCATCATCAACTAAATACAGTATAAAAAGTTCGACTCCCTTATCCATGGATTTCATATCTAGTTTCACTTTTATTATTATTATTATTACCATTATTATTATTATCATCATCATCAACTAAATACAGTATAAAAAGTTCGACTCCCTTATCCATGGATTTCATATCTAGTTTCACTTACCGGTTGGCAATAGCAACCTTCCAAGCCTTCACTATTTGTTTGTTAATATATATATTTGCTAACCTGTATTGTATGCATATACTGATATGCCAGTTTGGCTGACCTCTTTGGTATGGGAGGGGCTAAAGACATGTGATTGTACTGAGCATGTTCAGACTCAAAACTCCACTTTGTTATCTATCAGTATGCTTTTGGATTTCAATGTCAGCAGTTCTCTTTAGACCTCAGTGGAGGTGGATGCAGTATGCTTTTGGACCAGTAGAAGATGTCATTTGGACTTATGCAGGAACAATTTACTATATGTTTGCTTTGAGAAGCAGTGAGTACAATTATAGTTTGGACTTTGATAAGATGTATGCTTAAAGACTTTGGACTATTGATTAAGAATGGTGCCCTGTGTTCTCAAGAAACTACACCTTATCTATAAATGTGCCTGTATGGTGAATTAATACAATAACTGTATTTGGGAGTAAACAAGATGTTACTTTTTAAAGACTTTGTTTTTTGTGTCTCTGAGTGCATTTTTTAAACAAGTTTTAAAGGAGCGTATATGTTTTGGACAACTGAAATTGCATTTTCAACTTAAACTTTAAAGACACATTTTCAAAACTCTGCTAGCTAAGTGTGTGTGTATATATATATATATATAGAGAGAGAGAGAGAGAGAGAATGAACGAACGAACGCACGCGGTGGCATGTATTTGTCCCTGGCAGTTCAAAAATATGGTTTATCAGTTTAATTTATTTATTATTTATTTCAGGCATTTCTATCCCGTCCTTCTCACCTCCGAAGGACTCGGGACAGCTTACAGCAGGCAGTCATTCGATGCCAAAAAACAACACATTAAAACACACAGTTACAATTAACACATTTAAAACAATTATAAGCATTCAATTAAAAAAAGTTCACCGGTTCAAAAAATCATCCAAACCAGTGAATGCTTGTGAACATCACTTTTTCAAAAGGTTTACTTCTAACAAGGTCCTATCTTTCCTTGACTAGTGGTTTTCAAAAGGTTGTCTCCAGATGTTCATGGAGATTTGCATTTGGCAAAAAGATATGACATTTTTTCCTTTTCGAAAAGGTTATGAATGCCCTTTTTCAAAAATTACTCATAGTTTAAAAAATATCCCCCTATCCAGAAGTGTTTGTGGGTCTCTCTAGGTCAGTGGTTCTCAGCCTTCCTAATGCCGTGACCCCTTAGTATAGTTCCTCATGTTATGGTGACCCCCAAACATAAATTATTTTCGTTGCTACTTCATAACTGTAATTTTGCTACTGTTATGAATCGTAAATATACGATATGAAGGATGTGTTTTCATGCACCGGACCAAATTCGGCACAAATATCCGATATGCCCAAATTTGAATACTGGTGGGGTTGGGGGGATTGGTTTTGTCATTTGGGAGTTGTAGTTGCTGGGATTTATAGTTAACCTACAATTAAAGAGCATTCTGAACTCCACCAACGATGAAATTGAACCAAACTTGGGACACAGAACTCCCATGATCAACAGAAAATACTGGAAGGGTTTGGTGGGCATTGACCTTCGCGGGAAGGTTTTGGAACAGATATAGTGCTTCTATTGTATTGAGATCTCACGCAAGCCATCCCTTGATCGCTTTCTGGAGTTCATATTCAAAACACATAATATAAAGATTGGCAACTGTTTGGGCCAAAGAAGGCTGCAGGCAGTATGGTAGTAAATTTCAGCTGTGAGCCCAGTAATAACTGGCCATGGGCTCATTGGTATAGGCAGTCTGGCCCCCACTTTTGAATAGTTAGAAAGGAGATGGCATATTTCCCCATTACTATCAGAACAAGGAAACTGCTATTAGTTTTACCAAGAAAAGCAGTATGGAAGCTTCTTCATCAAAGCAGGATGAAGAGGGCCACATGTTTTCTCCCCTGTTCTCAATTAAGGAAGGCAACCATGTTTGAAATTTATTGTAATTTTAGAGTAAAAATTAGTTTCTTGAGTGTCAGAAGGCCCTGAGAAGGAGACTAGATGGAAAAGAATGAATTTGGGGCTCATTTGAGCCTTCGGGTTTGGAACTGATGCTCAAATCCACAAGGGGTTCCCCAAAAGAGTCCTTCTCCCATATAATTTCACAAACAAAACTTCACCTTCAAGAGAAATGTTTCCCCCTTTTGAAACAAGTCATGTACCCATTAAATGGTTTGTTCACAAGCAAATTGCCCAGAAACCTGTTAAAGGCTTCCCCCTAAACTAGAAACCCCAGAATTCTACAGGAGACAGCAACCAGATTTAAAGTGGATTCATTCTCTGGTGTGATGAGGTTTTATGGAAAATAGATAGAAAATAATATTTGCCGTTTGTGACTCATTTTGCACACACACCCCCCAAAAAACCCCCAATTTTTCTCCTTTCTGTCAGGATTATTTGATTATGCATGTGTGTTTTTCAATGTGTTTCTATGTAATTCAAGATGGATTAAGATGTATTTCAAGATGGATTCTATTCTGCTCTTTTGTGTATTAAGAAAACATAGTGCTGAGGCAGAGAAAATGTAACCTTGACAGAAATGAGATAACGTGTTCTCTGGCTGGGAAAAAGAGGGAGGATCTGGTCTCAGCCAGAAGTCAGATAAGCAGATGTTCAGAGACTGTTGTTTGCACCTAGTAGTTCCTGTTAGGGCTGGGCGGTTTCGTTATTTCGTAATTCGTTAAAAATTCGTTTTTTTATAACGAAGCGATATTGAACCATTCAGGAGCAACTAAAAAACGAAACAAATTTTTCCAATTCGTTTCGTAATTGTTTCGTAATTGTTTCGTTATTGATTCGTTATTATTTCCGCATGTCTGGTGCAAGTTTTAGGGTTGCTGTTTGTTTTCTCAGTGAAAAAAAATATAATTATCACACCAACAGTCAACAACAGAGGGAGAGGGAAGCTTCAGAAGTTTTTTTAGCGTATTGCGCGATCGCGGCCGCCATTAACGAATCGATTCATAATCGATTCGTAATTGTTTCGTAATTGTTTTATGATTTCCGAAATTTCGTAAATATCAAACTTTTTTTAAGGAAAATTTCGGAATTCTTTTAAATAACGAAACGCAAAAAACCCCTAAAAACGAATCGAGTTTAGAAACAAATTTTTCCGTGTTTGCACAGCCCTAGTTCCTGTCTGTTGCTTGCTGTGAATGGACGTGTGTAGATGTACTTAGTAAACTTAGTTTTCTGTTGTAACTAAAAGCTTGCAGAGTCCTGATTTCTGAAACACAGTGTCTGCTGATCTAGCAATCCTTCCGCTGGCAAAGTTTCAATACTCTGACATTTTCTGCACAGAAAAAAATATTTTCTACATGCCAATAGTGCCATTCTTTATGCAAATACCCAAAGTTGGATTTTGTTTTGTGGTAAAATTAATTCCCAAAATGCCAATAACCCTTGAAAAGCTGCCCAATTTTTGAGGACTGTATCACAGAGGGGTAGGAAATATTCCAAGAAGTATGACATTTGCAAAGTGGCAGTCCTGTTTGACCTGCATGTGCAGATCATCATGATGGTCACTGTCCTAGAAGCAGAAAATCAGTGTTTCCGACAGATCAGCAAAAGTGGATCAAGTGGGCTCCAGGAAACATGTCCAGCATCCCTCAGTGGTTCTCAGGCGACACAGACTGTGCCCAAAGGCTGTATGCAGCTGGAAAATCAGCCAAGTAATATGCCACACAATTTAGGTTTTCCCTTATGCTCTCAGCCTAGAATTTGCAGACTGCTTTTTGGTGGGTAGGATTCAGTTTGGATGCATGCCAACCTTTGCGTTAAAAAAAGTTTTCTGTATTACTCTAGAAACATAAGAAGAGCAAACTTACTTGCGATTATTCTCTTTTGCAGCATAGTACCGAGTAAACTCCTCCATAACTTCTCCCCGAATTTTTATCTCCAAGAGTAGCTTATTTTTTCCTTCTTCAATCAACTTGTTTTTTAGTTTCTCTATTATACTGAGTAGCCCCTAAGCATGAGCACAAAGAGCAGAATCAGTATAGGAAAAACATTATTTGGTATTTGTTTCTATAGGATATTTGTTAAGCTTGTGAACTTGTATTGGATAAGAAGCCCCAAAGCCTACTACCACCAAAGAAGAAACGAAAATACTTTTAATGACTAAGATGACTCTCCTTTGCAACAATAAGAAAGGGATTTATACAGAGAGAACAGGTCAAACTGCTTTATTAAGTTCAAAATGCAAGTAGCCTGGACCCTTCTCATATCTAGCATTCATTTTATATCAAACCTCAATGCCTTAAAACAGAAGTGTCAAACTTGTGACCCTCCAGATGTTTGGTCCTCCAACTCCCAGAAACCCTGGCCAGCTTGTCCAATTGCCAGGAATTCTGGGAGCTGATGTCTAAAATACCTGGAGGGCCACTGCCCTAGAGGATATGGGGGGCATTTTTAGATTATAAATTGACCATAGGCATAAGAATGGGGTCTCAACCTCCTAATGCCGTGACCCCTTAATACAGTTCCTCATATTGTGGTGACCCCCAAACATAAAATTATTTTTATTGCTATTTCTTAACTGTAATTTTGCCAGTTATGAATCATAATGTAAATATCTGATATGCAGGATATATTTTCATTCACTGGACCAAATTTGGCACAAATGCCACCATTTGAATACTGGTGATGTTGAGAGGGGGGATTTATTTTGTTATTTTAGAGTTGTAGTTGCTGGGATTTATAGTTAACCTACAATCAAAGCGCATTCTGAACTCCACCAATGATGAAATTGAACCAAACTTGACGTACAGAACTCCCATGACCAACAGAGAATAATGGAAGGATTTGGTGGGCATTGACCTTGAGTTTTGGAGTTCACCTACATCCAGAGAGCACTGTGGACTCAAACAATGATAGATCTGGACCAAACTTGGCACGAATACTCAATATGCCCAGTGGAATTTGGGAGAGATAGGCCTTGACATTTGCAAGTTGTAGTTGCTGGGATTTATAGTTCACCTACAATCAAAGAGCACTCTCAACCCCACCAATTTGCTGGTGTGAGCCTTCCTTCAGCTTTGCACACTCTCCCTCACCTGTACACGCGCACCACACTGCCATGTGCCAAGCACAACTGCTCTCAGAAACAGCCCTCCCTTTGGCTGAGAGGCCAGCCAATCACAGTGGAGGTGGGCTTTCGGTGGGAGGATTCGCTGTCTGTTTTCAAAAAGGAAGAGGACAAGCAGAGAGATCTTCAGCCTTCTCTGCCAAAGGGGTTCCTAAGACCATCAAAATACATTTTCCAATGGTCTTTGGCAACCCCTGTGAAACCCACTCTAGGCCCACCCAAGGGTCCCAACTCCCGGACTGAGAAACGCTGCTCTAGGATAAAATCAGTTTTAATGTGCCCCCACCCAGCCCCTGGCAGTTGCTTACCAGTGCTTTAAATATACAAGAGTACCAGAACATCAAATATTTATAAGTAGTAAAACAAAGCATGTATTATCAGTTTTTAAATATCCCAGCTGTATTGAAAGGGCATAATAATTTCCAGTGAGACCAGCTCTCCCAACAAACAATGCACATATAACTGGGATGGAGGTCTTTTGTTCCTCCCACTGTCATGGACCTCATTTCCCAGCAGTCCTAGCCACCATAGCTAATGCTATGGCTTTACTGGAGTTGTAGTCAAAATTATATGGAAGCTTCCTGCCCTGATCATAGAGAGTTAAGAAAGACCTGCTCTACATATCCCAGTTGAGCTCAAATTCTTAGCAGAGAGAAAAAAGTAAGACAAGAAAATTTGTGCACCAAAAAGTGCACAAGTTTTCCGTTTTTCCATTACAGACCAACACTCCAAGTGAAGGAATTCAGACACACATTTGGGTGCATTCCTCATCCCATCATCAAACCCTTCTCCATACTAATCATGTCCCAAAGAATGCAAAATGAAAAAGATCTCACTAGCAAAAACCAATCATTTGAACTCCTCCAATTAAACAGTGGTTCCATTTTTTAAAAATAGGGACCTCTTTGACCGGGGACCACTCTCCAACATTAGTACCAAAAGGGTTACGAATCCGTTTTTGGTCAACTTTAGATTCGGTTTGATTATCTGGGGTGCTGGTTCAGAAAATTGCATTGGATAGACCACATCAGCTCTAGATTCTGATACAGAACATATGCCACCCAGTAGTTGACATCTGCTCACCCACAGAAAACCATATTTAATAATCCTTGGCACTATAAGAGTGTTTCGTGAGATCAGTCACTCTCGTTGTAACAGTGTAGGCCGTGGACCATATTTTAGTTCTTGTGGACCACTAGTGGTCCATGAACCACAGGTTTGAAACCACTGAATTAGAATAAAACATTTTGAGGGTGGGAAGATATATTCTAGATGGTCCTGAAGATTGTACATAGGGGCCGCCAACTTTGCCCTCCCAATTTAGATCGTCATATCTACTTTTCTAGCTCAAGGACATACCTGATATTCTGCTTTTCCAATGATGATGTCACTGTCTTCATCTTCTGTTTGGCTGGGCATCTCTTCTTCATCCTCATACTCATTTTCTTGTGTGTTTTCTGCTGTGCAGTTTACCTCATGTACCCCACTGTTCTCTTCTTCTGGCTCTTCTTCATCTTCCATCACATCTTCCAGTGCTCTTTCCCACTGAATAGTAGCTCTTTTAATAGGTAAACATCCATCCACTTCGGTGCTCACTTCAGATTCTGCTTTGACAGATGTTTGGTTACATTCCTCTACTTGAGGAGAGTTGGGAGAATCTAAGACCATGACCTGTTCAGGAAGCAAGTTGAGAAGATATTAAAACATTAGAGCAGTCAGTTACCTGAGCTACTGTAAGGTTTTCTTGTCTACACAGTAACTTGAAAATTTTCCCAGAAGTATGCAAAACTTTCTTCTAGGATGACTCAAGACCATGCTATACAACTTCTCTGGTATATGACCTCTTGATTAAAATTTGGTGATTTCAATTCTTACTTTTTTCTTATTTGAATATAACTCATGTTTAATTTAATTTTGATCATGTTACCATTGTATGTATCTAGGTTTTTAATTGTATTACTATTCTATTGTGTTTTAGATCTTCAGTTCGCTTTTAACTATTAATGCATGTATTGTGTTAAGTTTTGGTCACCACAGTTCCAGAAGGATACTGACAAGCTGAAATGTGTCCAGAGAAAAACAATTAAAAAGGTCAAAGATATGGGAATCAACATTTAAGAAGAATAGTTTAGGATGCTGGGCATGTTTAGCTTGAAGAAGAGTGAAAGGTGACACAAGAGCTGAAAGATGTTTTCTGCTGCTTCAGAGACTAGAACACAAATTATTGGATCCAAATTATAAGAAAAAAAGATTCCATTTAAAACTTCTTTACTGTAAGAATTGCTCAATGTGTTTTTCAGCTTCTTACAGATAACACTATGTAACACTGTTTTTGTTCCTGGATTACAAATGTAATTTCCTAATTGGTTCTATCATAAAAATATGGAAAAAGTTGGTTAAACTGCAAAAACCTTGTTTTTGTCAGACATTTTACTATATGTAGTTTTTCAATGAATATCTCATAGTCTCAACAAATTCAACAAAGTTTGTGGCAGCCACAAAAATGAAGTTTCTGGAGCATAACAATGACTTTCAAAGTAAGTACCGCACAATTAAACAGGAAATACACTTTCAAACCTAAAACTGATTTTTTTTCTAATTTTGTTACAAAGTGTAAAATTGTTAGTATAAGCAACAACCAAGGATTTTATATGCCAGTGCTTGTAAGCTGGAAGCTGCTTGTCGTTTAATATCCCATATCACTTCTTTTGATATCATTTCTACTCTTGTTGAACAGTTCCCTATTTTTTTGTTTGCCTATATTACTGTCTCTAAACAAAACAAGTGCTGTACATACTTGAGTATAAGCAGAGTTTTTCAGCCTTGGTTTTAGGCTGAAAAAGACCCCCTCCGGTTATACTCAAGTCAAGGTTATTTATTATTTTATTCTATTATTATTACATTTATTATTTTACTCTATTTATTATTATTACACTTATTATTATATTTATATATTATATTCATTATTTTACTTTATTAATTATTATTACATTTATTTTTGTACTCTTTTTATTTTTACATTTATTATTTTACTTTATTATTATTGGAAGGATATGTAAGAACATTTACACTGAAGGAGGTTAGAATAATGATTTAATCAGAGTGGGACAGTCTTATCTTAAGTTACAGTTTTATGTAAATACTAGCCATCCCTGCCACGTGTTGCATGTTGCCCAGTCTGTATATATGTGCTTTGTGTATATATTTGTGTATATATGTATGCTTGCGTGTGTGTGTATATATATATATGTGTGTGTGTGTGTGTGTGTGTGTGTGATTTTGCGCATGCGTTGTAATGTATTTTTATGTTTCCGCTTTTTAAGTCTCTTCTGCTGTGTTTTTGTATTTTTATGAGAGATGGTCACTTGTTGGCCTGATAGATGTATTGTGTCCAAATTTGGTGTCAATTCAACCAGTGGTTTTTGAGTTATGTTAATCCCCCAAACAAACATTACATTTTATTTATATAGATTCAAAAATATTTAACCTACTGATGCTTCAATTAATGTAATTCTATTGGTATCTATTTTTATTATGAAATCTACTAGTAGCTGTTGCATTTCCCATCTTTGGCTTATGCTCGAGTCAATATGTTTTCCTGGTTTTTTGTGGTCAGCTTATATTTGAGGCAGCTTATATTCACGTATATATGGTACATATTTTATCCAATTCCACCAAGATTTCTGAAGGATCCAAATCTAAAACAGTTAGGTAAACTGCAGGCTATACATGGCCCCAGTCCCTTTTTACAGCCTTGATTCCCCTCAAATACCCTCCAAATGGCAAGGATTCTCCATTTCAAACTTCCATATTATCCAGGTAAAAAACTGTCCAAAAATCACTCATAAGGTATTGCCCATGCACAGAAGCTTTGCCTGATTCTTCCCCCATGACCCTCGGTCCTGCAAACCTGAACCAAAGCAGTCAAGGTTGGAACTAAAAAAAACGAGCAAACCAAAACCAGAAGAAATTTCCTGTCTGGAAGAGGGAGGAAATTGGTGTCCCGCCCTCCCCGCCCCACGCCCACTTTGATCCAGACCCCCTCCCCATGTAGTCAAGTGAAATGATTTAAAAGCAACTAAAGGTTTAAATTTTAACAACAAAACAACCTAAATTACCCAGTGAGATTATGATTTGGAAACTAAGGCTATTACGCCACACGTACTTGTGCATTAAAATATCCCATTGGAGAGGAGTAGGCTTTTTTTCCAAGTAAAAAGCACTGCACCCCCACCTTTCATGACTACTCTTGAGATCCCCAAGGGCAGTGATGCACTACAACACCCAAAGCCATTTTTGAGCCTGTGGGTTTTTGCTGATCCAGTTTTTTTTGCAATTACTCTTTGACCACACTTACCTTTTGAGCAATCGACGAAAACTTGAGCACGTTGAGCGTTTCATCATACGCTGCAGCACTCTGGCTGACATTAACTAACATGCACACTTTTCCTTTGCCACTGAAGAAACCTTGAAAGAAGTGAGTTAGCTTACTTTCTCGAAAGGGGATATGCTGCTGCAACCTAAAATAAGACAAGTATGACATTGCATGAGTTGCCATGCTTCTCAGAAGCAATTTAAGTTCCCAGACTTACAACTGTGCATTTTAGCGGTGAAAGGGGGACAAATCTCAGACACTCCAACCCTCGTGATCAAAATACTTGTTTTAGTGCTGACCATATCTCTTTTTGCCTTCTTTTTCCTTTATTATGATTCATATCACACAGGGATATATGAAGCATACCAGCAAAACATTTCACCTATCTACCTATGAGAGCTTCTATACCAGTCGTTTTCAACCTGTGGGTCCCCAGATGTTTTGGCCTTCAAATCAGCAGGTAAACTGGCTGAGATTTCTGGGAGTTGTAGGCCAAAACACCAGGGGACCCGGTGTAGATGTTCTACATTGACTACTTAAGTCAGTGCCTCTTTCATCAGCCCCACAGTGGTGAAACGCTGTATAGGGCTGATCTAACTTACCGCATATAAGACGACTGGGCGTATAAGACGACCCCCAACTTTTCCAGTTAAAATATAGAGTTTGGGATACACTCACCATATAAGACTACCCCTCTTCCAACGCACACCAAATAAAATTTTTAAAAGCATCAGATTTGATTTCAATATGGTAATTTTCCTATTACTGTACCTCCTTCTCTGCCTCTCAGATCTCGCACATGCGCACATGCATCACTTCACTGCAATCTTCAGGAGCGAGATCTGAGAGGCAGAGGAGGAGGTACGGTAACAGGATACAAGGGCGGGCCAGACAGGTAAAAGAGGTGTGTTTTTCTGGGCCCAGAGCCACTCTATCTCTTTTTTCCATACCCCGGGCACCCCGGACGCTTGCAGCTTGCTCCGCCCTTCACTTACACCTTCCCGATGAGGCGCCCCTTCACTTCACCATCGGGACTGCATTTAGTCCACGAATCCTGATGAATGGATTTTCTTCTACCGTACTTGTACAGGGTAGCTCTTAATGCTTTCATACAGTCACTGCATACAGCAGGGACGCAGCCACTGCCATTTTTGAGCTCCTCCCACAATATGCAGCAACCACAGATTCCCCAATCCGGATTGGAAGTTTCACCACCCGCTCTATAAGACAACTCCCGGAGTATAAAGACTACTCCCCCATATAAGACGACTCCCATGCATAAGGCTACTCCAGCGTATAAGACGACTTCAGCATATAAGATGACCCCTGACTTTAGAGATGATTTTCATGGGTTAAAAAGTAGTCTTATATGCCAGAATATACGGTAATCTGAGGGAAGGCCACCTTAACGCAGCCTTATCCCAGGTTAAGCTAAGTCAGAGGATTTGGGCTTTCCCTAATTTATGGGCTTTGAAGTTACTGAGCTAGTTTTAACCATATCTGGCTATAGACATCTTAACAGAGGAGTGGCTCTCCCCTTGGCTCCATTAGCATGGTGTCACTCTGACTTCTCCATGGATCAATGTGACTACTATGTCTTAACTCTTATTAGAAACTAGTAATATTTCAGAATGTCTTATTATTTTGAATGTGGATTTGTTTTGGGGATTTGGTTATTTTTGTCTTTGTTCAGCTTATCATGGCAATGAATGTTTGCTGAGATCTGTTATTTTATTATTTACTAGCCATCCCCTGCCACACGTTGCTGTGGCTCAGTCTGTGTACATGTGTTTTGTGTGTATATATTTGTGTATATGTGTATATCAACAACAATTCTTTATTGATTAGTCAATTTTGACCATATCAAAACATACAAAACATACACACTTGCCCATACATACAGTAAAACCATATATGAATACAAGGCATCCTGGCCTACTGGCCTGTCAACCCACTCCTAAATGATTGTGCAACTACAAGATAAAAAAAATTAAAAGCTTCTCGGCCTTTTGGCTAAGATCAAATGTAATATATGTGTATATATATATATATATATATATATGTGTGGTTTTGCGCATGCATTGTAATGTAATTTTTTTTTTGCTTTTTAAGTACCTTCCACTGTGTTTTCCAATGTTTTGATGACTGATGGTCACTCGTTGGCCTGATAGGTGTCGCGTGTCCAAATTTGGTGTCAATTCGTCCAGTGGTTTTTGAGTTATGTCAATCCCACAAACGAACATTACATTTTATTTATATAGACGGAATCATTCCCTTCTCTGCATCAAGTGGTGAAAGGCAAGAGCTAGTCTGTCCTGGAAAAAACTAAAGGAACCATTGATCCCCTCTACTCTCTCTGTCATGGCGACACTTCTGATGAGGACACGTTGGCAGTAGCTAAGGGCTTTTCCGTCTCCTTGGAATGACCCTCGGCTTATCCACGGTTCATGTCATAATCCATAATTTTGACCCCAAACCTGCTCTTAGCCTATACATGAGTAAATATGGTAAGTTGGAAATGAAATGAATGTATACCAGATATAAACATAAATTTTTCCACTGCCACAATACTCTTAGCACTTGTGTTCACTTTATATTGAAGGCCAGCTAGAAAGACCTTCCATTTCCCTTGATGTGAAGCTGAAAAGTCCACCAGAACCTACTTTGATTGTTGGGTGGTCTTCAAGGCACTGATGCATTTGCCTAGAATAAGTAACGAGTTGTTAATGTTCCCACTCTCTTTTAATCGGTTTCCTTCATTGTGGGTTCTGGCACAACGCTCTGAGCCAGCAAGGTCACATAGAAATAACCTGGAGGTAGACAAATAGGTTACATATTGACATGTTACCTTAAGTTCAAGAACCAACAATGACTACAGTTGGACTCCTGTATCCACAGATTCTGCATCCATGCGTTCAACCATTAATGGCTTAGAAATTGCTTTTTTAAATTTCAAAAGCAAACCTTGTTTTTGCCATTTTATATTAGGAACAAATTTTTACGACAGTATATAATGGATCTTGAGCAACCATAGATTTTGGTACCCATACAGAGTCCTAGAAACAAATCTCAGTGGATACGAAGGGCCCACTGTACTTTCAACAGAAAGATTACTTACTCATTGACCTGCATGACTCGAGTTGATTCAGAATCGATTCTTAGCATTTTCACAGTGAATATGCTGTGGCTGAAAGATAAATGTAAAAACAAGTCACTTTTACTTACTTACTTATTTATTTATTTATTTATTTACTTACTTACTGCATAATTAATTAATTAATTTGTTTGTTTGCGACATTTATATCCCGCCCTTCTTACCCTGAAGGGGACAAAGGGCAGCTTACATAATTGACATTATTCCATGCCCAAACAACAATAACAATTAAAAGCAATTAAACAACAATTTAAAACAACATTAAAACAACATATGTAAACATTAGACAACAATTGTGCATCCAAAGACAGACAGTCAAATAATAATTCATCAACCCAGGATCAATTCCATCTGTATTTGCACAGGTAATTATACTGGGCCAAATGCTTGTTCCCAAATACAAATTTTCACTTGTTTGCAAAATGACAGGAGTGAAGGGACCAATTAAATACCAATAGGGAGGGAGTTCCACAGCCGAGGAGCCACCATTGAGAAGGCCCTGTCTTCGCACCTGCGACTGATATGGAACAATATCTGAAGACATTGTTGTCTTCACACATTAAGCAAAAAAAGTCTTCCAATATTAATAAAATAATATTTTAAAGAACTTTAATACTTCCACTCAACTAACTATGCTGTGATTTAGCAAAAAAAAAAAGGTTTTAAGAGGCACCTGTGCTGAGCAAATAGATATATATTCACATCTAAGCCAGGTTACAATTTGCTGAATCCTGGCTTGCTGTTGTGTCCAAACCCATCTCCACAAATAAATCGTGAATTGTGAGCCAGACAGAAATCACAGTTAGAACCCATTATTTATTATTAGCTCACAAATTCCACCTTCTTTAAATTATATAGTTCTTTCTGTGCCCCAAAATGTGGGTTGTATCCCCAGTTTCCACCATGAAACAAGAATTCACAAAAGGATCAGGAGTGAAAAAGATAATAGATGCAATAATATCCATACATAGTTGCAGGTTAGCTCAGCTAAAGTATGTTTAGAAAATTTGTCTTAAAGAGGTAATCCGAAACTGATTTTTTGAGACTGTGGTTAAGTTCAACAATAACTTGCAGACAATAGCCTCGGTTACTCAAAATTGCAATTGAAAGAATCTAAAAATCACATTGGATGAGGAAGGGTATATGTAATCCTGCAGAAAGCTAGGCTCACTCACTACACCAGGGGTAAAGGAAAGTGGTCCAAAAGACCACCATATTTAATGAGGTTCGTTTAAATGATTGGGAGATATCTGGAAATATTGCCTGGAATAATGGCTTCCTTTTCTGATTCCCCAAACTGCCACAGAATCAGAAGCATAAGCCAGAAATACAGCCAGGAGTTACTTCAGCTTCTGAGCTGAAAATGTAGTGGTGCAGCATACAATGGGGGTAAAAACATGGCTTGTTTTCTGCTTCCTTGGAGACTAGGACACGGAACAATGGCTTCAAACTACAAGAAAGGAGATTCCATCTGAACATGAGGAAGAACTTCCTGACTGTGAGAGCCGTTCAGCAGTGGAACTCTCTGCCCCGGAGTGTGGTGGAGGCTCCTTCTTTGGAAGCTTTTAAACAGAGGCTGGATGGCCATCTGTCAGGGGTGCTTTGAATGCAATATTCCTGCTTCTTGGCAGGGGGTTGGACTGGATGGCCCATGAGGTCTCTTCCAACTCTATGATTCTATGATTCTTGTCTCCAACACCCTACAATAATTTATAGGCCAGTTCACATGGCTCCAGTACTAGTGTTTTAACTTGTGATCTATCAATTACACTATGTAACAAAATTAGAAAAAAATATGTTCCTGGTTTGAAAGTGTTATTTCCTGATCAATTGCACGGTACTTTGAAAGTAGTTGTTATACTCCAGAAACTTCATTTTTGTGGCTGCCACGTACTATGTTGAATTGGTTGAGACTGGATGAGATATTCATTGAAAAACTATAGCAAAATGTGGTGTAGGGTATCCCGCAAAAACAAAAAGATTTTGCAGTTTAACAAAACTTTTCCATGTTCTTATGAATCAATTAGGAAATGACATTTATAATCCAGGAACAAAAATTGTGTTGCATGGTGTTATGAGCCCTCCATGCAATTAGAACCCCCTGAACAAGATCCGCATATTAGATTGGGTTTCATTGAAGAAATACATCAGCAAGGATGGTGTAAGGATCATTTAAGTTTTTTAACAAAAAACAAACCATTATGCTATTAGATTCAGCACATTCCATTTTTACCTTCTGCTGGAATTCGAATTTAGCTTTGTTGAGGCAAAACTCTGATGCTTCAGACCCAGCTTCATGAGTTTAAAGGCTTCTTTAAATTTTGAAACCTGAACCCACTGCAGATCTTTAAGGAACATCAAGAGTACTTTGTTAAAGACTGCACATAAAGCATTTCATATGAATACAACAGACAAGTTAATGAGAAATGTTGGGTTTAAGACCTGATTTACACATGACCTGGATTAGGCCAGCCATCCACTGATGTTACAAAAATGTATTAGTTTAAAACTACTTTTTATGTGATGAGACCATCTATCTCAATTAAACTGGAATATTTATGGGAGGATGGGGTTTGAGGTAATGACAGAAAAGAGCTAATTATATGTTTCTGTGCATAACTAAGCAGGTAGGCAGATATGCTATATACCCAGGCCACAACTAATAATAATAATAATAATAATAATAATAATAACAACAACAACAATAACAATAATAACAATAATAATAATGAACAAATAAAATAAAATAAAAATGAACAAAATCTGGCTACCAGTATTAAAAAACTCTAAAATTACAGCAGCAAAACAGCAGAGAGGAAACAACCAGGCACATCTTAACACCTCTCAACAGAACATTTTCCCAGGCTCAGCCAGGCCTTCAAATGCTAATGAAGGTGGTCAGCTGAAACATTCACACCTAGCTTCAGCAGAGAGCTCTTTGCCCCACCCCAGCCATTCCACAGATATATAAACCCATTGTCCTAATTCCAACAGACCTCACTACCTCTGAGGATGCTTGCCATAGATGCAGGCGAAACGTCAGGAGAAATGCCTCTAGAACATGGCCCTATAGCCCGAAAAAACCTACAAGAACCTAATAATAATAATACTTTATTTATACCCTGCTCCATCTCCCCCAGGAGGACTCAGGGCGGCTTACATGAGGCCAAACCCATCAACACAATAAACACAATATTACACAAAAGCATAACACAATATAACACAAAGTATAACAGAACCAAAAAACATAAAATGCAAAACCAAAATAATAAACGAAACAGCAGTATAAAATCGGACATTAAACACACAGAAATTACACAAGCAAGGCCAAGTTTAAGGATAAAAATTTAAAATTTTAAAACACTGGGAGATTGGGAAATGGAAATTATTGGGGAGGAAGATCCGGATTGAGGAAGTAATTAATTGCATGAACCATAAAATAAAGTGCTTTTGAGGTCATTTCTGCAAAATTTGATTAGGGAGTGTCTTAGATTCAATCATTGAAGGCACATTGGAATAACCAGGTTTTCAGATTCCTCCTGAAGATTGCCAGCGTGGCAACTGTCCTACAAATATACAGGCAGCCCCCAATTTATGAACAAGATAGGTTCTGTAGGGTTGTTCTTAAGCTGAATTTGTATGTAAGTCAGAACAGGGACATTTTAAGTGTAACCAGCCATATATATATGATTGGGATAGCATAGAGAAAGGTTAAAGATCACTACTGACCGAAAGGTCATGAGTTCGAAGCCAGCCCGGGTTGGACTAAGCTTCCGGCCAATTGTGTAGCTTGTTGTCAAGTTTTGCAACCCGAAAGACAGTTGCATCTGCCAAGTAGGAAATTTAGGTACCACCTATGTGTGGGGAGGCTAATTAAACAAAATTTACGAGGCCATAAAAAAAATCTCCAGAAAAAGCATGCAGGGATTGCGGAAAGTACTTCATCAGTGTCGCAGATGGACGGTGAAGCGACAGCTCCCCTGGTGGCCAGAAGCTGGAATGTTAAATAGCCTCTGAGTGTCTTTATGTGTCTATGGCATTGAATGTTTGCCATGTATGTGTACATTGTAATCCGCCCTGAATCCCCTGCGGGATGAGAAGGACGGAATATAAATATAAATATTGTAAATAAATAAATAAAGATTGGCACCCCTGTGGTGTTTCTTTTGCTATCTGTGCCCCTAATCAGATAATCGGATTTTGAAAAATGTGGCTTCTTGTGGAAATAGGGATTAGTGATAAGTCTTTGGTGGAGACCTTTTAATAACTATTCCAGCACTGAATTTCCCTTCTGCGGGATAGCTTTCTCTCACTTCCTATATCTTACCCACGTTCTCAACTATGAGTCATTTGTAAGTCAGATGTTTGTAACTTAGGGACTGACTGTGTATTGAAATCTGATTGATCTTAATCCTTTCTAAAAGGATTCTGTCAACAAATCTACCTAAAGTTGGACATTTCTACAACAGAGAGAAATTCTTTTCAGAATGATTTATTTAACAGATTCTTAATGGAACAAAATTAAAGCTAATGCCAGTGGAAGGCTGTCCCAAGCTTTATTTTTAAATGGGATGGGAGTAGCAGGGGATACAGTCAGAGCCAGATAAAAGTCAGCAATTTCATGTTATTCACTATTCTCTTTTCATCCCAAACCTGTAAATATTTATTTGGAAATATGTCACTTTGAATTCATTCAGATCACCTCTACAGTGAATCATCACAAATATTATACTTAAACGCAACAGTACTAGTCCGTGCCTTTGTAGCCAGGAATAAAATTCACACAAACACACACACACACCCCTATCTACCAATCTTGTGTTGTTATCTTGTCAAAACTAGTCTGAGAAGGTCTGGAAGTGGACGAGAAGAACTTTCCCTTCTTTGTATTCTAAAATGAAGTGCATTTTTAATTCACATTAGTATATAAAGTACTTAAAGAATAATGAGATGATTAACAATTATAGACATCATTCTCCATCCACAGATCCAACCAGTCAGAGCTTGGATTTTTTAAAATCAAATTTTGAACTTGTCATTTTTATATAAGGGACTGTTTTACTATGACATTCTTTATAATGGAACTAGCTGTACCCACCACGCATTGCTGTGGCCAACCTTCCTTTTCTCTTTCTCTCTCCCTTTCCTTCCTTCCTTCCTTCCTTCCTTCCCTCCCTCTTTCTTTCCTTCCTTCCTTCTTTCCTTCCTTTTTTTCTTTCCTTCCATCCATCCTTCCTTCCTTCCCCTCCCGTTTTCTTTCTCTCCTTCCTTCCCTCCCTCTTTGTTTCCTTCCTTCCTTTTTTCTTTCCTTCTCTCCTTCCATCCCTCCCTCCTTCCCCTCCCTTTTTCTTTCTCTCCTTCCTTCCTTCCTTCCCTCTTTCTTTCTTTCCTTCCTTCTTTCCTTCCTTCTTTCCTTCCTTCCTTCCTCTGATACTTCCCTCTTTTGCATAGTTGATGCCATTTTATTGCATAAGACTTGGGACTCAGAATGCTTGGATTTCTGTGTAGAGAAGCATGTAACTCTTCTTTCTTTCTTTCTTTCCTTCCTTCCTTCCTTCCTTCCTTCCTTCCTTCCTTCCTTCCTTCCTTCCTTCCTTCCTCTTTTTCTTTCCTTCTCTCCTTCAATCCATCCTTCCTTCCCCTCCCTTTTTCTTTCTCTCCTTTCTTCCTTCTCTATCTATTCTTGGACTGTAACTCCAAGCAGTCCTCCTGATTGATCTATCTACCTACTATCTATCTCTATTTTATCTATCTGGAGGATTGCTGGGAGTTGCAGTCCAGGAATAGGAAATATGTATGGATTGGGATGCTCTCAGAGATCCAAGGAGAAGCAAGCTTACAGCTTGGAAGTAATGCATTTGGAGCATCCTCCTCCCCTAAGGGCCTGATGTAGGAGATGCTGAGAGCTGTCATTTTCATGCATGTGCTGTATCGCCATTTAGCTTTTTTGGGTGTTTAAGCCTTTTCCATTATTTGGTTTTGGTTTTTTTTTTTTTTGTAGGGGTTCATTAGTGATGGTCACTCATTGGTGTGTTAGAGATGTAGTGCCCAAATTTGGTGTCAATTCCTCCAGTGGTTTTTGAGTTATGTTAATCCCACAAACAAACATTACATTTTTATTCATATAGATTAGAGCATCCGTGGATATTAGAATCCACAGGGCATCCTGGTGCCAAACCCCAACAAAGGCTCACTGTACTAAGATATGTATTACCTTTAACATATGAACAGCCTTTAATGTCCTGTGCGAGGCGCAACCCCTTCCTTCTTTTGTCACTGGAGAGTGGAACCAGCAGGTCATAAATGCACTCATTGTAAATTTCACAAAATGAGACCCAAACTGAGAATTGTGCTCTTTGGTTCTCCATATTAGACTGCATTGCTTCTATCTGTGGTTCCTGAAAGGCTGAAAGAATATTGGAGGCATATCAGCACTTGGGTGAAAACAGTGATTTTTTAAAAAGAAAGAAAGAAAGATAGAGAGGCTTGTGCAGCAACTTTAAGACTAACCAATTTATTTTAGAACACACTTTCATGGATGACAGCCCAATATTCTAGGCAGTGTGGCCTTTACCTAGAAAAGCTTATGCTAAAATAAGTAGATTAGTCTTAAAAGAGGAGCCCCCGGTGACGGAATGGGTTAAACCCTTGCTCCGGCAGGGCCGCTAACCAAAAGGTCAGCGGTTCGAATCCAGGGAGTGGGGTGAGCTGTATCAGCTCCAGCTTCCCATATGGGGACATGACAGAAGCCTCCCATTGGATGGTAAAACATCTGGACAACCCCTGGGCAATGTCCTTGCAGATGGTCAATTCTCTCACACCAGAAGCTACTTGCAGTTTCTCAAGTCGCTCCTGACACCAAAAAAAAGTTTTCAAGAGTCAAAAGTATACTCCTTTTTATAATGAAAGAGACTAATATGGTTATCTCTTTGAATATTTCTTTTTTTTCTTTATTTATATCTTGCCTTTCTTCCACTACTGGAGACAAATTGACTTGCATGCATTTAAAATAAGATACAGCGAAAAACACCTATTCGTACAAAAGCCTAAAACAATGTCTAACATTTTATCAGAAACCCAGTTAAAACACACTTAAAATATAACAAAAGGGTAAAAGCAACACATTATTAAAAATCCCTTCTGACATATGAATGACAAATGTCGGCCTAAATCATTTTTTGCAAATTTAGAAAAACTAAAGACGAGAAATTAAAACTTATGAGATATGAGAATCGGCTTTTAAAACCTATTTATTACAGCAACAATTAACATTAGATTTACGCAAATATAGGTTGAGCATCCCTTATCCAAAATACTTGTGACCAGAGCGTTTCGATTTGTCCAGATTTTAGATTTTAGAACACGTTTCGATTTGGGGTTTGTCCAGATTTTAGAACACCTATACTAGTATTTATGTACAAAATTGAGATGGAACCAAAATCTAAGTATGAAATTCATTTATGTTTCATGTACACTGTATACACATAATCTAAAGATAATTCTATGCACAATATTTGTAGTAATTTTCTACATAAAACAAAATGTGTGTATACTGAAACATTAAAAAGGAAATATACTGCTATCTCAGTCAGAACAACGTTGGAGTATTTCAGATTTCCAGGGAAGTGATAATTAAATTTTCAGGTACAAAACTAATCACAGGATAATCACAGGATGTCTTTAAACTAATCTCTGAATAATCACAGGATGTCTTAAACCTACACCTGTTGATAAACTCTACAAGCTAGCTGGCATTCCCCCCCCCCCCCTTGATGTGTGATGGAAGTAGCTGCTAAATGTGAGAGAAATAAGGTTGAACCCTGTGAAAGCCACCCACTACATGGCTTCCAGCAAACCAAGAATGGGCAATTTGGAAGTCCCTGAACAGACTCAGAAGTGGAGTGGGCAGATCAAAAGACAACCTGGCAAAATGGCACTACCTAAAAGAATCCCACACCTTGTGTGACTGTGGAGCAGAACAGACAACTCTGCATCTGTATGCTTGTCCACTATGCCCTGCCTCATGTACAAAGGAAGAATTGTTGGAGGCTACAGAGAATGCCATTGCTATTGCCTGTTTTTGGTCAAAAGTTATTTAGCCGCCCACGCTCTTCCTCTTTTTATCAGTTTTATACTAATAAATGCAATGCTTTTGATATTAAATAAATAAATAAGGTACAAAACTTACCTTTAAAACTATCAGCTATTCTACTATGATTTTCATTCATGTCACTGGGATAATCGACCTGATCATAATGACACAGACAAATGTCACAAATGTATTCTGTCACTTCCTTTGTATACTAGAGCATTAAAACTACCGTATTTTCCGGCGTACTAGATGACTGGGTGCATAAGATGACCCTCCCAATTTTTCAATTTAAAATTTCAATTTTTGGATATAATCGCTGTGTTAGACTACCCCTTTTGCCAGCCCCTTCAGGCCCTGAAGCCTCCTTTCCTGGGCCTTGAGGCAGCTTCTCAGCTCCATAGAGGCAGCCTCCCCTCCACTGGCAGCCAGGCTCTGCCGCAGCCAGCCAACCACTGTGCTCATCACTTGGGTTCAAAACATCACTTCCTGTTTTGGATCCAAAACAAGATGGAGGCTCCGAACAGGTGAGGGAGGCGGGGAGCTGCCCTGCGCTGGAGCAGGGTGCCCAAAGCAGCAGCAGCTGCTGCGCTCCTCCGGTGCTCCTGTACCCAGGCTTCAGCCTCACTGATGGGCTCTTCCACTCCATGCCTGCCTCAGCTGTCAGTGCGGCGGAGAAGGAGGAGGCGACATGGCCATCTGGTGAGTATATCACCGCCGCCTCCTCCGCTGCACTGACAGCCAAGGCGTACATGGAGTGGAAGAGCCCCTTGGTGAGGCCGAAGCCTGGCAGTGGGAGCCAAGCAGCACGGGAGGGCATCCCTCATGTGCCGCTTGGCTCCCACTGCCAAGTTTCAGCCTCCCCAAGGAGCTCCTCCACTCGATGCCCGCCTCGGTTGTCAGTGCGGCAAAAGTGGTGGAGGAGGAGGTGTAGCAACAGTACAATAAAGTGAACATAATGGCAAAATAAAACGATTGTGTGATTCCCTATTGAGCATGAGATATTTCTTCTGTTTATATATTTAGAACTCCACAAATACTTATGATACACATATTTAGATTAGAGCAGTGGTTCCCAACCTGTGGTCCGTAGACCACCAGTGGTCCGCAAGAATGAAAATATGATCCACGGCTTCACCGTTACTACACCATTGCAACAAGAGTGTTGGGGTTCAGTCTGATCCTGATCTGTGTGAACAGGATTCTCTGATAGTTTTTCAAACTGAGCAAGCTCTCCCTGACTCTGACAGTGTGGAATGTGTTGTTGATGCAGAGGTCAGTGGGAATGAAAACGAAACCCAACAGTTAGAAGAGAATGTTTTGGAAGTTAGCCGTGATATCTCCCCACCTGGGCTTGATAATGAGGTCCGAAGAGAACAGATAGTGAGAGATAGATCTGTTTCCCAGTCTGTACGAAGGTCACAGCGTCTTCAGCAGAAAGAGGCCCAAACAGAAAAGTCAAGGGGCGTTTCTAAGAATAGCTTCTTTGGTTTAAGAGCATCCCTGCCGGGTGCTTCTTTAGGTCAAGCAACGTTCGGGACTGTGGCTGGTCTTGGCAGAATTCCTGTGTTCCATGGCCAGTAATCCCAGAGGCTTATAGTTTCCAAGTTCATGGTTAGTAAAAGGCTAACAGACTCCTGGTTATTGTTTTGTGGCTTTTCAAGTTTTGCTCAAGTTCAGAGATCCTATTGACTACTGTTTTTTTTTTTTTGTGGCTTTTTACTCTGCATTTACCTTTCTTTTGTAACCAATTTTTCATCAATAAACAAGGATTGCTTTTCCTACAGTCCAGAGTGGTGGATTTAATCTTATGGTCTTGTTTCTTGAACTGGGATGCAACAAAGAGTGACTGGTCTCGCAAAACCCTCTTACAGTGCCAAAGTTTACCTAATATTGTTTTCTGTGGGCAAGCAAATGACGACTACTGGGTAGCGCATGTACTGTATCAAAAAATAAATTTGGTTTATCCAAATCCAAATCTAAAGTTGACCAAAAATGGATTTGTATCCTTTTTGGTACTAATGTTGGGAGAGTGATCCCTGGTAAAAAAAAAAAAAAAAAAAGGTTGAGAACCACCGTATTAGAGCATTCCTTTTACTTTTCTGGCATTGTTGCCAGAATAGCAAATGCGCTTCCAAATGTTTTTCAGCCAAAAAGCCACATTAACCAATGGAGGTCTATTTTGATGGGTACCGCAGAATTGCAGTGTGACATTTCTAGTTCTTCACATACACTATTTTCTTCCTTTTTCGCCTAGTCCTGTAGCAAAAATTGTTAATGAAGATTAACAAGGAGCCATACCTCTTTCATGAGTCGAAGTAGCGAGCTTTTAATAGATACTTCTTCCTTGATTTCCTCTTTTGTCAGCCTCCGATGTTCTCGGCATCGATGGGGTTTGAGGTTCATCTCTGGATACAGCCTGCTTTGAATGCGTTTAAACAAGAGATCGAGTGCTCTTGGGAGAATGCCACTGGCTTCTTCAGTGCCTGTCACGTAGAATACCAGACTTATCAAATTTATTCAGTTTACTCAGAAGAAAGCTACATGGCTCACTCCCAGAAAAATAGGACTATCTTAAAGTGCATCTACACTGTAGAATTAGTGGAGCTTGACACCACAGTGTAGATGCACCCTTAATTGATGGACAATCAGATTCACATTATCAGTTGAGAACACTTTAGCAATCAATCTAGTTTTGCTCATACATTTAGCCAAATAAACACACCAGCATTTTCAACATGAGAACACAAAACATGGAGATATAATAAAAGCAGCAGTGATATGGACACAAGGTTTCCTAATTCAAAAGAAGTTTCACAAATATAATTAGTAAAATAAAGGGAGTACTCTCTGTAAATTCTTAAAATCCAGTCAAGTACTAATTAACATTTTTAGGCAATTAACCATTTATAAAGGTGTATTTAGTTGTTAAAAAATACAGGCAATCCTCAAGTTATGAACAAAAAAGGTTCTGTAGGTTTGTTCTTAAGCTGAATTTGTGAGTCGGAACAGGTACATCTTTTAAATGTACCTCCAGTCATATATATATATATATATATATATATATATATATATATACACACACACACACACACACACACACACACACATACACACACACACACACACACACAGTGTTTCCTCACTATATCGCATTTCGCTTATTGCGGACTCGCTGTTTCGCAGGGGGCGCGGGGGGGGAAGGACGAAGAGGAGGAGAGGGAGCCAGGCGCTAGGCCTTACCCTGGGGCTTGTCTCCACCCTCTCGGCAGCAGCCCCGTCCTCTTCACCGAGTTTGCTGCTCGCAGTCTCAGAGGCCACTTGGGCAGGCACTGCCATCAACGGCGCCCCACGGGGCCTCCGAGGCGGTGAGCAGCAGATTCGGTGAAGAGGATGAGGCCGCTCCTGAGTGGGGATGCTCCGCCCATTCAGCAGCGGCCTCGTCCTCTTCGCCAAGTCTGCTGCTCACCACCTCGGAGGCCCCTTGGGCTCCATTAACGGCACTGCAGGCTGGCTGAGGCTTCAGACCAGGCCTCAGCCCAACCTGGCAGTGCCATCAATGGCTCCCAAGGGGCCTCCGAGGCGGCAGGTAGCCACCTCGGTGAAGAGGCCACTGCTGAGTGGGCAGAGCGTGCTTACTTCGCGGATTTTCACTTTTTGTGGGTGGTCCTGGAACATATCACCCATGATAAGCGAGGGAATACTGTATATATTAGCTTTGGATAGCATGGGAAAGGGTCAACACTCCTGTGGTGTTTGTTTTGCTGTCTGTCTTCCTGTTCAGAACATTTTACCTCACTTTCTGTCCCTGTGATAATTACGTTTTGAAAAAATTGGCTTGCTGTGAAACAAGGCTCGGAGACAAAGCTTCAGCTGAGACATCTTCTGCAAGCTAAACATGCCCAGCTCTTCAAGCCGCTCCTCATATGGCTTGTTCTCCAGACCCTTGATCTCCTCTGAACACATTCCAGATTGTCAACATCTCCCTTAAATTATGGTGCCCAGAATTGGACACAGTGTTCCCAGGTGTGGTCCAACCAAGGCAGAATAGAGGGTTGGCATGACTTCCCTGAATCTAGACACTAGACTCCTATTTATGCAGGCCAAAATCCCATTGGCTTTTGTAGCTGCCGCATGACATTGTTGGCTCATGTTTGATTTGTTGACTAAAAAGACGCCGTGCGTGAGAATCTTGAGACAATAAGGGTTGGATTTTGTGTTTTAAGAAAGGAATTCAAAACAAATTTCATAACATATCTCAGACAAAAAATAATTATTTGAAGAGTCAGGGTAACAGTGACCCGATACGAAAACAGAGCTAAGGTGGTAATCATACTGAGATGTATGACATTAAGGAAAGTAGACAGAATACAACTCAAGTCAATATTTTTCTAAAGACTCATGAAGAATCTGTTGTACCTTGGTAAGTATATGTTTTCCCAGCATTTGTAACTCCATAGGTAAATATTAGCCGGCTATGACCCTTGATGAAGTCTAACACTGGCTGCTTCACAGTTTCTTCAAAGAGTTCTTCTTGTGTTGTTTCAGGACCAAATACCTAACAAATCACAAATAAGATGATCTTTTATTTTTTATGGTTTTGATTTCTGAGCTTCTGACCAATAACAGGGAAAGTTTCATTTGCTTACTATAAAGGCTCGTATATGTCACCACTAATATATCTTGACAGGGGGGCAAACAGATCCCACCAACTGTCCCAGCAATATAAAGAATTCACTGGCACCAATATAAATGTGATGAGGGGATGTCTCTCTAGTTAACGTCCGCTGCCACCAACACTGAAAAGGTACAGGAACACCCTAGCTGTTTAAATAATAAAAAGGGCTTTTAAGACCACCAAGCACTGTGTCTTCCTATTTTCTTCTTTAAAGGAAAACAATTGAGATTGTTTGAGAAAAGGACTATAGCCACAAAAGGCACACTTGACTCAGGCTTTTTGAGTTTTAAAATATCAAGGAAAGTTTATTGATGACATATAAGAGAAAGTAAGTGCTGTTAAGAATCTTGCTGTTACAGAGAAATGTTAGTTCTTGTCTTTAAAGCGTAATGGTTACATGTAAATGGCTCTTTCTTTGTTACAAAAAAACAGAGATTTTCTTCTCTTTAAAACCAAGCACACTTGACATGAACTGAATCTCTGTCAAGATACAACTGTAGCCTAGCTACCCTGAACTGTGGCCTAGCTAACTACAAACCAGCTATCTTTCCCTGATAGCTGTCCCAGTTTGCTACAGTTTTTTTTGCTGGCAAACCTAAGGTAAACTGCCTTCTCTTAACTAATCTTAAACACGAACTCCTAAACTACCTTCCTACTCTAATCTCTAACAACAACAGACTGACTCAAAAAGCCCTCTTTCTTTCCCTCCAAACCTTGCTAAACTCCGCCCCCTTTCTGAACCAATCCTGGCTGTTCTAATGCTAACTCAGGCCTAGGACACTCCCCCTCTCTAAAATGGTGTTTTCCCTGAACTAAAATGGCTACTGCTGCCCTCTGCCAGGCCTACTAAAGCTGCAACTAACTGGCCTGCTGTTCCTAGGCCCTGCCATCCAGGCTGGAAAGGTAAGGGATCTTTACACTTACCCTTTTCAAATTGCTTAAATACTCATTATTCATAAAATAAATGTTTATAATCAGCCTTCGAAACTTCACTTACTTGTGAAAACGTAAACTTCTGCACCAGCTGCCCCATGTTTTTTTCGCTGAGTCTGAAGACTTTGGAACTTTTGGGAGCTTTCAATATAATGCTTGTTGGATCAAGAATGGAAATACAGTCCTGTTAGAAAGTGCAAATAATAACTTTTAGCCATGAAGACAACATATCTTTCATGTTTCCCCTGTAGTTTTTTTTAAAAGAATTAAGTCAAACCTGAGAATCGCTGCCTTTTTCTCCCTGTATAAATGGTCTGATGCGAAGGCAAACATGGATTCCTTCCTTGGATTCCAAGCTTTCTCTCTAAAAAAAGGAATACATGACAATCACTGACCCAAGAAAAAATTTCATTTGCCTCAGGCTAACAATGTTTTTGAATGAGACTTTCTCCATTCAAACAAACCTGTCCTTCATATGCAGATAACGTGGTGCTTAGCTTATGCCAAGGACCAGCAGCTTCATTCGCAACACACAGGCCATTGTCAATGTACAACAGCGGGAATAAAAAACATTGGCAATGTTTTCTTTTTTGAAACACCAGCAATTGCCATCTCCACCTCCCAAGACTTTGCCCTCTGGGGTGAGACAGAATGGGGTAGGAATACAGTAAATAAATAAATAGTGTCACCTCATAAAAGAATAGTAAAGTAAAGGTTTCCCTTGACATTAAGTCTAGTCGTGTCCAACTCTGGAGGTGGTGCTCATCTCCATTTCCAAGCCAGCGTTCTCCGTAAACACCTTCTACGTCATGTGACTGCATGGAGCGCCATTACCTTCCCACTGAAGTGGTACCAACTGATCTACTCACATTTGCCTGTTTTTGAACTGCTAGGTTGGCAGAAGCTGGGGCTAACAGCAGAAGCTCACCCCACTCCCCAGATTCGAACCACCCACCTTTCAGTCAGCAAGTTGAGCAGCTCAGTTGTTTAACTTGCTGTGCCACCAGGGGGCCATCATAAAAGAATAGAATGGCAGTAAATAAGAACGCCGTCTTATTATATATTATACTAGCTGTCCCCTGCCACGCGTTGCTGTGGACCACTCTGGTAGTCATGGGGGTTCTGTGTGGGAGGTTTGGCCCAATTCTATTGCTGGTGGGGTTTAGAATGCTCTGTGATTGTAGATGAACTACAAATCCCAGCAACTACAACTCCCAAATGTCAAGATTCTATTTTCCCCAAACTCCAGCAGTGTTCACATTTGGGCATATTGAGTATCCGTGCCAAGTTTGGTCCAGATCCATCATGCTGTGCTCTCTGGATGTAGGTGAACTACAACTCCAAAACCAAAGGACACTGCCCACCAAACCCTTCCAGTATTTTATGTTGGTCATGGGAGAAATGTGTGCCAAGTTTGGTTCAATTCCATCTTTGGTGGGGTTCGGAATGCTCTGTGATTGTAGGTGAACTATAAATCCCAGCAACTTCTTCTTCTTGAGTGAGAGAATCAGCCGTCTACAAAGACGTGGCTCAGGGGACGCCCGGATGTCTTGCAATCCTGCAAGGAGGCTTCTTGTCAACTCCAACTCCCAAATGTAAAGATTTTATTTTCCTCAAACTCCACCAGTGTTCACATTTGGGCATATTGAGTACTCGTGCCAAGTTTGGTCCAGATCCATCATTGTTTGAATCCACGGTGCTCTCTAGATGTAGGTGAACTACAACTCCAAAACTCAAAGTCAATGCCCACCAAACCCTTCTATTATTTTCTGTGGTCAGGGGAGTCCTGTGTGCCAAGTTTGGTTCAATTCCATTGTTGGTGGAGTTCAAAATGCTCTTTGAGTATAGGTGAACTATAAATCCCAGCAACTACAACTCCAGAATGACAAAATAATAGTTTTTTTTAGTGATGGTCACTCCTTGTGTTGTGAGACATTTTGTTGCCAAATTTGATGTGATTTTGTTCATTGCTTCTTTTGTTTTTAAGGTACTCATTACACACAGAGCATGTATATATATATAGATTAAAAGCCTTCCCATGGCTTAGTATTGCTCTCCCACTTTACAATCTACATACAAGCCCTCATCCTGAACACAAGAAAACTCCCACAGAGTCCCATTCCTGATTTAATATTTTCTTACCACAAATTTCCAACTTCTGATTTACTTCCTCAAGCCTCCATTTACCTTCCTTCAGGTTCTGTAGCTGACATCCTACTCTGAACTTTTCATCCACCTTCTTTGCCTCTGCACTCCTATCTCCTCACTTGCCTGATTTCTAAGATTCATTTACAGTCTAGTTGCGCCACATTATTTTTTATTCTAGCTACAAGTGGATCTCCCCATCATAGGAGCTGGATGGAGCACTATTTAATTTCACGAGCAATGAAGCATTTCCAGCCATCACACATATCTTAGCCAAATTACTCCCAAAGAGGGATCACCTCCAGAAAAGCAATAAGGGAGAGCACTCTTTTTGAAGTTTTTTAAGTGAACCTTTCAGAAAAAGACATGAGATGTTCTAACTAGGAGACCTAACAGAGCTACCTAGGTGGCCAAAAAAACTTCATATATATTTATTTATTTATTTATTTATTTATTATGCTGCTTTTCTCAACCCCTGAGGGGACGCAAAGCGGTTCCCAGCAAGTAAATGGCAAAATTCAATGCCTCACAAAGTATAAAATATAACACATAACTAAAATAGCATACAACAAAAATTAAAAGCAGAAAAACAGCATTAATCCACCTTGAGTCCCCTCCAGGGTGATGAATGCTGTAAATAAATAAACAAACAAACATAAAAACATTCAATGTATTGTCGAAGGCTTTCATGGCCGGAATCACTGGGTTGTTGTAGGTTTTTTCGGGCTATATGGCCATGTTCTAGAGGCATTCTCTCCTAAAACATTCAACATTGCACCAATCCCAAAACATTCAACATTTCACCGATCCCAAAGCTGTCTTGATTGCTTCATCTCATTCCCCAAATGCCTGTTTAAAAACAACAACATTTTAAGTAGTTTCCTGAATGTCAGGAAGGAAGGAGCTGAACTGGAGTTCCACAACCAAGGGGCCACCACCAAGAAGGCCCAGTCGCGTCTGTAAAGAAAGCAAGACCGAGAGCTGGACCTCCTCAGCCGATCTTAATGCTCTAGCTGCTTCATAAAGGGAAGACACATTTGGATAGGTAAGCTGGACCAGAACCATTTTGGGATTTATAGGCTAAAACCAGCACTTTGAATTGTGCTCGATAGCAGAGAGGCAACGAGCGGAGATGGCTCAACAGGGGGGTTGTGTGTCCCCTGTGAGTCACTCCAGTTAGAAACCTGGCTGTCGCCCCGTGGCTATTTGAAATTTCCAAACAGTCTTCAAAGGCAACCCCATGTAGAGCACGTTGCAATAGTCTATTTGAGATGTAACAAGAGCGTGGATATGATATACAAACATAGAGAGGAGCCAGAGATGCAACCATCTCAAATTACTGAATGTCTTACCTGGCTTATATCAGAGATTGCAGAAAAGTCACCATAGAGATTTTTCTTGATATCATTAAGGTCTATTGGACCAGCTTGCGGTGTCAACTCAACAGCAGAAAGAAAGGAGAGACGAGGAAATCCTGGTTTAGTCAGGTTTTCCTCCATCCTATGAGTAAAGGGACAAAAAGACAGTTACACCCTGCAAACGGATCTGCTGATCATTACATGCTTACCTTACCTTATCTTAGCATGAACCTCACATGGAACTGATTTATATTTTGTTCAGTATCACTCAGCAACCTATCAATCCCCCCGGGTCTTGAGACTGGAATCTTTCCAGGTATATTCAGTAAAAAAAAAACAGTAGTGTTGTTGCAGCAATATAGGAGAGATACTATCAAGAGAGATCCTTTCCAGAGAAAAGAAAAGTACGGCTTTATTTCCAGTTGGGACCCTGGAGTGGAGCTGTGTCCAAAAGCAACCAGAGTGCCCAATAAAGGCGTTGACTGCCTTTTATACACTTCAAATGCAGGCAAACAAAGAAACATGCTTCTACATACATTGACATCATTCTCTGCGCCACTTTAGCATCACAGAAATATCAAATTCCAACATACAAAAGGCATGTCTCTGTATTTCTTTCTAAAGAGCAGCTTACAGCTTACATTCATCAATCAAGGGGCCTACTTTGACTTGTCAGGAGGAAGGGGGGATAGACTCCTTACTTAGCTATAGCCTGGGCTATTTTGTACCACTCTCTGTATAGATAACATGCCCCTTCCTGGAATGTTTATCCCCTCCCCCTGCCCGTGCCTTGGACACAGATCTCCTTCAGTATTCTTTCTAATACAGAGAGAGAACCTGATTTTTCTATACATTTCAGTGCTTGTAAAGTACATACAATTTATACATAAATAAATATCTATTTTTCCAATACCTCCCCATCAGTGTTAACTCTTATGTTCTGTAAAACAACTTGCCCGTTGCTTCCAAACCTACCCAGATTTTGGAACACACACTTTTTTTGGAGTCCAATTTAGCTTAGCAATGAGTTGCTGCAGGAAAGCATCAAGTATAATGCCGAAACTTCAGTTCACACAGGAACAGCAAGGATATATTCTATTGTCAACCCAAGAAATGCTCAAGGCCAACCATTCCTCCTTCAACTACTATGCAATGCTGTGTAGCAGATGTGATGGGGTTTCTCAGGATACATTTGGAAAAGGAGCCCCCACGGATAGAAAATATGGAATGGCAGATTTAGCCAGAGGATAAAATTGTTGGCACTTGACTGAGATGTGAAGCCCTTAATGCCAGAACTGTTGTGATTTCTGTTACTGCTATAGGAAGAAAACTCATTAACATGCTTTAGCACACACACTCTTCCATTATTAAAAGAATGTCTGTTAGCAAGGTCATAATAAATTTAAAACATTTTGGAATTTCAAGTGTTTCTCTTCACATAACCCTCTCTCAAAGTTCAAGAAGGCGAGTCACTTCTAATTATTCAGCCACAGACTGTGATTAGAATATAAAATGCAAAAATTATGGGAGGAAGGGGCAATCAGTGTATTGACACATGTTGATTTTTTTCCCACAGGAAGAACTATTTTTTAACTTTTCAGACCTGAAAGACACCTTCAGTTCTAATGTGTAACAAGGCACCTTTTTGTAGGAAAGTATTGTTTTCTGAAACATATAATTTATCGAACAGGTATAAAGGGATAATTATTATTATTTACTTATTTATTTATCATGTCAGGGGCAACCCAGACAGTTGCATTGCATTTTTTTAACAAACAAACAGACAAAACACAAAGTTTCCAAGCTTGGTAGTTGATTAAATGTCCTTTGACCAGTAGCTGGCCACTTGGAGTGCCTCTAGTGTTGCCGCAAGGAGGTCCTCCATTGTGCATGTAGCAGGGTCCAGGTTGATATTGCAGTAGGTGGCCTGTAGTTTGCTCTTCTCCATACTCGCATGTCATGGATTCCACTTTGTAGCCCCATTTCTTAAGGTTGGCTCTGCACCTCGTGGTGCCAGAGCGCAGTCTGTTCAGCGCCTTCCAAGTCACCCAGTTTTCTGTGTGCCGGGGGGGGGGGGGGGTCTCTCATTTGGTATCAGCCATTGATTGAGGTTCTGGGTTTGAGCCTGCCACTTTTGGACTCTCGCTTGCTGAGGTGTTCCAGCGAGTGTCTCTGTAGATCTTAGAAAACTATTTCTTGATTTAAGTCATTGACGTGCTGGCTGATACCCAAACGGATGAGTTGGAGATGTCACTGCCTTGGTCCTTTCACTATTGGCTGCTACTTCCCGGCAGATGTCAGCTAGTGCAATACCCTCTAAACAGTGTAATTTCTCCAGTGGTATAGGGCGCAGACACCATGTGATGATGCGGCATGTTTCATTAAGAGCCACATATACTGTTTTAGCATGGTGAGATGTGTTCCACACTGGGCATGCATACTCAGCAGCAGAGTAGCATAGCGCAAGGGCAGATGTCATCACTGTGTCTGGTTGTGATCCCCAGGTTGTGCCAGTCAGCTTTCGTATGATATTGTTTCTAGCACCCACTTTTTGCTTGATATTCAGGCAGTGCTTCTTGTAGGTCAGAGAACGGTCCAGAGTGACTCCCTGGTATTTGGGTGTGCTGCAGTGCTCCAGTGGGATTACTTCTCAGGTAATCCTCACAGCTCGGGATGCTTGTCTGTTCTTGAGGTGAAAAGCACATGTCTGTCTTTTAGATGGATTAGGGATCAGCTGGTTTTCCCTGTAATAGGCAGTAAGAGCACCTAGAGCTTCGGAGAGCTTCTGTTCAACCATCTCAAAGCTCCCTGCTTGAGCGGTAATGGCTAATAAAATAATAATAATAATAATCTTTATTTATACCCCGCCATCATCTCCCCAAAGGGGACTTCGGGCAGCTTACATGAGGCCAGGCCCAACAACAGTGCATTACAATAAAATAAAAATAAAACCAAAGCACAAAACAACAGCATAATAAAATACCTAAAACATAAGAGTACAGTAAGCAGCCAGTGACAGCGAGCCGGCCGCATGGAAAACATAAAATACTAAAATGCTAAATACTCAGGGTGAGATAGGGATGGAGTAGATTATTTATGGGGGAGAAGCTCATCAAAGCGGGGTCGTAAAAAGGCCTTCATACAGGAGGGGGGAAGTGTACTAAAGGAGCAAATGTTGAGGTGGAGCAACTATGTATGGTTGTATGGTTACTCTCCAAAAGCGCAACGGAAAAGCCAGGTTTTGAGATTCTTCTTGAAGCTTTCTAAGGTGGGGGCTCGCCTAATCTCACCGGGCAATGAGTTCCAGAGTCGGGGGCCCATTTTAAACCAAGGCAATTCTGTTGATCAGTACCCTGCTTTCTGGACTACTAACAGGGTCCATATCCAGTTGGCGCCAACTGAGAATAAACTGTGCTTTTACAGACCTCAGGAACTCTCTTTATCTCTTTTCCTCAAACCTTCTTCCTTCCATTTCAGGATGACTGAACAAACTGTGTCTTTAGCTTTCTCCCCGACACACCAAAGAAACAAATCCACCATACTACCTGGTTTATCTCTCTGTTTTCAGTTAGGGGAGACACCGGAGAATCGCTGAATTTATACATTATTATTATTATTATTATTATTATTATTACTTTATTTGTACCCCGCTAGCATCTCCCGAAGGACTCGATGTGGCTTACATAGGCCAAGGCCTCAAAACACAATACAACAATACAATACATAAAGCAAATTAAAAACAGCAAATTAAAAACAGCTAAGCAGTATAAACAACAACAATAAAACAATACATCAAGACACTATAAAACTGGGCCAGGCCAGGGTAATGGGTACAAGATTAAAAGTGCTGATGTGGCAGGAGGTATGCAGGATTATAAGTAAGTGCAGTGTGCAGAGTGCAGCAATCTTAATTCTACTTCTAGGACTTGGTATTGGAGATTCCTAATCTGAGAAGGCACATCGGAATAGCCAGGTCTTCAAATTCTTTCTGAAGACTGCCAATGTAGGGGCCTGTCTGAGATCTTTTGGGAGGGCGTTCCAGAGTCGGGGAGCCGCCACAGAGAAGGCCCTGTCTCGAGTCCCCACCAAGCGCGCTTGTGACGCAGGCGGGATCACGAGCAGGGCCTCCCCAGATGACCGAAGTGAACGCGTGGGTTCGTAGATGGAGATGCGGTCACGCAGGTAGGGTGGTCCCAAACCGTTCAGGGCTTTGTAGGTAAGCACCTGCACCTTAAATTGGGCTCGGAAAATAAACGGCAGCCAGTGGAGCTCCTTGAACAGGAGGATTGACCTCTCTCTGTAATGAGCCCTGGTTAACATCCTGGCTGCTGCCCGTTGGACCAGTTGGAATTTCCGAGCCGTTTTCAAGGGCAGCCCTATCGTAGAGCGCATTGCAGTAATCCAATCTAGAGGTGACCAAGGCATGGACCACCCCGGCTAGATCAGCCTTCGCGAGGTACGGTTGCAGCTGGCGCACAAGTCTCAATTGTGCAAAAGCCATCCCGGACATCGCCGACGCCTGAGCCTCAAGCATGAGCAATGAATCCAAGAGGACTCCCAAACTGCGGACCTGTGGCTTCAGGGGGAGTGTAACCCCGTCCAACACAGGTTGCCACCCTATACCCCGATCCGGTTTATGATCGACCATTACAGTAAACAAGACAAGAAAGAAGATCCTTGGTTCATTCATCTACTCCTGCTTTCAATGAGAAAAGCAAGAATTTTACAGAGAGCTCCACCAGCTGATTATTAGATATGAAGAAACCTAAAGTGACCCGCTCAGACAAGTAGCACTGCCAGCATTTTTTGAAAAAAAAAAAATCTAATGTCTCAAAATTTTCCCCCCTCTGCCCTCCATAAAACACTGAAGCATTTCCATTAGAACATCAAAGATCATGTCGGAAAAAGAAAACAAGTCATCTACTTTAAAGCCAATAGGAACAAAACCTAGAATACGCATCTGGTAAAAATGTCAGAGGTAATCAAGTATTTCGTTTCTCTATTCTGAAAACTTGTTGCCAAATCTCGTATGTTCTATGTAGGTCAAAATCATATGCCTAAAATATAGCAATCCTACTTCCAAGGAAATATGCATAAAATTATGTTGTAGAAACCTACTTTCTCTTCCCTATCATACCAACATCAAACAAAAATATAGCAGCTTGCTCAAGCTTTGAATCAGTTATTAATTTTGTCCCATTGTATACACACAGGTAGTCCCCAAGTTATGAACAAGATAGGTTCTGTAGATTTATTCTTAAGTTGGAACAGGTACATTTTAAAGTGCAATTCCAGTCTGTCTATCTGCCTATCAGCTTTGGATAGTATTGGGAAGGGTTTTGGGTTGTTTTGGGGGGGGGGGGGGGGTTGGTTGTTGTGGGAACAAGGATTGATGATAAAGCTCCAGTGGAGGCCTCTTTTTCCCATAATTCTGTCAGGAGTGAATTTCCCTTCCTAGGGTTAGATTTTTCTCACTTCCTGTTGTCTCACCCTCATTCTTAACTATGAGTTATTTGTAAGTCAGATATTTTAAACTCCTGGGCTGCCTGTATAACATGATTTTCCTCCTTGTTCTAGTATCAGTGGTTCCCAACGTTTGGTCCCCCAGGTGTTTTGGACATCAGCTCCCACAATTCCTAACAGCTGGTAAACTGGCTGGGATTTCTGGGAATTGAAGTCCAAAATACCAGGAGAACCAAAGGTGGGTGAATTTCACAATTCTAGTAAAAAGCCAATCTGCATCGTGGCAGTATTTCCTGCCAATCAAATGTATGCAGGATGGGACTGCAAATGGGGATTTAACTTTCTGAATCAACATACACAAATATGCTGTGACATTTCTGTGCAATTCTGTGTATTTCCTCTGGATTAATCCCCATTTGTTTGCAGATTGTGCTTTCAAGCAAGAAAATAAAACATATTAGGGAGATACATTTTAGAAATCCCACACTACAACCAAGAATTGGATGCAAACACAAAACACACTTATAAAACAAAATCCAACATCTACAAAAGAGTGATATCATATCAAAACCATCCAAAATGCACAAGACACATGTTGCAAACTTTTGATAATCTAATGGCTTCTTCATCAGGCAGAAGACATTAAAAAGAAGGAAAGTGATAGCATTGTAGACACAGGCCCATATTTGGTACTATTTGTTGTTTCTGTTGTTCAGTTAATCTATGCCAGGGGTCCTCAAACTAAGGTCCGGGGGCCGGATATGGCCCTCCAAGGTCATTTACCCAGCCCTCGCTCAGGGTCATCCTAAATCTGAAATTACTTGAAAGCACACAACAACAACAACAACAACAACAACAACAACAACATTCCTATCTAATCAGCCAAAAGCAGGCCCACACTTCCCACTGAAATATTAATAAGTTTATATTTGTTAAAATTGCTCTTCATTTTAATTATTGTATTGTTTTAAGTGTTTTTTTGCACTACAAATAAGATATGAGCAGTGTGCATAGGAATTCATTCATGTTTTTTTTCCAAATTATAATCTGGCCCTCCAACAGTTTGAGGAACTGTGACCTGGCCCTCTGTTTAAAAAGTTTGAGGATCCCTGATCTATGAAGTGGTTTTCAAACTTAGGCTCTCCAGAAGTCTTAGATTGTAGCTGCCAGCATTCCTGGCTGTTGGCCAAGTCAGGTAGGGCGTCTGGGACTTGAAGTCAAAAATGTTTAGTAATTACTGGCGAAATATCAATATACCCAGAGGTCTTCTCAGGCACATCTGGAGTCAGAGACCATCCAAACTGCAGAATTGTGGCAGTTTGACACTATTTTAATTGCCATGGCTCCATCCGATGGAGTCCTGGGATTTGTAGTTTGGGGAGGCATCAATATCCCTTGGCAAATTACAATTCCCATGATTCCAAACCATCGGTCTATGGCAGTTAAGAATGTGTCAAATTACGTTAATTCTACAGCAGGGGTCCTCAAATTAAGGCCCGAGGGCCGGATGCGGCCCTCCAAGGTCATTTAACCGGGCCTCGCTCAGGGTCAACCTAAGTCTAAAATGACTTGAAAGCACACAACAACAATCCTATCTCAGCAGCCAAAAGCAGGCCTACACTTCTCACTGAAATACTAATAAGTTTATATTTGTTAAGATTGTTCTTCATTTTAATTATTGTATTATTTTTAAATGATTTTGCACTACAAATAAGATATGTGCAGTGTTCATAGGAATTCATTCATTTTTTTTCAAATTATAATCCGGCCCTCCAACAATTTGAGAGACTGTGACTTGGCCCTCTGTTTAAAAGGTTTAAGGGCTCCTGTTCTACAGTATAGATGCACCCACAAAATTCCTAGTTTCCAAAAACTCTTTTTATCCAGACAGGAAGGCATAAAAATTAAGAGAATGTGGAAAATGAAACAAAAAAAGTCTTCAAATTCCAGCCTAGTGTCTGGAACTCTGAAGTTTTTAAAAAGACTTAGTTTCACTGTGGTCCCTTCTGCAGCTGAATAAAATCCCACATTATCTGCTTTGAACTGGCATATATAGCAGTGTGCACTCAGATAATGCAGGGCCTTTCCACACAGCCATATAACCCAGGATATCAAGGCAGAAGATCCCACATATATCTGCTTTGAACTGAGTTATTTAAGTCCATACTGCCATATATTCCAGTTCAAAGCAGGAAATAATACTTTCAAGCCAGGCACAGAAAGCTTTTCAAATTTCGTTACATAGTGTTATTGTGCGCTACTTATTTGGAAAGTACTTGGTTCTACTTCAGAAACTTTGTTTTTGTAGCTGCCACAAATTATGTCGAATTGGTTTAGGCTTAATGAGATAGTCACTGAAAAACTTTAGTAAAATATGCTGCAGGATGTCCCGCAAGAACAACGTTTGTGCAGTTTAATAAACTTTTTCCATGTTCTTATGATAGAACCAATTAGGAAACGACATTTATAACCAAGGAACAAAAACTGTGTGGCCTAGGCCCCTTCCACCAGCTAAATAAAATCCCACATTATCTGCTTTGAGCTGGAATATATGGCAGTGTGGACTCAGATAACCCAGTTCAAAGCAGATATTGTTGGATTTCCTGCCTTGAGATTCTGGGCTATATGGCTGTGTGGAAAGGCCCATAGTGTAATTGGTCAGCAATATATAAAAAAGTTACTTTGGGAAGTTATTAGAGATGCCCTACCACCTTAATTTAGATGAGGAAAAATAATAATATTGAACTCACAAGCCAATTGTATTGGACTAGATTGCAAAGGCTTTATTACTAAGGAAAGGATGGGAAAGTACTATTTCCTTACCTGCAGGCCAGGATCCAATGGCTCACAGCTGTCGGTTAATCAGCCCTCTAGACTAGATCACCCCAAATCGTGGAAATCAAGGTTTGGAGTGATTCCTAGGCCTCTCCAATTCCATCCCAGTTACTCCTCACTAAAAAAGGGGGGGGGGGCGTCTCAAAGAACCACCCAAACCAATAGGCAAACAATGCGCAAACACTACAGAGAACAGAGCCGCGGTCTCATTTTCAAATCTAGCCGCAAAGGCTGCTGGGAGCCAAACGTCAGCGCCAAAGTGCACACTGGGAAATGTAGTTCTCTCCCGCTCCAGAGAGGCAGCTCTAGGAACCAATAGAGACTAAGCCCCGCCCCTTTGGAAGCACATTGAGGCGGGTCAGTTTGGTGTTGCTCAATGCTATTGAATCACATCTGCCCAAGAGTGCAAGCCCCAATTCTGTCCAAAGCATTCAGCTATGGCAGTTAAAGCGGGACTAAACTGCATTAATTGTACAGTGTAGACGCACCGCGGGAGTTTCCTGATTCAAAACCCAAACTAATTAGGAAACTACCAACACTGCAGTTTTGGATCCTATTTTGAGATTTGTAGTCTTGTTTGTGCCACAACAAACTATACATCCTGGGGTTCTGAAGCCTTGAATTAGGATCCAAACAGCAGTTTTGACATGTATTGTCGAAGGCTTTCATGGCCGGAATCACTGGGTTGTTGTAGGTTTTTTCGGGCTGTATGGCCATGGTCTAGAGGCATTCTCTCCTGACGTTTCGCCTGCATCTATGGCAAGCATCCTCAGAGGTAGTGAGGTCTGTGGGAACTAAGAAAATAGGTTTACGTGGGGTTGCCTCTGAAGATTGTTCGGAAACTTCAATTAGTCCAGCGGGAGGCAGCCAGATTACTCACTGGAGCGTCATACAGGGAGCATACCACCCCCCACCCCCGTTATGTCAGCTCCACTGGCTGCCGATCCAATTCCGAGCACAATTCAAAGTGCTGGTTTTGACCTACAAAACCCTAAACGGTTCCGGCCCAGCGTATCTGTCCGAACGCATCTCCCTCTATGTCCCACCTCAGAGTTTAAGATCTTCTGGGGAAGCCCTGCTCTCGGTCCCGCCTCTATCACAAGTGAGATTGGCGGGGACAAGGAGCAGGGCCTTCTTGGTGGTGGCCCCTCACCTATGGAATTCACTCCCTGGGGAAATTAGATCATCGTCATCCCTCCTTTCCTTTAGAAGGAAATTAAAAACATGGATTTGGGACCAGGCATTTGGGCAATCTAGCAGATAAGTAAAGGACGACAACGACTGATAGGAATGGAAAATGTGGAATGAAGTTATGGACTCTGAGTTGCGAACGTTGAGCATAAGACTGGTTTTTTATTGACTGTGATATATATTGATTGTTTTAACTGTTATAACTGTTTTAATTGCTGCCTATATTTTATCTGTATTATTGTTGTAGGCATCGAATTGTGCCTTTTTGAAAGCCGCCCTGAGTCCCCCCTCGGGGGTTGAGAAGGGCGGGGTAGAAGTACACGAAATAAATAATAAATAATAAATATATATCTGTGGAATGACCAGGGTGGGACAAAGAACTCTTGTGAGCTGGAGCTAGGTGTGAATGTTTCAACTGACCACCTTGATTAGCATTTGATGGCTGGGCAGTGCCTGGGGCAATCTTTTGATGAGAGGTGATTAGATGTCCCAGATTGTTTACTCTCTGTTGTTGTGCTGTTGTATTTTTTAGATTTTTTTAAAATACTGGTAGCCAGATTTTGTTCATTTTCATGGTTTCCTCCTTTCTGTTGAAATTGTCCACATGCTTGTGGATTTCAATGGCAGTGTTGACAGTTTCCTAATTAATTTGGGGTTTGACTCAGGAAACTCCCACGGTGCGGAATTAATGCAGTTTAGTCCCGCTTTCACTGCTTTAACTGCCATGGATTTGCACTCTTGGGCAAAGACAATTGGTTTAAAGGCGTGTCTTTAACTCCCACTAAAAACCCACAGGGTGATTTCCCATGGGTTTGATTTTCGCGGGCTGACTACAACTCCCGGCATGCTTCGCCATGCATTCCAAACGCAGGGAACCACCCATTTTGTAGTTCTTCCGCTCTCTCCATCCGGGTATCATGGAGGGGCTCAGTCCCAGAGGCTAATGCTAGGCGTAGGGCAGGCATGGCGGTGCTCATCCAGGGCGCCAGCCGAGGGCTGGGCTTGCAATTCTGCAAGCACCTCTTGGCCTCTCGGGAGGAGGTGCTCGTCCTCGCCACTTGCCGGCGGCCCTCGGAGGCTGAGGCGCTGCAGGCCTTGCGGGCGGAGTTCCCGCGGCGCCTGGCCCTCTACCCGCTGGACGCCACGCGAGAGGCGGAGGTGCGCCAGGCGGCCGAGGCGGTGGCCCAGGAGCACGCCGGGCTGGACCTGCTCGTCAACTGCGGGGCTCTGCTGCACCCGCGCGGCGGGCGAGGGGAAACCAGCCTGCGCGACGTCGCCGCCCAGGTGGGGGACCTGGCAGGGGCACGCCCCTTTTTATGCAAATAGGCATCCCATGCAAATATTTATGCAGATAAGGCAGCGTTTCTCAACCTGGGGGGTCAGAAGGGTGATAGTATGATAGCTGGGTCTGGAAGCTCCGAGTGTTACACTGTTTCTGCTTCGCTCCTTCGAGAGCGCTGTTTGCACCTCGCAGAATGGAAAACAGATATTATAAGAGTTATTTAACGGTATAACCTTAACCCAAACCTTAATCCGGTAATAGTATGATAGCTAGCTGGGTCGGGAAGCTCTTAGCGTTACACTGTTTCTGCTTTGCTCCTTCAGGAATGCTGTTTGCGCAACGCAGAATGGAACACAGACATAGAAGGAATGTAAGAGTTCTTTAATGGTTAAACCCAAACCCTAATCCAATAATAGTATGATAGCTGGGTCTGGAAGCTCTGAGTATTACACTGTTTCCGCTTCGCTCCTTCGGGAGCGCTGTTTGTGCAAAGCAGAATAGAACACAGATATTATAGAAGGAATGTAAGAGTTCTTTAAGGGTTAAGCCCTAACCTTTACTCTTACCTTAACCTTAACCGAAACTTTAATCCGGTAATAGTATGATAGCTGGGTCCAGAAACTCCGAGCGTTACACTGTTTCTGCTTTGCTCCTTCAGGAACACTGTTTGCGCAATGCAGAATGGAACACAGATATTATAGAAGGAATGAAAGAGTTCTTTAATGGTAAAACCCTAACCCTTACCCCAACCTTAACCTGAACCCTAATCTGGTAATCCTATGATAGCTGGGTACAGAAGCTCCGAGCGTTACACTGTTTCCAATTCGCTCCTTCGGGAGCGCTGTTTGCGCCACACAAAATGGAACACAGATATTATAGAAGCAATGCAAGAGTTCTTTAATGGTAAAACTCTAACCTTTGCCCTAATCCAAACCCTATAGTATGATAGCTGGAAGCTCTGAGCGATACGCTTTTTCTGCTTCGCTCCTTCAGGAGCACTGTTTGCGCAATGCAGAATAGAACACAGATATTATAGAAGGAATGTAAGAGTTCTTTAATGGTAAAACCCTAACCTTGACCCTAACCCTAACCTTTACCCAAACCCTAATCCGGTAATAGTATGATAGCTGGGTCTGGAAGCTCTGAGCATTACGCTGTTCCAGCTTCGTTCCTTCCGTTCTGTGCCACGCAGAACGGAACACAGATATTATAGAAGGAATTTAAGAGTTCTGTAACGGTAAAACCCTTACCCGAACCCTAACTTACCCTAACCCAAACCCTAATTCTAATCCTAACCCAAATGCTAACCCTAATCCTAACCCTTACCCTAAACTTTATCCTAACCCTAATTCTCTCCTTTTTATCCTTCCACCAAATGCAACTATGAAGTTTATTCCCGCCCTCAGTGTGCCGCTCTCCCCTTCCCTTATTCACAGCCACCGTTGCGGGATCTGCATAATGCTCGGAGTTTCCAGACCGAGCTATCATACTTGCACCCCTAATCCTAACCCTAAACCTCACCCTAAGGCTAACCCTAATCCTAACCCTTACCCTAACCCTAAACCTTATCCTAACCGTCCCCTCCTTTCTCTCTGGACCACGTGGTCCCTTCCCTTATTCACAACCACCGTTCTGGAATGTGCGTAACACTCAAAGCTTCCAGACACAGCAATCATACTATCACCCAGGACTCCAGGTTGGGTTGCAAGGGGGTTTCAAAGGGGTCACCAAAGACCATCAGAAAACATATACGGGCTGTGTTGCGGCTAGTTGCCAGCTGCATTAAATCACTGACCAAGAGGTCATGAGTTTGAATCCAGCCCAGGGAGGAGTGAGCTCCTGACCATTAATAGTCTAGCATGCTGTTGACTTTTGTAGCCTGAAAGGCAGTTGCATCTGGAAATTTAGGTACCGCTATATACGGGGACGCTTATTTAGGTAATAATATGATAGCTGGGTCTGGAAGCTCCAAGCATTATGGAGATACCACATCGCTCCTTCGAGAGCACTGTTTGCACAAGAGAGACTTAGCTAATGTAAGCCAGGCTGAAGACAGATATGTAGAAGGTAATTGTGAAACCCTAACCCTTGCCCTAACCCTTACCCTAACCCTTACCCTAATCCTGAACTGCACCGTAAGCCTAAGCCCAAACCCTAAACCTTACCCTAAACTGTACCCCAAACCTAACCCCTAACCTTAATCCTTACCCAAACCCTAAACTTTGCCCTAACCCTTACCCTAAGTGTCCCCTCCTTTCTATTACAGTATATGCATGTATATGACTAAGTTTCTGTAAGGATTGTCTCTGTGTGTGTGTGTGTGTGTGTTAAGGGAACCTTGAAGCAATCAAGGTTAACAAGCATGAACCACTCCCTGAATGGGGTATAACTTGGGGAGTGTTTTGTAATGGATTTTGGGACTTTCTGAAACACTTGCCTCAGAACTTACACGGAGTAAGTTCCAGGCCAAGAGCTTATTATGCTTGTATCCTTGCAACATTTGAAGGAAGAAGTAATCTACAAAGAAGATGCATGAATTAATGCTAAGGACTTTATGTGAGTTTATTTTCTGCAGATGGACTGAGCTATTTCAAAGCTGGATATTTTGTGTTTTTGAAGCTGCTTATTTGAGAGTAAATTTTGATTTTCCCATTTACTTGGCTCATATTTACTCATTGTAGATGAACAAAAGGCTGGGAAGTCTGGACAGGACTGCACACATTCTGGGTTTGCTTTCGTATAAACTGCAACACTTTCTATCCTTCCTTCAGTCTCCCCGCTCTCACTCTGCCCCTTTTTTCCGTTATTCACAGCCACCTTTGCGGCATCTCTGTAACACTCGGAGCTTCCGAACCCAGCTACCATATTATCACCCTAATTTAACTAATTTACAACACCATAAAACCTTCCAGCAGTGTGTGTAAGAATGAGGAAGTACTCCATCAAGTACTTGGTGTCATAAGTGGATGGTGAAGCAGCAGCTCCCCCTGTGGCCAGAATCGAGCTCCTTCCAGCTACCCTCATGAAGCTGGAATGTTAAATTGCCTCTGTGTCTGTCTATATATGTTGTATGTCTAATAGCACTAAATGTTTGCCATGTATATGTGCATTGTAATCCGCCCTGAGTCCCCTGAGAAGGGAGGAATATAAATACTGTAAATAAATAAATAAAATAAATATACTTTTAAATATTCTTACCAATTTACTTTTCCGAACATATCTCCCTCTACGATCCACCTCGGAGTTTAAGATCGTCAGGGTAGGCCCTGCCTTGATAATCTCTACCTGTTCTTCTCTTCCTTTTTGGAAACAGACGGTGGATCCTTCCACCGAAAGCCCTCCTCTGCTGTGATTGGCCAGCCTCAGCCAAGGAGAGGGCTGTTTCTGAGACTCCAAGCGGGAAGGGGAGAGCAGGTGTGCTTGGCACATGGCACTGTGTTGTGCCTTTGTTTCGTATGTGCCGATGAGGGAGAGTGTGCGAGGCTGGAGGGAGGCTTGTGCCAGCAAGTCCCCTCAAAGCATGGGGGTTCTGTGTGGGAAGTTTGGCCCAATTCTATTGGGGTTCAGAATGGTCTTTGGTTGTAGGTGAACTGTACATCCCACAACTACAACTCCCAAATGACAAGGTCTATTTTCCCCAAATTCCAGCAGTGTTCATATTTCGGCATATCAAGTATTCCTACCAAGTATGGTCCAGATCTATCATTGTTTGAGTCCACAGTGCTCTCTTGATGTAGGTGAACTACAAATCCCAAACTCAAGGTCAATGCCCATCAAACCCTTCCAGTATTTTCTGTTTGTCATGGGAGTACTGTGTGCCAAATTTAGTTCAATTCCATTGTTGATGGAGTTCAGAATACTCTTTGATTGTAGGTGAACTATAAATCCCAGCGGCTACAACTCCCAAATGACAAAATCAATCCCCCCCCCCCAACCCCACCAGTATTCAAAATTGGGTGTATCGGGTATTTGTGCCAAATTTGGTCCAGTGAATGAAAATACATCCTGCATATCAGATATTTACATTATGATTCATAACAATAGCAAAATTACACTTATGAAGTAGCACCAAAAATAATTTCATGGTTGGGGGTCACCACAATATGAGGAACTGTATTAAGGGGTTGCAGAATTAGGAAGGTTGAGAAATACTGGTTTATGGCAATATGTTGTTGGAGGCTTTCATGGCCAGAATCACAGCCCAGGTGGAGAAGGGGGTCGGGATACATCCCCATTTATGCAAATAGCATCCCATGCAAATAGGACTCCCATGCAAATATTTGTGCCAATATGCCTGCTTTTTTGTGTGTGTGTGTGTGTCAGGAGTGACTCCTGGTGTGAGAGAATTTGCTGTCTGCAAGGACGTTGCCCAGGGGACGCCTGGATGATTTGATGTTTTTATCATCCTTGTGGGAGGCTTCTCTCATGTCCCTGCATGAGGAGCTGGAGCTGATAGAGGGAGCTCATCCGCCTCTCCCCGGATTCGAACCTGCGACCTGTTGGTCTTCAGTCCTGCCGGCAAAGGGGTTTAACCCACTGCGCCACCGGGGGCTCCTAATATGCCTGCTTAGAACTTAAAAGGCACCCGTCTTGAGGTTGGAAGCTAAGCAGGGTCAGTCCTGTTCTGTACTTCAGTGGTGTAACATTTATAAATATATCTTTCATGGAAATATTAGGACTGTGCAATCGATGAAAAAACATTTCAAAACTCATTACAAAATTACTGGGTGCTGGCTTTTCATTTCTTTAGTATCATTAGTATCGAGAGTAATTACATTTCGTTATAGTAATTGTGCAATTGGGGAAACATCAGGGATTCCTTTCTCCCTCATTTTTACAGGGGTGAAACTTGCTACAACAGTAGAACACATTTACCACTGTTAGACCATCAAGTCTCAGAACATTTCACTTATCCATAGAGTTTTGAGGAATTTTCCGTTTTTATAAACAATTAAAAAAAAACGGCAAGAGCTGTCCCTTGAATTTTCTTTGCAATGACAAAGATAACAGGGGATCATCCCCCCCCCCCAACTTTCTGAAATATTCATGCATCTACTGATTTTTGGGATATTTTAAAAGTTTTGAGGAAAATGACTTCTTTGGTTATTTAAAGCCACAACAGCTATCTCATTGAATGCCTCTCATATTTACCAATACAGCTTCCATTTTGGGATTTCTTCCGAGCCCAACATAGAGATTTACTTACTAGAAGTATCGATCAGACCTTCTCTTTGTAGATTCAACAATTTATTGGAACTCTGACTGGCTGCTGCTACAGAGGGACAAATCTCTCCCCTCTCCTAATTGGGACTTTCTGATACTGAGCAGAATTCTGAGAAATGTAGTTTAGGGCAGGGCCTTTTGAATTCTCTGGAATAGGGCTTCTCACCTTCCCAAACTACATTTCCCAGAACTCTGTGCTTTCTCAGTCTCTTTCCCAGCAAACTCTGCTTTCTCCCTGCTTCTTCCCTCTCCTAATGGCAAGAGGCCATTAATTTAAAGAGGAAAGGTAGCCTTTTTGGCTTGGCTTTGCTTCCTTGGCGCTGAAAATGAAACTGACTTTGGGAGTCTTTCGAGATTTACAAAATACAAACCAAAAAGTATTTAGTAAGTTTTGATTCTTAAGTTTTTGATGCAGGCCATGCCCACATGTCAGTTATCACATCATAAGTACAAATTTAACACATTTGCTATGACTTAGCGACTAACGAAAAAATTGCACACACCTAACAGTTATGCACCCAATCCCACCTGAGCTCGGAAGCTAAGCAGGCTCAGCCCTGCCTAGTACTTGGATGGTATGCCAGATGCCAATATATCATTCATGCAGATATGCCTCCCATTCAAATATATATGCAAATATTGCATCCCATGCAAATATTCATGCAGATATGGCCTCCCAGACAAATATGTATGCAAATATGCCTCCTAAGAACCTAAAGGCACCCGTCTGGGCTTAGAAGCTAAGCAGGATCAGCCCTCAGCAGTATTTATATGGTGTGCCCGATGCCAATATGTCTTTTATGCAAATATTTATGCAGATATACCTTTTATACAAATATAGACACAAATAAGCCTGCTAGGGATCTAAAGAGCTTGGGAGCTAAGCAGGGTTGGCCCTGGTCAGTATTTGGATGGTGTAACTGATACCAGTATGTTGCTCATACAAATAATTATGCAAATATTTGTGCACAATATGCCATTCATGCAAATTATTAGTTAAGAATGCATTTCATATGGATATTTATGCAGGTATACCTTTCATGTGATTTTTAAAGGCAAATAGGCCTTTCATGCAAGTATTGCTCACTGATAGGACCTGAAGGCACCAGATCCTGTCTAAACTTAGAAATTAAGCAGGGTTAGCCTCAGTCAGTACTTAGATGGTATACCAGCTATTCTGGGTTATGTTTCAGGGTAAAGAGGTATGAAAACCAACCGTTATTATTCCCAGCCTAAGCTGACCTTATGATATTCAGTGGGCAGCCATAAGTTGAAAACCTGTTTGAAATTAAGTAATGGTATGCACTAGGCATGGTTAGGTGCAGTCGGAATCTTTGTAATTCAGAATAAATTCGGAAAGATTTGCTTTTTAAAGCGATTTCGGAGTTTGTAAGGAAACCGGAAGTCCCTTTGCCCTTCCGAAGCTTTTCCCGTCATTTATGTTGCAAAGCAGTAAGTGAGTCAAAAATCATTCAGCTTTTCCCTGCTTCTGGTCCCTGGCCTCGTCTCAAGCCTGGGAACCTGTTTTAAACCAGAATGGATGAATTTCCTCCCTTTCCTCTCCCGCCGCTTCTGTCTCAAGCCTGAGAACCCGTTTTAAACCAGAGTAGATGAATTTCCTCCCTTTCCTCTCCCCCCGCTTGTGTCTCAAAACTGAGAAGCTGCTTTAAACCAGAGTGGAGGAATTTCCTCCCTTTCCTCTCCCTCCGCTTGTGTCTCAAGCCTGGGAAGCCGTTTTAAACCAGAGTTGATGAATTTCCTCCCTTTCCTCCCCCCCCCCCCCGCATGTGTCTCAAGCCTGAGAAGCTGCTTTAAACCAGAGTGGAGGAATTTCCTCCCTTTTCTCTCCCCCCGCTTGTGTCTCAAGCCTGGGAAGCTGTTTTAAGCCAGAGTTGATGAATTTCCTCCCTTTCCTCTCCCCCTGCTTGTGTCTCAAGCCTGGGAAGCCGTTTTAAACCAGAGTGGAGGAATTTCCTCCCTTTGCTCCCCCCCTTCTGTAGTAAAACAACTATTTTCAAAGTAAAGACCTCCCAGCGAAACAGGAAATTACACTTTCAAACCATTAAGTAAGGATTCGGAAGTTTTGAAAAGTTTTGAACATTTTTTTCTGTGAAAATCGGAATTGACTTTAGAATCGAATCACCAGCGCCCCCTACATCCGAGTTTTGAACTGTTTATTTTATAATCAAACAAGCCTAGTATGCACATCTTCAAGATAGCCATTGGGTTATGAACATTTCCATAGGTGTAAATGTCCTAAAGGTGCCAGATGCTGTCTGATCTTGGAAGTTAGTCAGGGTCAGCCCTGGTCAGGACTTGGATGTTGGCTCTGATTATGGAAGTTCATGGGAGTACCACAGCTTGACAGGTAGCTTGAAATTAAAGGGCGGGTGCATCTTTGAGTCTCAATATTGATAAGAAGACCTTACAGTTTATAGTATGGGTCTTTTTGTGTCTTTTCAATGGTTCCTTTTTATTTAATGTTCAACCCAGGACCTTGCTTTAACACTGGCGACAAACTCTATAGGACCCTTAGTGGTAGCGAAATATTTTACGCCATTGCTGCTGAATGGAACAGGAGCCTTTGGACGTCAAAGTACTGATCCAGGCAAAAAGCATCAAGCTATCCTTGTGAACATGTCTGCCAGAGTTGGATCCATAGGCGATAATGGTAAGCTTTGTGTCCACAATCAAGATTTTGATTGTGTACTTAAAATGTTTGAAACATGAACCTTTCTCCTACCTCAAGTCTAGCTGTATCTAATGAAGTTCTGCCTTGGACATCCACCCTGTTTGCACAGTTGATGTGATTTTGTGTAACATTCCCTCAACATTTCAATGTTCCTTTGGTAACTTAATGCATTATCTTTAGGCAAAAATAATTGACTACAAAATTGCAGTCATAAGGTTATCACAGAAATGATCCCGAGCCCCTCTAGTTTAATTATCCCATTTTTTTGTCATGGCTCTTTAAAAGGTTTTTTTTAAATGATAAGTCACCCCATTTTTTTCAAACTGCCCCATTATGTTAAATGAAACTTATTCCCAGTCAAATCCTTGTAACGCCACAACCTTAAAAGAAGTAGTTAAAGTTAATTAGGCGTCACTATTATTGCTGTACAGTGGGCAGTAAAAGATTTCATTATTTTAATCCATCTTAGAAGCATTTGGAATTCACTTCTGTTGAAACTTTAATTATTATTACTATTATTTGAAACACAACAAGATGAGTCCACAGCAGACACTCTGCTGACTTTTGTATTGGATCATACATTGGACACTTCCCAAGTGTCTAGGTCTGTGTGATGTATCGGYGAATGATGCATGCAGATCCCAGTAAGGTGGCCTTCTGCAGCTGGAAGATGGTAATCTTGTCAGCGCCAATTGTGTTTAAGTGCAGGCCAAGGTCTTTAGGCACTGCACCCAATGTGCCGATCACCACTGGGACCACCTTTACTGGTTTATGCCAGAGTCTTTGCAGTTCGATCTTTAAATTCTCATATYGTGTCAGCTTTTCCAGTTGTTTCTCTTCAATCCTGCTGTCACCTGGGATTGCAACATCGACAATCCATACTTTGTTTTTTAACACGAYTGTGAGGTCAGGAGTGTTGTGCTCCAAAACTCTGTCTGTCTGATTTYGGAAATCCCAGAGTAGTTTGACGTGTTCATTCTCTGTAACTTTTTCTGGCTTGTGATCCCACCAGTTCTTTGTCKCAGGCAGATGGTATTTGTGGMACAAGTTCCAATGAATCATCTGAGCAACGGTGTTGTGCCTCCGCTTGTAGTCTGTCTACATGATCTTCTTGCAGCAGCTGAGGATGTGATCTATTGTTTCATCTGCTTCCTTGCAGAGTCTACATTTAGGATCTGACTTCGAGTTTTCAATTCAATTCTGGCTTTGATGGCATTGGTTCTAATGGCTTGTTCTTGGGTTTATTATTATTATTATTATTATTATTATTATTCACAATGGAACTGGACAATGCTTGATAATAATGAGACTCTAATTATGTTGTTTTTATTAATTTTGTGGTGTTTTATATTGTTTAATGTTTTAATCTGTATTACATTTTTATATGTACTGATTTGTTGAAAACTGCCTTGAGTTGCCGATTGGCTGAGAAAGGCAGTATGCAAATACAGTAAATAATAATAATAATACCAGCACCATCTCCCCGTACATAAAATGAACAATACATAAGTGGTTACAAAACTTTACAAGAAACCCTGTCCACATATATGTGTTGGATATTGGGACACTACCTATAGTGCCATATAATGCAGCTCGAAACTACATTATATAGTCAGTGTAGACTCATATGATGCAGTTTAGTGCTGTTAAACTCACACTGACCACATAATGCAGTTTGAAAAGGTGTCTTCACTGAAATCTTGTTTCCACAGCAAGCCACATTTTTCAGTATCCAATTATCACAGGGATAGATAATGAGGTGAAATCTTCTGAACAGCAAAACAAATACAGGGGTGTTAACCTTTTCCTGTGTGTGTGTGTGTGTGTGAGTGAGTGAGTGAGTGAGTGTATGTAAAATGAGAGAATGAATGAGACTGGAGTTACAGTTAAAAATGTACCTTTTCTGACTTACATACAAATTCAACTTAAAAACAAACCTTATTCGTAACTTGGATATATGGAAAAACTCTTACAGGAAAGACAGGACTTAATGCTCCTTTTTCTCTTGGTAATGTTCTGCATCTCAGGGTTGGATTTTTACATTTTTGGAATGTCATTGTGAGCATATCTTAATCCATTTCGTAGTCTTGTTCATTGGATCTGTGGATATTGTGCAAGCTCCCTTGAATATTTGGGTACTGTGCCATTCCCACACAATCATTAAGCAATTTTGACAACATTTGGATTAACAAGGAACACCATGTTTATTAACAGATAAACCAATGATAATTACAGTAGCAATAGGGAGCTCAAAGGCTTCACCATATCTTTCTAATGGCATTCAACATGATGAATTTAATTACCAACCTACCCATATTATTTCAGCTCAGATATTATTCAGCAGTTGCGTTGAAGTAAATCCAGATGTTGTAAGCAAAGGTGTTGTCTGTGACTGTACAGAGGTACTACACATACTGAATCTGTTTACCAACTTCTGCTTTGTTTTTCAGCCTTGGGCGGATGGTATAGCTACCGGATGTCTAAAGCAGCTTTGAACATGGCTACCAAGAATCTCAGCATTGAACTCAGGAGGGGAAAAGCTAAAGTAATATGTGTTTCCTTGCATCCTGGGACTGTAAACACTGATTTATCCAAACCTTATCATAAGAATGTGCCCAAGGGCAAACTCTTCTCTCCAGAACACTCAGTTAATTGTCTAATGAGTATTATAAACAATCTTGATATGGAACAAACTGGGAAGTTTTTTGCCTGGGATGGTTCAGAATTGCCATGGTGATTAACACTTCCCCTACAATCTTAAGCACCTCTTCGGAAATAGGAAACAACAGAGACTATTACCAAGTATGCCTATAAAATACAAGTAGATAAGTTTTGGGGGCTGCAAACCAGTTTTCCAAAACTGAAGAATGCACTGAAACTGTTGGGTGTCCACTTACAGATCAGTAAAAATATTTTTAAATGTTAAAATACCTATGTAAAGAGAAGGTATGCACCTTGCTTAAAAGATGAACTGCTATACTTGGAGGGTTCTAGTAGTGAGGAATTATAAGGTAAAGGTAGAGGTTTCCCCTGACATTAAGTCTAGTCGTGTCCGACTCCGATGGATGGTGCTCATCTCCATTTCTAAGCCGAAGAGCTGGCATTATTGGTAGAAGCCTTCAAGGTCATGGGGCCAGCATGACTGCAGGGAGTGTTGTTACCTTCCTGCAGAAGCAGCACCTATTGATCTACTCACATTTGCATGTTTTCAAACTGCTAGGTTGGCAGAAGTTGGGCCTAACAGCGGGAGCTCACCTCGCTCCCCGGATTCAAACCGCCAACCTTTCGGTCAGCAAGTTCAGCAGCTTGGTGGTTTAACCCGCTGCGCCACCAGAGGGCACAAGGAATTATACTTTGCTGAAAAATAAGATTCTGGTGCGGGACACATTTTTCTCATGGATCAGATACCTCCCAATGCTGGTATAATGAATTGCAATTTTAAGAAGATTGCTGAAGATATTGCTCTGGTTCTGCAAAGCTTGGAACTGTGGAAACACTTCTCACATAATCTTTACAAAATTATAAGTGTACCATCCCTTTTTGATTGGAGTGTGGAACATTTAGTCCTCAGATATTTGGGTCGTCAGGACTCAGAGGTCCTCATAACAGTGGATAATGGCAAAGTGTTGTGGGATTTGTAGTCCAATGTGCATAACCCATGGTACAAAAATGGTTTATTTTTACCCTCTACAGACAAATGGTATTTCCAATTTTAGCTCACATTAATAAAAAGCTGAGAGGCAACATCCTGAAAAACATCAAGAAGAAAATTGCAATGGAACATCAGTGAAGACAAACTTTTATATACATAACAATGGTGGCAAGAATAATTTATGCAAGGACATTGAGACAAAAATCAAGATCTCTAAAAGAAGATTGGATAAAGAAAATTCTTGACATTATGAATATGGACATTACAAAGACACACAATAAACATATGAAGACAACAGAAAATACTTGGAAAAAAGAAAAAGTGAAGTTACTAATCTAAAAAGGGGAAAGGATATAAAACTTTGACAAACAGAACCGCCACTAAGAGAAAGAAGAGAAAAAGTATAAAGTTCAAGAAACCAAGAATAAAAACTTATATAATCCACTATGAAGAGAAATGGAAGAAACTACCATCTTACTACATTTTTTTTCTTTCTATCCCTGTCCCTTTACTCCCAATTTCTACCCCCTCCCCATACCCTTATTCCCATCCCATCCCCATTTACCTGGATATTACCCTGGAGCTTTCGTCCTTTTTCTTTGTATTCATTTTTCTTTTGTTTATCTTATTTATTTTTATCTTTTTTTTTTCATCCCCCCTCCACAGTATGTTGTAGAAAAATCCCTTAATAAAATTTTGTTAAAAGAAGAAGAAAAAGAAAACTGCAAAAACATTCCAGGCAGAATAATGCTGGTGGCTGCAAATCAATAATGTGCACAAAGACCTGGCTACTGGCATGAAACTTAATGGGGGAGCAGCCATGACTGGCTATTCAAGAGGGATCATCAGAGGAGTTCAACTCTCCACCTTTCTCTCTATCTCCCTCTGCTCTACGAGTAAAACTGGGTCATACTTTGAGGAATACCTAAAACATTAAGGAATAATATACAAAATCACCTTAAGAACAGGCAATGAACTGTGTTTCAATGTAACATGCTTCAATGCAGTTGGCCCTCTGCAGCTGCAAGTTTTACTTTTGCAGATTTGATTATTTGCAGATTTAATTAATATGCTCTCTCTAGAAATCTCTATGTCATCCAACATGCTTTTGCTGGGAATTGACCATTGAATTGCACTGAAGAATCTAGAGATTCCTAGAGAGAACAATCCTTTAGGCCAGCGTTTCTCAGCCTGGAGGTCATGATTCTGGGGGGGGGATGAGGGGGCTCCAGAGGGGTCACCAAAGACCATCAGAAAACATATATTTCTGATGGTCTTAGGAACCCCTTTGGCAGAGAAGGCTGAAGATCTCTCCGCCTGTCCTCCTCTTCCTTTTTTGAAACAGACTGCAATTCCTCCCACCAAAAGCCCTCATCCACTGTGATTGGCCAGCCTCTCGACCAAGGGTAGAGCTGTTTCTGAGACTCCAGGGAGGGGAGAGCAGGCGTGCTTGGTGCATGGCAGCATGGTGCGCATGTACAGGCAAGGGAGAGCATGCAAGGCTGGAGGGAGGTTCATGCCAGTGAGTCCCTTCAAGACATGGGGGTTCTGTGTGAGAAGTTTGGCCCAAATTCAGAATGCTGTTTGGTTATAAGTGAACTATAAATTCCAGCAACTACAACTCCCAAATGTCAAGGTCTATTTTCCCCAAACACCACCACTGTTCACATTTGGGCATATTGAGTATTCCTTCCAAGTCTGGTCCAGATCTATCATTGTTTGAGTCCACAGTGCTCTCTGGATGTAAGTGAACTACAACTCCCAAACTCAAGGTCAATGCCCACTAAACCCTTCCAGTATTTTCTGTTGGTCATTGGAGTTATGTGTGCCAAGTTTGGTTCAATTCCATCACTGGTGGAGTTCCAAATGCTCTTTGATTGTAGGTTAACTATAAATCCCAGCATCTATAACTCACAAATGATGAAATCAATCCCCCCCAACCCCACCAGTATTCAAATTTGGGTGTATCGGGTATTTGTGCCAAATTTGATCCAGTGAATGAAAATACATCCTGCATAGCAGATATTTACATTATGATTAATAACAGTAGCAAAATTGCAGTTATGAAGTAGCAACAAAAATTATGTTATGGTTGGGGGTCACCACAACCTGAGGAACTGTATTAAGGGATCGCAGCATTAGGAAGGTTGACAACCACTGCTCTAGGCATTTGTAGGTCCTCTAGAATAACTCTACAGCCAGCATTTGGCGGAAAGTTGAAAGTAGAGTCATAATACAGGATCTAGAGATTCCTAGGGAGGCGTTCTGTCTGGTTAAAAACAATGTTTTATTTGTGGTTTTCTAGTGCACCCTTAACACCAATGAATGTGCACAGATGAATCCTGGTAGACACCTGGCTCTGCACATAGTACAGATGGAAAAAAACAAAAACAGTGACATAGCTTCTATGCACAAGTGGATACAGTCGCAGGTCATGAAGGGTAATAGTCTCCCTTGGGCTGTCACACCCTCAATTGTATATTATTCATGCATGGTGTAAACAAATAAGAGCATCAAATATTGAAAAGTGCTCTGAGGAAAGGTTGGAGGAGTTGGGTGTGTTCAGTATGGAATAATACTTGATGTCACAACAGAAATGAGCAAAGATTTGCACTCAACTAAATGTCAGGAGAAATCCATAATAGCAAGAGGTGCCCAACAGTGAAAGAATCCCATTTGGAAACTTCAGAAAGAGGCTGAACATTTCTTCGCCGTGGCCTACAAGCAAAACTGTTTGGTTTTATCACTGTTGATTTTCTCCTAATATTCCCCTTCATTTTATTGTATCAAATTAAACAGCACAACATAGGGAGGGTGGAGAATTTGCATGGAATTTCATGCAGTTTTGAAAGATTTTTCCCGATTACCATATACATTTATGTTGTTGTTGGGTTGTTGTAGGTTTTTCGGGTGGTATGGCCATGTTCTAGAAGCATTCTCTCCTGACGTTTCATCTGCATATGTAGCAAGCATCCTCAGAGGTTGTGATAATGCTTACCAAAAATTCAGGTGAAACATCAGGAGATAATGCTTCTGGAACATAGCCATACAGCCCGAAAAACCTACAACAACTCTGTGATTCTGGCCATGAAAGCCTTTGATAATACATTGTTTATTCATTCAGTCACTTCCGACTCTTCATGACCTCATGGACCCACTCCAGAGCTCCCTGTCGGCCGTGGCTAACCCCAGCTCCTTCAAGGTCATGCCAGTAACTTCAAGGATACCATCCATCCATCTTGCCCTTGWTYGGCCCCTCTTCCTTTTTCCTTCCATTTCCTCCAGCATCACTATCTTSCCAAGTTTTCCTGTCTTCTCATTGTATGGCCAAAGTACTTCATCTTTGCCTCTAATATCCTTCCTTCCAGTGAGCAGTTGGGCTTTATTTCCTGGAGGATGGACTGGTTTGATCTACTTGTGGTCCWCTCTCAGAACTTTCCTCCAACACCACAGTTCAAAAGCATCTATCTTCCTTTGTTTAGCCTTCCCTAAGGTCCAGCTCTTATAAATTTATGTAATCCACCTAACGTGCATCACCCCCCCCCCAAAAAAAAACCCCTCAGTTGTGAATATGCACCTATCTAGCTATCTGATGTTTATGAAGTGTATATTGTTCTCATTTCATTTCTTCTAATAGTTCTGGAAGACTTCCACACTTGAGGCATGGACCATTTATTTTTGCAGATGTCTTAGAAAGTGCAGAAGGGCTGCTTCTGTCAAGATAGTCAAATCCAACAAAATTATTTCCATCCCTGCCTGACATTTCTACAATTTAGAACACGATGCCCATCATAGTCTTTCAAAACGATTGCAAAAATACAACTTTTTAAAGGGTACCGTCACAGAAAAATGTATCTCAGGCACCTTTTTACTCTGTGTCCCAATAAGTTTTAATTTTCTATTTGCCAAGCAGAAGTTAGGTATATTTTTATTTATTTATTTACTATTTATTTATTTACAGTATTWGTATAYCGCTTTTCTCACCCCGAGGGGGACTCAAAGCGGTTTACACATAAGTAATGGCAAAATTCAATCAAATTAAAACAATACATCCATAAGCAGTAAAACAATCATTAAAACAATAAAACYGTCTCGTCCGTCGAATCGCCATTCCAGTCATTGTCTTTCCGAAATGCTGCATACATTTACTTCTACTTCCCGAAGGCCTGATCCCAAAACCATGATTTTAATTTTTTTCTAAAAGCCAGTAGGGAGCGAGCAGATCTTACCTCATTTGGGAGTGTGTTCCATAGGCGGGGGGCCACAGCCAAGAAGGCCCAGTCTGTTGTCCCCACCAGACGCATCTGTACTGTTGACGGGAGCGAGAGCAGGGCCTCTCCGGATGATCTTAGATTACGAGGTGGGACGTAGGGGTGGATGCGTTCGGACAAGTAAACTGGGCCAGAACCCTATAGAGCTTTATAGGTCAAAACCAGCACTTTGAATTGGGCTCGGAGATGGACCGGCAGCCAGTGGAGCTGGCATAACAGGGGTGGTATGCTCCCTGTATGCCGCCCCAGTTAGTAATCTGGCTGCCGCCCGTTGAACTAACTGAAGTTTCCGAACCGTCTTCAAAGGCAGCCCCACGTAGAGCGCGTTGCAGTAGTCTATTCAGGATGTAACCAGAGCGTGGACCACCGTGGCCAGATCAGACTTCCCAAGGTACAGGCACAACTGGTGCACAAGTTTTAATTGTGCAAAAGCTCCCCTGGCCACCACCGAAACCTGCGGTTCCAGGCTCAGCGATGAATCCAGGATCACTCCCAAGCTGCGAACCTGTGTCTTCAGGGGGAGTGTAACCCGATCCAACACAGGCTATACTTGTATACAGCCTTTCTCAGCCTATTGGCAACTCAAGGCAGTTTACAACAAGTCAGTACACATAATAGCAAAATACAGATTAAGCATTAAAACAATATAAAACTACAATAGAACAATAAAAACATCATTATCATTAGCGTCTCCTAGTTAAAAACATTGTCCAAACTTCATTGTCAAGTAATTTCATTTCCTATGTCAGTTACTCTGCATTTGTAAATGCTTGCTCGTATAGCCATGTCTTAACTTGTCTCCAAAACATTAAGAGTGAGGGAGCCGGTCTAATCTCCTTAGGGAGGGCATTCCATAGCTGAGGGGCCACCACAGATAAGGCCCTGTCTCTCATCCCCGCCAAACGTACTTGTGATGAAGGCGGGATCGAGGGCAGGGCTTCCCCGGATGATCTTAAAGTCCTAGATGGCTCATAAGGGGAGATGCGTTCAGTTGGGTAAGTTGGGCCAGAACCATATAGAGTAATCATAGTATACATCTGATGTTTGGTTTAAAATAGTACAACAGTTACTTCACAGACTCATTATAACATGTTGAAAGATTAAAATGAGAAAGAAATGGGGATTCTTGGGGCATAGGCATTCTTTCTCGCAGTGAAAATGGGTATTCTTTTCATTATGCTCTTTGCCCTGCATTAATGTTTTATCTGTCATTAGAGAAGGTACATAAATATTACTCACCAAAATTGCCTTCAAAAACATGATGAACTATGCAACAGGCATTGCAGAAGGATCACATGAAACACTCTGGGAAATATTTTTGGTACATGGGTAATGCCCTCCACTTGTTATGCCTGTTTTGACTTACCTTTCAGCTAGGGGATATCTAAATACCAAACAATGCACACAGCCTTGTGCAATGTCTTCTGGAGCTTGCAAAGAGACAGTTGATGCCTTTGCTTGAGACAGCATCATTTATTATATAGTCTAACTGACATTTTAAAAAATTTAAATCCGAAAAGACATCAGCATTTTGAGTTGTGCCAGCTTTTTTTTCCTAATATGAAATCAATCATATTAATTTTCGGAAATTTATAAAATTATAAACCTTCAGATTAACAAAACTGCACATTTTAGGTAAAGGTACAGGTTTTCCCCTGACATTAAGTCCAGTTGTGTCCGACTCTGGGGGTTGGTGCTCATCTCAATTTCTAAGCCAAAGAGCCGGCGTTGTCCATAGGCACCTCCAAAGTCATGTGGCTGGCATGACTGCATGGAGCGCCATTACCTTCCTGCCAGAGTGGTACCTATTTTCACATTTGCATGTTTTCGAACTGTTAGGTTGGCAGAAGCTGGAGCTAACAATGGGAACTCACCCCGCTCTCCAGATTCTAATCGGTGACATTTCGATCTGCAAGTTCAGCAGCTAAGCGGTTTAACCCACTGCACCACCAGGGGCTCCATTTTTATTTTTATTCCCCAAAATTATATTTTATTGCAGAATCTACATTGAGCTAGAACCACAGTGTAGAGCAGTGGTTCCCAACCTTTTCTTTTTGTCCAGGAACCACTTGACCAGAAGATCACTTTGACCAGCGACCACTTGAACAGGGACCACGCTCCAGCATTAGTACCAAAAGGATTATGAATCGGTTTTTGGTGAACTTTAGACTGGATTTGGTAATTGGGGTGCCGATTCAGAAAATTGCATTGGATAGACACATCAGCTCTAGTTTCTGATACAGAACATAGGCCATCCAGTAGTCACCATCTGCTTGCCCACAGGAAACCATATTTAATAATCTAGAGCTGATGTGGTAGTAGGAATCTTTCATGGCTAGTCAGCCTCTCCCCTTCCAACATCTTTTGGATTCTGATTTTAGCAGGCATGTTTTAATTAATTAGTTTAATTACTGTTTTAATATTTTAATGTATTGTTGAATGTTTTATGGTGATGGCATAATTTGGTGGTTCTGTGAGGCTGCCCTGTGTCCTCCCTCGAGGGTGAGAAGGGCGAGTTATAAATATAGAAAATAAATAAATAAAGAAATATCGTGCCAGCTTTTCTAGTTGTTTCTCATTGATTCAGCTGTCGCCTGGGATTGCAACATTGGTGATTCATACATTATTATTTTAGTGGCATCTTGATACTGCTTCCCTCTCGCCTCAGCTCTGAGGGCCCTTCCACATCTTGTTAAAATCGTTTTCCAGTAACATCATCTGGCTATTCCATGTTTATCATTCATAGTTTCATGTTATCTATTCTTCCGGCAGGAGGTATCTCCCACCTCCGCTCCCTCCTTTGTTTTTGCGCCTACCTTCAGGAAAGGTGGGCATCTCCACCTCTGTCTCTGTCTCTCTCTCTCTCTCGGTCCCAATGGCTGAGGAGAAAGTCAGGAGAAGAGGTGACTTTTGGTGCACACGCCGGGGTCTTCAGGCACGCCTCCGGACCCAAAGCGGGCCAGGCAAGGGAGCAAGTGCGGCAAGTGTAGTTACTGGGATGTATAGTTCACCTACAATCAAAGAGCATTCTAAACTCCAATTTCGTGCGGGGGGGGGGGGGGGTGACCATTCTGCCTGGTTGAAAATTTCGGAGGGGGGGGTTGAAACCCTGCCTCCTAGCTCACGCTGAAGCAAAGAGCAGCCTTCAATAGCCTGCCTAGCTCCGCCCCTGTCACCCACCTCCACCAAGTCTGGCCTCCTTAATGAGACCATTCAACACACACACACACAACTTGGTTGCTTCACTACATTGGCTATTGCTGCAAGTAATGACAGTGTGAATAAATTGTCAATATTTGCGTGAGATAGTGCTTACAGTTCTGGAGGGACTCTTAATTTTTTGCATCTCATAGACTTAGCATGGGGATTTGGTTAACCAGTTAAAATTCATGAGTAAACCAGGTTTTTTAAAAAATCTGAAACATTTCGGGGGGGGGGGTTGAACCCCTAAAACCACCCCCTCGCTACAGGCCTAGTTACTGGGATATATAGTTCACCTAAAATCAAAGAGCATTCTGAACTCCACCAATGATGGAATTGAACCAAATATGGCACACCTAACTCCCACGACGAACAGAAAATATATATCAGTGATTGGTTGGGGGGGGGGGGCGCCAAAATACTGTTTGCTTACCTTGAAAATTACCTAGGGCCGCCTCTGCCTACAACAACCCAATATTCCTACTATTTTAGTGATGCAAGGCCACTTCCCTCTCGGCCCAGCTGAGAGAAAGGAATGCACCACTGTTGACAGGAGGCTTTTCTTATTGATGCGGTGACACCACTCCCCACAGCTCTGAGGGAAAGGAATATTTTCTGTGAGCAGAGGGAGAAGCGCTCTCTCGCTCTGTGCGTGTGTGTGTGTGTGCCTCTCTCCCTCTGAGGCCGCCCCTTTTCTGTCAGCCCTGCCTCTCTCCCGCCTTCTTCCTCCGCCGCCTCCTTTTCTCCTCCTCCTCCTGCGGCGTGAGGCCAGGGCCGCCTCCCAAGGGCTCGCAGGGACGGAGAGAGAAGCCGGGCGCGGGAAGGGGTTGACACAAAGAGGCCGGCCGCCATGGGAGAGAGGCTGCGAGGCCAAGCAGCCGGCGCCTCCTCCTCCTCTCCTCCTCCTCCTCCTTCAGCAGCAGCAGCCGCGCCGGCGCTCCACAACGGCCTGCTCCTCCACAACGGCTTCCACCCGCTGCCCGGCTGCAATGGAGAAGCCGCCCCGCACCCGCTGCTCTTCGGCTCCCCGCCGGCCAAGAAGGGCACCCGGCCCCGGCGGAGGGTGGACTCGGGGAGGAAGAACAGGCCGCGTAAGTCTCGCCTCTTTTGTGCGCCTCAGAAGATGGAGGGGGAGCATCTGCATCAAGGAATGCGCCGCTCGCCACACTGCTCTCCCTGGCGTGACTCATGGCTGTGGAATCCTGCCAGGTGGAGTTGGGGGCAGGCAGGGAAGGAGGCCTTCCCACTGCTGTGGCTTCAGTGCTACGGCGTGACAGGAGTTGTAGTTTTACAAGGCCTTCTCTGGCCCCTTCCACACAGCTGAATGAAGTCCCACATATTCTGCTTCGAACTGGAATATATGGCAGTGTGGACTCAGGGTCTTTCCAACCCAGAATATCAAGGCAGATCATCCACAGTATCTGCTTTAAACTGGGTTATCTGAGTCCACACTTACAGATAATCCATTTCAGTGTGGATTTTATGCAGCTATGTGCAAGGGGTCTCAGATAATCCAAGCCCTTTCCACACAGCTGAATGAAATCTCACAATATCTGCTTTGAACTAGGTTATCCGAGTCCACACTGCCAGATAATCCACTTCAATATGGATTTTATGCAGCTATGTGGAATAGGACTCAGGGAATCCAGGCCCTTTCCACACAGCTGAATGAAATCCCACATCTGTTTTGAACTGGGTTATGAGTCCTCACTTCCAGATAATCCACTTCAGTGTGGATTTTATACAGCTGTGTGGAAGGAGGCTCAGATAACCCAGGCCCCTTCCACACAGTTGAATGAAACCCCACATTATCTGCTTTGAACTGGGTTATCCAAGTCCACACTGCCAGATATTCCACTTCAGTGTGGATTTTATGCAGCTGTGTGGAAGGGGCCTCAGATAATCCAGGCCCTTTCCACACAGCTGAATGAAATCCCACATTATCTGCTTTAAACTGGGTTATCTGAGTCCGCACTGTCAGATAATCCACTTCAATGTGGATTTTGTACAGCTGTGTGGAAGGGGTCACAGATAATCCAGACCCTTCTACACAGCTGAATAAGATCCCACATTATCTGCTTTGAATTGGCATTTATGGCATGTGGACTCATGTGGCCTTTCCACTCAGCAATACAACCCAAAATATCAAGGCAGGTCATGCACAATATCTGCTTTGAACTGGGTTATCTGAATCCACACTACCAGATAATCCACTTCAATGTGGATTTTATACAGTTGTGTGGAATGGGCCTCAGATAACTCAGGCTCCTTCCATACAACTGAATAAAACCCCACATTTTTTGCTTTAACTGGAATATATGGACTCAGGGCTCTTCCACACAGCTATATAACCCAGAATATCAAGGCAGATCGTCCACAATATCTGCTTTGAACTGGGTTATCTGACTCCACACTGCCATATATTCCATTCCAATGTGGATTTTATAAAGTTGTGTAGAAGGGGCCTCAAATAACCCAGGCCCTTTCCACACATTGAATAAAATCCCACATTATCTGCTTTGAACTGGGATATATGGCAGTGTGGACTCGGCTAACTTAGTTCAAAGCAGATATTGTGGATGATCTCCATTGATATTCTGGGTTATAGTGTGGAAGGGCCCAGAGAAGGCCTTGTCACTGCCATGGCTGAATGCTATGGGTGACAGGAGTTGTAGTTTTGCAAGGTCTTTGGCCTTCTCTTCCAAAGAGTGTGGCTGCCTCTCCAAGCTACAAGGGGCTATGATTCCAGAGCATTGAGTACAATCAAGCAGTGTCGAGCTGCATACACACACACAAAGAGAGAGATTTGGGATGCATCTATTTATGCAGTTAAATACTTCAACTGCCATGGCTCCGTGATATGGAATGCTAGAATTTGTAAAAGAACTGCTCGCTTGGTTCCATAGCATTGAGCCATGGCTGTTCAAGTGATACCAAACTGCATTCATTCTACAGTGTAGATGCACCCTGAGGCCCCTTCTACACTGCCCTGTATCCCGGGATCTGATCCCAGGGCCCTTCCACACAGCCCTATATCCCAGAATATCAAGGCATAAAATAATCCAGCTCAAAGCAGATATTTATTATATAGTTTGACATTTTAAAAATCTTAAATCTGAAAGGACGCCAGCATTTTGAGTTGTGCCAGCTTTTTTCCTAATTTGCTGCCTTGATATTCTGGGATATAGGGCTGTGTGGAAGGGCCCCCAGGGCCCTTTCACACAAACAAATAAAATTCCACATTATCTGCTTTGAACTGGGATACATGACAGTATGGATTCAGATAACCCATGGCCCTTCCACACAGTCATATAACTCAGAATATCAAGGCAGAATAATCCACAATATCTGCTTTGAACTGGGTTATCTGAGCCCACACTGCCATATAACCCATTTTCACACAGTTTTATTCAACTGTGTGAAAAGAGCCCCAGATTATCCTGGATTATCTAGCAATGGAAACTCATATAATCCAGTTCAACGCAAATAACCTGGGATCAGATCCTGGGATATAAGAACTGTGTAAAAGGGACCAGAGTCTCCCTTATTCCAAGTGTGTTTTTGAATATTGGTTTGGGCATAATGACCCATCTATCAATGACATTCATGTTTTGTGTGTGTGTGTGTTTCATATTCACCTTATAGCCTCATGGTCATTTTATCTCCAGTAAGTTGTGCCTGAAACAAAGAGAAGCAATGCAGTTTGTCATCACTTCAAATGCCATGCCTCAGTGCATGGACTCATGGGAGATTTACAAGGTCTTTAGCCCTCTTTGACAGTGTCGATGCCTTAGCCAACTACAAATCCCAGGATTCCATAGCATTGAGCTGTGGCAGTTAAAGTGGTGTCAGACTGCATTCATTCAGTTTCCATCTACAGTTGTCCTCATGATGCACTGACCCCTGGGTCCTTAATAAAGGCCAAACCCCACTGCTCCTCCTTTTTGGGCTCCTCCCTCATAATCACACTTTTTCTATTCCTATCTCACCCAGAGTTTTAACATTTTATTTTGTGCATCTGGCCTGCCCTTTGTGTTTGATTTTTTTATTATGTTACTAGCTGTCCCCTGCTACGCGTTTCTGTGGCCCAGTCTGTTGATCTGGAAAATAAAGAAAGGAGAAAGCGTTGGTTTCTAATATTTGTAATTTCTTTATGCTTGTGAGGAAACAGTATTTCTTGTTTCTTTGTCAGTGTTGATGTGGAGAGTGTCTGGTTTGCCCACCCTGGAATATGCAACATATCATTGTCCTTCTTTAGGGGTCCCTTTCAAATCTATGATACTATATATCTCTCTCTGTGTGTGAATCATATCTATCTATATCTTATCTATGGCTGGATGGCTCTTTGTCAGGAGGACTTTGATTACGTTTTCTTGCCCTGGTGAAGGGAGTTGGATTGGATGGCCTTAAGTATTTTCTGATGGTCATGGGGGTTCTGTGTGGGAAGTTTGCCCCAATTCTGTCGTTCGTGGGGTCCAGAATGCTTTTTGATTGTAGGTGAACTGTGAATCCCAGTGACTACAACTCCCAAATGTCAAGGTCTATTTCCCCCAAACTCCATCTGTGTTCATATTTGGGCGTATTGAGTGCTTGTACCAAATTTGGTCTAGTTCCATCATTGTTTGAGTCCACAGTGCTCTCTGGATGTAGGTGAACTACAACTCCCAAACCATTCTGAACCCCACTATAAATTCCAGCAACTACAACTCCCAAATGACAAAATCATAATTTTTTGAGTGATGGTTACTCCTTGTGTTGTGAGACGTTTTGTTGCCAAATTTGGTGTGATTTCGTTCATTGGTTCTTTTGTTTATAAGGTACTCATTATGCACAGAGCATTTATATATATAAAGATTTTGCACTGTTTTATTTTGTTAATTTTTGTATTATATCATGATGTAATTTTTCTGTGCCTAATTATGCTGTACTATTTTTGGGCTCGGCCTCATGTTAGGCTCCCCGAGTCCCCTTTGGGGAGATGGTGGTTGGTTATAAATAAAGATGATGATGATTATGATTATGATTATTATTCAAAAATGTAAGATGGACTCAAGATTTGTCTGTTCCCAAAATGAAAGATGTCACCTACCTCATCCACCCAGGAAATCATTTTTTTTAAAATTCTGGATAGGTGGTGTTCAATTTGTTTGTTCATACATTTCCTTTAAACACATCTGTGCTTTCAGACATGTAAAAAAAAAAGAAATAGAAGAGTCTCTTACCATTATTTTATGGGGCTATATTGTTTGGAGGGTGGGGGAAGTCTTCAACCAAAGGCTCTTTCACACAACCATATAACCCAGAATATCAAGGCAGAAAATCCTGCCTACTTGTTTGTTGAACTTTCCCTACGCTCCTTCAGAATGTATTATACTCATTGAATCTGTACCTCAGCTATGTTCTTTTTTCTCAGCCATGTTGTTTTGATGTTGTTTACAATTGTGGTTGTTTTATATTTTATCTGGTGTTTTTAATTGGTTGTTTTTTATTTGTAATTTTTGGACTTTTCCCTTGTAAGCCACCCCAAGTCCCCAAGTTGGCGGGGTATAAAAATAAAGTTATTATTATATCTGCTTTGAACTGGGTTATCTGAATCCACACTGCCATATACTCCAGTTCAAAGCAGATAATGTTGGATTTTATTCAGTTACTAGCTGTCCCCTGCCACGCATTGCTGGTGATCTGGAAAATAAAGTAATGAGAAAGTGTTTGTTCCTAATGTATGTAATTTCTTTATGCATGTGGATAAACAGTACTTCTTGTTGTTTCTTTGTCACTGTTGATGTCGAGATTGTCTGGTTTCCCTACTCTGGAACATGCAACATATCATTGTCCTTCTTTAGGAGTTCCTTTCAAATCTATGATACTATATCTCTGTGTGTGTGAATCATAAATATCTATCTATATCTATGGCTGGAGGGTTTTGATTATGTTTTCTTGCCCTGATGAAGGGAGTTGGACTGGATGGCCTTAAGTATTTTCTGTTGGTCATGGTGGTTCTGTGTGGGAAGTTTGCCCCAATTCTGTCATTGGTGGGGTTCAGAATGCTCTTTGATTGCAGATGAACTATAAATCCCTGTAACTACAACTCACAAATGTCAAGGTCTATTTTCCCCAAACTCCATCTGTGTTCATATTTGGGCATATGGAATATTCACACCAAGTTTGGTCCAGATCCATCATTGTTTGAGTCCACAGTGCTCTCTGGATGTAGGTGTTAAAACTCCCAACTCCCAAACTCAAGGTCAATGCCCACCAAACCTTCTAGTGTTTTCAGTTAGTCATGGGAGTCCTGTGTGCCACATTTGGTTCAATTCCATCGTTGGTAGAGTTCAGAATGCTCTTTGATTGTCGGTTAATTATAAATCCCAGCAACTACAACTCCCAAATGAAGAAAAAAAATCATTTTTTTAGTGATGGTCACTCCTTGGGTTAGTAGGTGTCTTGTGGCCAAATTTGGCAACAATTTGCCCAATGGTTTTCGAGTTATGTTAATCCCACAAACGAACATTACATTTTTATTTATATAGACTAGCTGTCCCCTGCCACATGTTGCTGTGGCCCACATGGGGGATCTGTGTCGGAGGTTTGACCCAATTCTATCATTGGTGGGGTTCAGAATGCTCTGTGATTGTAGGTGAACTATAAATCTCAGCAACTACAACTCCCAAATGTCAAGATGCTATTTTCCCCAAACTCCACCAGTGTTCACATTTGGGCATATTGAGTATTTGTGTAGAGTTTGGTCCAGATCCATCATTGTTTGAGTCCACAGTGATCTCTGGATGTAGGTGAATTACAATTCCAAAACCAAAGGACACTGCCCACCAAACCCTTCCAGTATTTTCTGGTGGTCATGGGAGTTATGTGTGCCAAGTTTGGTTCAATTTCATCGTTGGTGGGGTTCAGAATGATATTTGATTGTAGGTGAAGTATAAATCCCAGTAACTACAACTCCCAAATGACAAAATCAATTTCTTTGAGTGAAGGACATACATTAGGCTGTTAGGTGTCTTTTTTCCAGATTTGGTGTCAATTCGTCCAGTGGTTTTTGAATTCTGTTAATGCTACAAACGAACATTACATTTTTATTTATATAGAAGATGTGGAAGGGGCCCATGAAAGGGAGACCTATGGTTTCCATAGAGAAGGCTCCAAATCCTGTTTGACCTTGGAAGCTAACTAGAGTGGGCCCTGGTTAGCACTTGGGTGGGAGACCACCAATTGATTATTATGTTTCAAAGCAAGGAAGTGGCAAAACCATCCTACTTCTTCAGTATTCTTTGCCTAAGAAAACCTTACGAAATGGGCTCAAATACAGTCTAGGGCTGTACAGGAAGGAGCTTTATTTATCGTGTCAGGAGCAACCAGACATTTGTATTACATTTTTAACAAAACAAACAAACTCAAAGTTTGCAAGCTTGGTAGTTGATTAAATGTCCTTTGACCAGTATCTGGCCACTTGGAGTGCCTCTGGTGTTGCCTCAAGGAGGTCCTCCATTGTGCATGTAGCAGGGCTCAGGTTGCATTGCAGCAGGTGGTCAGTAGTTTGCTCTTCTGCACACTCGCATGTGGTGGATTCCACTTTGTAGCCCCATTTCTTAAGGTTGGCTCTGCATCTTTGTGGTGCCAGAGTGCAGTCTGTTCAGCGCCTTCCAAGTCGCCCAGTTTTCTGTGTGCCCAGGGGGGAGTCTCTCATTTGTTATCAGCCATTGATTGAGGTTCTGGGTTTGAGCCTGCCATTTTTGGACTCTCGCTTGCTGGGGTGTTCCAGCGAGTGTCTCTGTAGATCTTAGAAAACTATTTCGTGATTTAAGTCATTGACGTGCTGGCTGATACCCAAACAGGGGATGAGCTGGAGATGTCACTGCCTTGGTCCTTTCACTATTGGCTGCTGCTTCCCGGCGGATGTCAAGTGGTGCAATTCCGGCTAGACAGTGTAGTTTCTCCAGTGGTGTAGGGTGCAGACACCCCGTGATAATGCGACATGTCTCATTAAGAGCCACATCCACTGTTTTAGTGTGGTGAGATGCGTTCCACACTGGGCATGCATACTCAGCAGCAGAGTAGCATAGCGCAAGGGCAGATGTCTTCACTGTGTCTGGTTGTGATCCCCAGGTTGTGTCAGTCAGCTTTTGTATGATATTGTTTCTAGCACCCACCTTTTGCTTGATATTCAGGCAGTGCTTCTTGTAGGTCAGAACACAGTCCAGAGTGACTCCCAGGTATTTGGGTGCGCTGCAATGCTCCAGTGGGATTCCTTCCCAGGTTATCCTCAGAGCTTGTCTGTTCTTGAGGTGAAAAGCACATGCCTGTGTTTTAGATGGATTGGGGATCAGCTGGTTTTCCCTGTGATAGGCAGTAAGAGCACTTAGAGCTTGGGAGAGCTTCTATTCAACTATCTCCAAGCTCCCTGCTTGAGTGGTAATGGCACGATCATCAGCATAGATGAAACTCTCTGTCCCATCTGGCAGTGGCTGGTCATTTGTGTAAATGTTGAACATAAATGGAGAAAGGAGCTAAAACGCATCTATCTCTATGATTTCATAATATTGAGCAGTGGCAGTTAAATTCGTGCCAAAATGCATTCATTCTGTATTATATATGTGCACTTTGGGGAGTCCTTACCTAAGAAAATTTCTGGCATTAATAGGATCGCCAGAAATGGACAGGAGATTTAAAGCTGCATAGAAGGAGAGTCTTTGTGTTCCCGTTTTGCTGGCACCGCACAACAATCAGCTCATTAAATACCCTCCCGCGTCAGCCAATAGGAGCGCCTTCCCGGGGACGCACCCACTGATCTTACGTAGGCAGGTCCCGCGCTCAGCCAATCAGAAGCCCGGAAGTCAGTGGGTTGGTCTTGGTTCCTATCCCTCGCGGTGCCGAGCGCGAAAGGCAGCTCTTTCCCAATTGCTTCAATGAGCACGACCTTGTTAAAAGCAGATAGCCGTGGCTGGGATGCAAGAAGTCACACCGACCTGAAAGAAAAAAGGAAAATAACTGCTTCTGTGCCTTTGTAATTGCTCAGAATGAAGCTTATAATTGATGAAAAACATTGTAAGTAAATTATATGAGTGGCTAAATCAACGTTTTACTACTTTAAAAATTGGATTCAGGGGAAATCTTTAAGGAAATGAGTTTAGTTGGATGAAAGGATTATTCTTCAGCAAGGTAATTTCTAAAAGGCATGAAAATTAAAGGTTATTTTTCAGCAAGTTGATTTATTTGTCTGTATTATTATTTATTTAAAAGACAAGTTCTTTTGCAAGATCATTTTTTAAAGTTATAAAGTAAACATTACTCTTCAGGCATTAAAATTAAAGTTATTCTTTAGTGAGATAATGTCTAAAAGCCATCGCCATGGGTTGCTGTGAGTTTTCTGGGCTGTATGACCATGTTTCAGAGGTTGTGAAGTCTGTTGGAAACTAGGCAAGTGGGGTTTATATATCTTTGGAATCAAAGGATTCTCCCCAGGCAGGAAGCAGCCAGGCTTCAATGCTTCAAGGCTATTCAATGCCAATAATAAGTTTTGCTGTGAGTTTTCTGGGCTTCATGTGCCAGAAGCATTCTCTCCTGACCTTTTGCCCACATCTATGGCAGGCATCCTCAGAGATTGTGAGGTCTGTTGGAAACTCGGCAAGTGGGGTTTATATATCTTTGGAATCAAAGGATTCTCCCCAGGCAGGAAGCAGCCAGGCTTCGATGCTGCAAGGCTATTCAATGCCAATAATAAGTTTTGCTGTGAGTTTTCTGGGCTTCATGTGCCAGAAGCATTCTCTCCTGACCTTTTGCCCACATCTATGGCAGGCATCCTCAGAGGTTGTGAGGTCTGTTGGAAACTAGGCAAGTGGGGTTTATATATCTTTGGAATCAAAGGATTCTCCCCAGGCAGGAAGCAGCCAGGCTTCGATGCTGCAAGGCTATTCAATGCCAATAATAAGTTTTGCTGTGTGTTTTCTGGGCTTCATGTGCTAGAAACATTCTCTCCTGACATTTCACCCACATCTATGGCAAGCATCCTCAGAAGTTGTGAGGTCTGTTGGAAACTAGGGAAGTGGGGTTTATATATCTGTGGAATGTTCAGGGTGGGAGAAAGAACTCTTGTGTGTTGAGGCTGTGAGAGGCGTTCAGCAGTGGAACTCTCTGCCCCAGATTGTGGTGGAGGAGCCTTCTTTGGAGGCTTTTAAAAAGAGGCTGGATGGCCATCTGTCAGGGATGCTTTGAATGCGATTTTCCTGCTTCTTGGCAGGGGGTTGGACTGGATGGCCCATGAGGTCTTTTCCAACTCTATGATCCTATGATTCTGTCTATGATTCTATGAGGCAGATGTAAATGTTTCAATTAGCCATCTTGATTAGAATTGAATAGCCTTTCAGTTTCAAGGTGTGGCTGCTTCCTTTGTTGAGAGGTGTTAGCTGGTCCTGATTGATTCATGTCTGGAATTCCTTTGTTTTCTGAGTGGTGTTCTTTATTTACTGTCCTGATTTTAGAGTGTTTTAATACTGGTAGCCAGATTGTGTTCATTTTCACCCTGAATTTGTCTAGTTTCTAACATAGCTCATTAGCTCTGAGGATGCCTGCTATAGATGCAGGCGAAACATCAGGAAAGAATGCTTCTGGAATATGGCCATACAGCCCGGAAAACTCAAAGCAACCCAGTGATTCTGGCCATGAAACCCTTCGACAACACATTGCCAGGGGATTTGAAGTTGTAGCCAGTCAATCAGTTGGATCTCTTTTGCTTCTTCTGCAAAGAATGGAATTTAATTTCTTGTCCATTTTATGTTGAATGGATACTATGCCATCCAATTTCTTTTTGGTTTTATATTATCTATCTCAGAAAAAATGGAACAGATATCATAAGGTTTGTGTACTTATGTGCACAGTTAAACTTTGCATCAGCATCTGCTGTGTAGCATTAATGCAATTTGATAAGGTGGTATCCTGGAATTTGTAGATTTGGTGAGGCACTAGCACTCTTTGGCAGAGAAGGCAAAAGACCTTGTAAAACTGCAGCTTCCATGATTCCATGGCATTGGGCCATGTAGTTAAACTTCATTAATTCTACAGTGTAGGTCAGGCATTGGCAAACTTCAGCCCTCCAGGTGTTTTGGACTTTAACTGTTAGGCTGCTAGGAATTGTGGGAGTTGAAGTCCAAAATACCTGGAGGGCCAAAGTTTGCCCACGGCTGGTGTAGATGCACCTTGTGTCACAGTGATCCAGAAGAAATAGAAAATAGCAAGTAATTATAAACAGGACTAACTTGAACATTGTTTGGAATACTAAGGTCTGCTCATGAATGTATTTACATGTAAGTCAATCCGTTGTGTTTAGTAAAGGTTGTAGATCCAGTATATTGAAGATCAGCTTCTGCTTAAGACCATACTGGAGTTTTTGTGTTTTAGCGAAGTTAGCTATCTTTCTGGAAGATTTACTTAAGCAGAAAATATTTGGTAATGCATGCCGAAATCAAATTCTCCAGAGTGTAGTATTATCTCAGTGTATTCTATCATCACTATGTGTGATGAAGCAGAGTTAATATTAGGGGTGGATCCGTGGGGAGTGAAATACTTGGGTTTAAATCCTAAGTACACACAGTGATTCATTTCTTATCATGGACAATTAGAGAAATCACATCTCTTTAAAGACCGGTGTTTCCCCACTAGTTATTATGGTATCAGAATTTAATTGGAGGTTTTATGATCAAGATTTCTGCAATTGTACAACCTTGCTGAAATCTGTGCAGCCACACTGTTGGAACTATTCAGCACAACGCTAAATATGCTTGCTCAGAATTCAGCCTTTTGAGCTCCTTGGAAATTAACATTAGGATTGTATGCTTAGCCTAACTTTTAAAAGATGCTTAAGAGGAAAAGTAGAAAGCAGATTTGTAAAAGATGTATAGTCATCATGGTCTAAGCTAGTGGTTCTCAAACTATAGGTCCCCTAACGTTTTGGCCTTCAACTCCCAGAAATACCAACAGCTGGTAAACTCACTGGGATTTCTGGGAGTTGTAGGGCAAAATACCTGGGGACCCACAAGTTGAGAACCACTGGCTAAGGGTTTAAACATTGGGCTATTGATTTTAGAGACCAGTATTCGAATCTCCGCTCGGCCATGGAAACCGAATGGGTTAACTTGACCAATAGACATATTCTGGTAGAGCAAAGGTTGAGCAAATCTTGACCACCACCACCATCACTGTTTGCTAAATCTTAGGACAGGCCTCTTCAATAAGGCTTCCATAAGTCAGAAATTAAACTCCAAAGCAAATGTTCCATTCAGTTTGATTTTACCTGAGTATCTGTGGTCACCTGGGAGACAACTAACTTTTATTTGTTTCTTCGTTTAGGCAACTAACTTTTAGTTGTTTGGTTGGTTGTTTGGTTGGTGGCATTTGAGTCATTCCCCACAATTAATTAAGAGTATCAAAATAGTCTGCACCCACTATTTTTATTATGTGGGAGACCTGAATCTAATTGCTAATTCCATCTAGAGTAGACTCAGTAGACCAATTGCTAATAATAAACTAATCAATTAGTAAATCCCATTTATTCAGTGGGTCTACATATTTTGTTATCTGAAGCTATTTTTTGGTTAAGAAAACTGTTATGTTTGCACTTTCTTTATTATTTAAATTCCAGAGGCTCAAATTCCTCTAATTACCTGGAAAAATACAGGTTATGCATAGTTCAGTTATGCATTTAATGCCTGTGGCTTCAGTCAAGTTGGAAAGATACTTTCTAATTCCAGTTTAAACCCACTTCCTTAGTAGTATCACTATTAAACATCATGCTTTAGGAAGGAAGTATTTAGTGGTGTTCTACTTTGCTTTCATTCAAAGTAAAAGTATCCGGACTCATTTTAGGTCAGTGTTTCTCAACCTTCCTAATGCCGCGACCCCTTAATACAGTTCCTCATGTTGTGGTGACCCCCAACTATAACATTATTTTTGTTGCTACTTCATAACTGTAATTTTGCTACTGTTATGAATCGTCATGTAAATATCTGATATGCAGGATGCATTTTCATTCACTGGATCAAATTTGGCACAAATACCCAACACTCCCACATTTGAATACTGGTGGGGTTGGGAGGGGGGGATTGATTTTGTCATTTGGGAGTTGTACTTGCTGGAATTGATCGTTCTCCTACAATCAAAGAATTCTGAATTCCACCAAGGATGGAATCAAACCAAACTTGGAACACAGAACTCCAATAACCAACAAAATATTGGAAGGCAATATTTGGTGGGCATTGACCTTGAGTTTTGGAGTTGTAGTTCACCTACTTCCAAAAAGCACTGTGGACTCAAACAATGATAGATCTGGACCAAACGTGGCACAAATACTCAATATGCCCAAATATGAACACTGATGGAGTTTGGGAAAAATAGACCTTGACATTTGGGAGGTGTAGTTGCTGGGATGTGTAGTTTTCTGAACCCCACCAACAATAGAATTGGGCCAGACTTCCCACACAGAACCCCCATGACCAACAGAACATACTGTGCTTTCTGATGCTTTTTGACGACCCCTCTGACACCCCCTTACGACCCCCCCAGGGGTCCCGACCCCCAGGTTGAGAAACACTGTTTTAGGTGATTTTATCAATCTCAGTTTGCATTGGAGTATCAGATTTAAAAACAACAACAACAATTATTTGCACTAGGAAGAATAGTTTTAGACCTCAGTTCTCACCCCTCTTGGAAATAGAAAAAACATTGGATTTACATTGTTTTCCAGTGAAAAGAAAAAGAATGGGAAGGAATGCTGTAGCAGGGATTACAAAATCCACCCTTAAACCAAGATTTTTTGGGTAAATTTGAGGTGCAAAGGACCATTTCTGGTAATAACATGAACTATATGTTAAGTAAATTAAGGATTTTTCTCTGAACAGATCTGAGTAGAAAACAACCATGAATAACCCAGTCATTCTGGTTTGTTCTGGTTAAGCAGAGGTGAATGTTGAAGGTGCTTGTTAGCAATGTATGTTAAAGGGTAAATTGCAAATTGCACGAGCTAATTCGAGTGAAGGTGGTTTGCCCATGCAGTGTCCTAATAATGGAATTTGAATCTGTGATCATTCATCTCTTGCAAGCCAAAAAAAGTCCTTATTATCATTTTTTGTATGTCAAGAAGAAACATGTTCCCAATTATGAAGTCAAAGGTGAAGTATGTGTCAAATGTGTGCCATTATGTTCAGTAACTTTACTCTCATGGAGAATAATAGCCTGACTGGAGACAGTCAAAATCCAGAATTTGGGAGGAATAAGATTTTGTGAATTCCAGTTCATGTTGATCTATATGAAAGAAGTTCTGGTATGATTCACCGCATAAAAACTTTGTGTTTAAATGTTTATCACTAGTATCAAGACTGAAAATTGTGCTAGGAGGTCCAAGTGACAGTTGATGGCTGATTGCCACCAGATTTTCCCCTGCCATCAAACCACTTTGTAGAATGGCAGCAGTGTGACTGCTTTTCTCGCTATTTGGAGATGAAAACATACTCCTGCCTTGAAAGTTCATAGGGAAATTGGCTGGAAGCCATCACAGGTTCATGGACATGAGCCTTCAGCAAAAGGACTAGTTTATCAAAGAAAACAATAATGGGTGCTATTGCACTTTGAACATTCCATTTGGTGCCCAAAGGTATATTTCCATTTTTGGTGTCTTTTTATCTTCCTTTTCCCCCTGTCCCTTAGAAAAAATTAGATGAGTATTCTTTTGTTGATGATATTCTCAGTTTACAAAATATCCAGAAATTGTTCATATCTGTAGACAACAGACATGATGATACAGCTTCCCAGTACTCTACATTTTGTAGTACTTTAAAAAATGGTGTCAGAAGCAAATTGAGAATATACTGCAAGTTGCTTCTGGTGTGAGCGAATTGGATGTCTACAAAGACGTTGCCCAGGAGACTCCTGGATGTGTGAACGAATTGGATGTCTACAAAGACATTGCTCAGGAGACTCCTGGATGTGTTACCATCCTGTGGGAGGCTTCTTTCATATCCCCGCATGGGAAACTGGGACTGACAAATGGGAGTTCACCCTGTTTCGCGGATTCAAACTGCCTACCTTCACGTCTTCAGGTCAGCAGTTCAGCTGGCACAAGGGTTTGACACTGTGCCACTGCAGCTCTTTATATTTTGAGGTACTTCAAATTATCTACACATCAGTAGAGGGCAAGGGCCTAGCACACCTAAAATACTTTTCCATCCATATCTATTACCATGCAGTTAAAACCAACCATCTCTGTGTTATATCCTGTCAAGTCATTTCCAATTTATAGTGACCGTATAATGGGATTTTCCTGGAAAAGCTTGTTCAGAAGTTTGCCTTTGCCTTCATTTGAAGCTGAGAGAATGTAACTTGCTAAATGACAGCCAGTGGATATGGTCAATCAGATTTTCTCTGAGTTTTAGTCCAATACTCAAGGTACTTCTTTGTACCAAATTGGGTCTCCAGTCTCCCTGAACTCTAAAATTCCCTCCCTAAAGATTGAATCCAGTGAGAGGGAGAGGAATAGGGAAGAACATTTTGGATCAGCAAGTTATGAATAAACTGTCGTATTTCTTCATTCTGAGTAGTTCTTTATTAGTCAAATTCTGTATCTCATAAACCAGGGGTCTTCAAACTAAGGCCCGAGGGCCAGATATGGCCCTCCAAGGTCATTTACCCGGCCCTCGCTCAGGGTCAACCTAAGTCTGAAGCAACTTGAAAGGACACAACAACAACAACAATCATAACTCATCAGCCCAAAGCAGGCCCACACTTCCCATTGAAATACTAATAGGTTTATATTTGTTAAAATTGTTCTTCGTTTTAATTATTGTATTGTTTTAAAGTGGGTTTTTTTGCACTACAAATAAGATATGTGCAATGTGAATAGGAATTCATTCACTTTTTTTCAAATTATAATCCAGCCCTCTAACAGTTTGAGGGACTGTGACCTGGCCCTCTGTTTAAAAAGTTTGAGGACCCCTGTCATAAACTATCTAGTGTTGATGTCTACTTGCGAATAAATTTTGAGAGGAGTAGTCGCCTTTGGGCTGAGAAAGGCGGGATAGAAATACCATAAATAAATAATAGTCCAGAAAATAATTCTTTCAAACTCTTAGCCAAATACCAGTATCTGTTCTTGGAGGAGAAGAGGTTTGAGACTAGCATATGTTAGAGAATGAAGATAACATCTCCTGGACAGAAGTAAGAAATATAGAAGAAATATATGTGATTACTTGAACTTGTGAACGATAAAACACATTAAACTCTAAATCCGAAAGAAAATTATCCTAAACACCAAATCCAATGCTAAATAGTTGATTTGTGAATTTTGCCACAGTATCGTCAGAGGTGAGAAATCAAGTAAAATATCTCCATGTGAGCCTGGTCCAAGTAGTTGCTTCAAGGACTATGTATCCTAGAATCCACTGACCATGCTATTGTGGAATTTGGAGAGATGCTGTTCAAGAAAGGAATTTTCCAAGCTGTGGTTGTGCAATATTAGTTACTTAGTCCTGTCCATGGCACATGCTAAACAGGTGGTCATAGTAGGACTAGAGGAGAAAACACTCTCATCTTTCCAAAGCATGCTCTCCTGGTGCAAGATGGCTTCTTGCACTTCTGACTTCACACAGCTTACTGTGTGTGGTGACTCACCTGCAGTTACCTTGGAGACATCGTTCTGCAATAATTGGCGACCTGGTGTGAGCTTGTGCAATCTAAACTTGTAGGTAACATAATATGCAGCCTTGTTTCCATTCTGTATCACACCCACAAGTTGAAGTCTAATATAAAACCCTGGGCATTTTTCCTCTGTTGGTTGCTTTTTTTTTACTTTGGAGCAAGGGTCCTCAAACTAAGGCCTGGGGGCCAGATGCGGCCCTCCAAGGTCATTTACCTGGCCCTCGCTCAAGGTCAACCTAAGTCTGAAACAACTTGAAAGCATACAACAACAACAATCCTAACTCATCAGCCAAAAGCAGGCCCACACTTCCCATTGAAATACTAATAAGTTTATATTTGTTAAAATTGTTCTTCATTTTAATTATTCTATTGTTTTAAAGTTTTTTTTTTCACTACAAATAAGATATGTACAATGTGAATAGGAATTCATTCATATTTTTTTTCAAATTATAATCCAGCCCTCCAACAGTTCAAGGTACTGTGACCTGGCCCTCTCTTGAAAAAGTTTGAGGACCCTTGCTTTGAAGAGTTTTTAATCAGGGCAGAAGGTTAGACCACACCTGGAATATTGTGTCCAATTCTGGGCACCACAATTCAAGAGAGATATTGACAAGCTGGAATGTGTCCAGAGGAGGGCGACTAAAATGATAAAAGGGTCTGGAGAACAAGCCCTATGAGGAGCGGCTTAAGGAGCTGGGCATGTTTAGCCTGAAGAAGAGAAGGCTGAGAGGAGATGTGATAGCCATGTATAAATATGTGAGAGGAAGCCACAGGGAGGAGGGAGCAAGCTTGTTTTCTGCTTCCCCGGAGACTAGGACGCGGAACAATGGCTTCAAACTACAAGAGAGGAGATTCCATCTGAACATGAGGAAGAACTTCCTGACTGTGAGAGCCGTTCAGCAGTGGAACTCTCTGCCCCGGAGTGTGGTGGAGGCTCCTTCTTTGGAAGCTTTTAAACAGAGGCTGGATGGCCATCTGTCAGGGGTGATTTGAATGCAATATTCCTGCTTCTTGGCAGGGGGTTGGACTAGATGGCCTCTTCCAACTCTTTGATTCTATGATTCTATGATTCTATATTGCATACCTTCTATGCATTATCTCAAGTGCTAGCTATTCTGGTCTCCATTTTAATCATTAAAGTTAAAAAGAATCAACTATCCCAGTGTGCTTTTCATTCAGCTTTTTTTTTCTTCCAAAAAGGAAAAAGCTATTAAAGCACACATTGCTTTAAATATTTTATTCAGTTGGACTTCACCACTTCAAAACTGTGGTAAAGGTACTCTCACATTATCCACAAATGAACTTTCCCCCAGATTGTTCAGCTGTTTGCATCTATCAAGTTAAGTGACCCATGTAATCTTTTAGATACCTTCTGTTTGCTTAGACCTAATTCTCATTGAGATGCCTCCGCTGTACTACTTTGGAAGGCACATGGAGCTCACGTGGTTGAATAGCCGTCAATAAAGATTCTTTGCCCATAGAAAACTAGATGTAAGGGGGGACATAGCTTTTCTAGCTTAGCCTTCCCTGACCTCTTGACTAACAATTGTCTAAATTTAGAATTTCCCCCCATTAGGTAGAATTGCCATCATATAAGCAGTTGTTATTACAGCCCAGACAGAGATGTATCACTTCAATAAGAATTAAGCCACAGTTAGGCACTTTTTAAAAACCAGTGCATCCTACTGGATATTTAGTTTGATTTTTCCATAGTAACACAACCTTAACTCTGAACATGGTGCTTATTTCAATATGTGCTGTTTAAAACTATTTGGTTTTTAGCCTATTGCAGAAGTGAGAATCATGTAGTCTTCCAGATATTGTTGGACTGTATATCCTAGCAGTCTCAGCCAGCATACCAAGTGTTGTGGAATAGTGGTGGTTTCAGATATCTAATAATATCTGGAGGACCAAATGTTTCTCACCTCTGATCTATTGATATTTTAACTTCATAAGATGTGTGTTTATGACCAAATGTGCAGTGTTCAAGCTATTAATAAGGTAATGCTTTGAACTGGGCTATCTAAACAGGACCAGTGTGAAGTCTCTACCTAATAGCAGAGTTGTCTGTCTTCTCATACCATCCCTTGAGATCTTATTAAATAGGAAATGAACTGCTCACTATGTTTTCTTTTTAAACTCCAAGCACTCCCAATGCTCCCATTTTGGCTTGGAGGTTTTAAGCATTAACAGGAAAACACAGATATATGGTGTTCCTCTCCAGATGTTCCTGGCATATGCATTTTGCACTTTAGATCTTCTGTAAAAAAGAAAATTGATTATGACAAATGGCATCTCATTATACTAAGGACTGTGCAATCATTTTAACTAATACAAAATAGTGATTTCTTTTGTTTATTTTCAAAGAGTTGTGAATCATTTAATTTCAATTCGGTTTGTTAATCACAATGTTTTAGTTTTCAGTGCATAAGAACATTCCTCCAAGGCTATAGAAGTCTCATCTAAAGAGGGAGATGTAATTTACTTCAATTCTAATGGATAATAAAATCTAGAAAACTAAGAAGCTTGGGGCTTCTGAGCTGGAAATCACAATGCGTGGTTTGCCTTGTTTATATTTGTGTAATGAACATTAATCAGTGTAGTAGAGCATTGGACTTGGAGGCCTGGGAATGTTCTCTTCTTCTATGTCACTTGCTGTGGGTTCCCTGGCATCATGATCTCTCACGTAAGGTACAACTACACTATAGGAATAATTCAGTGATGTGATGTTGAACTGCATTATTTAGTGTAGTTGTATCCTTTGTCTATTTTTGGGGTTGGTTTATATACCATCACATGTCTTCTTGATCTGAAGAGAAAAAAAAGAGGGGGATAGGAAGACAAAGATAATTTTTGGAAAGTATAATGCCTATGTTCAAGTTAGCACATTGGTTCAATGGCACCTTTTTTGTCTGCAGGATTGGTTTTGATTCCAAAATTGCATAACTGGTGTGTGTTGTGTCCTCCACTGGAGATAGACTATATAACATACCATTGGAAACTGTTGTCAAAAGGAACAGAGTTGATCTTAAGTATATTCTGCACAACTATGTTACTTTCATGTATTTCGCTAGCCAAATGGAGAAGGAGAAATCTGGGCAGCTAGTCCTGAATGAGTTCATATTTGTTGTTATTTGTCAAGTCGGCTTCATAGTGGAAATGTAACTATGTCAGCAGTGTATATAAATGTGCCATACAAACCAGTTAATGTGCCTTGCCAAACCATTGGCTATTATTTTGTTTGTGTGTACTAGACTTCCTTTGCTGCACCCATGTAGATTTGGGAGTGTGCATGCCTTTGGTAAACCTGTCTTATGATTTCCTTTCCACAGTTCAAATTCTATTCTGTGGGATTAGTGTAGAACTTAAGAACTTCCAAAGGGGCTAAAATTGGGTTGTACTGATAAATGTTCGCTTATTGAAATCAAATTCAGATGTTCAAATAAAGGCGCATGAGAGAAGGGGCACAAATAAAACTGAAAATAAAATCAGTTAAAAATCAAATTGTTAATGAGAACAAATCCACAGGCTATCCAACTACACCTTTATGATCTCTTTAGGTGGCCTAAAAATGGAAGAAGAGTTGATGCATAGACCATGTTTTCTTTCCTTTCTTTCTGTGGCAAAATGTTTTCCCCATAATGGTATATGGTCATAATAATCTCTTCTGCCAATAGTTATTTGCTAAAATAAAAAGGGAGAGTTAGTGTAATTTAGAGATATCCACTGACAAAGAGTTCACAATAAATAGTAAGAGAATTCTTGTTTTTGAGTTATTTCTGATTTATGGTGACTTTAAAATGAACCCGTCACAAGGATTTCTGGGGCTCCTACCCAGTGGATTTCCATGGCTGACTAGGAACTTGAACCCCAGTCTCCAGAGCTTGATGGCTCATAGCTCTTGGTTACATCAAAACATCATCACAGATATACTGCACAGATAGAAGAGTTCAGTAATTTGCACAACAATTCATCTCTGTGGAAAAAAACCACGGGTTTTGTACCTTCATGGAGAAAACATTCATTTTGCCACAGATAGAAAGTAAAGGAGCCCTTGGTGGCGCACTGAGCTGCCGAACTTGCTGACCAAAACATTGCAGTATCGAATCTGGCGAGCGGTGTGAGCTGCTGATGTTAACCCCAGCTTCTGCCAACCTAGCAGTTTGAAAACATGCAAATGTGAGTAGATCAATAGGTAACGCTGGCCCCATGACCTTGGAGGTGTCTACAGACAACACTGGCTCTTTGGCTTAGAAATGGAGATGAGCACCAATCCCCAGAGTCGGACATGACTGGACTTAATGTCAGGGGAAAATCTTTACCTTTACCTAGAAAGGAAAGAAGAGGAATACATGACCAACACATCAACTCTTCTTCCATTTTAGGCCACCTAAAGAGATCATAAGGGCGTAGTTGGATAGCCTGTGGCTTAGAATTGGTCTCATTGATCATTTCGTGTTATTGTTAATGTTTATTGCTTATTTTTTGCTTATGAATTTATTTATTGTTTTGTATCATTGTTGCTATTGTTGTTGTATTGCGGGCTTGGCCTCATGTAAGCCGCACCAAGTCCCTTGGGGAGATGGTAGTGGGGTACAAATAAAGTTATTATTTAATAAATTAATAAAGTTATTATTATTAAACTGACTTTTTTCAGTTTTATTTCTGCCTCTTCTCTCATGTGCCTTTATTTGAACATCTTAATTTGATTTCAGTTAGCTATTAGTCCCTATGGAAGGTTTCTATTAAGTCCTACACTAATCCCACAGAAAGGAAGTTACACTAGCTCTCCCTTTTTATTTTAGCAAATAACTATTGCCAGAAGAAACCATTGTGCAAGTAAACTCTTTTTTTTTTCAGGTAGACTTTGGCATGTACTGAATTGGAATATTTTCTCAGAAATAGAACAGAGTGCACTTTCCTGTGCGAAAACAAGGAGGTGGTTTTGTGTAAATGCCAAAAACAAAATAATCTGTGGCTATATGAGCCGTCTAATAACGTCTCCATGGTTTAACTAGCTTGCTGTCATTGCAACAAAGAGAATCAATGAGGCAGGAGTAAGCAAAGTGCAGCACATGGGTTAAATGTGCTGCAGTTTGCTGTTTTGATGGCTCTCAAAGTCTTCCAGGGGTTTAAAAAACATGTTTTGTCCCCAAATGCCGGAGGTATGGGGGCATTTTTGTTGGGTTTCCCCTGGACTATTTTAGGATCAGGAACAGCCTTTTAAAAACTTGAAATTACATCTGAAAAATTACACCTGTTTCAAACAAAAGTTCTTATATAGGCCTGAAAACAGCAGAATTTCTCCATAGTCTCTAAAGAATTTGGAAGGAGATTTGTTTGATGTTAAAAAATAAAAATAAAAACTTAAACATTTAAAGGAATGCAACAGAAAATACTGATGAAATGGTATAGGACCCCCAGCCCATATTACAAAAAAAAAAAAAAAAATACATCTAAAAGCTGTTGGCATGAACATTTTCCATATGTAGTGGGACTGTGCCAAGGTATAAGAATTCCATAGAAAAATAAAGAGGGAGATTGAGGAATTATTAGAGCGAAAAATAGTGTGTAATAAGAAACAGTTTGTTACCCTGAAACTGGAAGGGAAAAGCGGCAGTAAAGATTGGGCTGAGACGACTAAATATATTCTAGCTGTGACACAAGCTACAGTCGCCCTAGGATGGAAAGAGAATAAAAAATGAGATATACAAAAATTGTATAAATATTTAGCAGACTGTATGCTTCAAGATATAAAATAAATATACCAATGGATTCCCCAGGGGGAAATGGGAAGGGAAATGGGCAAAACTGATAGCCAAGGCAAAGGACAACAAAAAGATATAAGAAATTGAACCGGACTATTCTTACAATCCAACAAACAGAATGAATGATAAAGGAAATGTATGACTGTTCCCAGAGGGAGGGTGTGAATGGGAAAGGAAAGGGGGTAATAGGGGAAAGGAGATGGATTTTTTTTTGTCGTGTCAGGAGCGTCCTGTTGTGAGAGAATTGGCCATCTGCAAGGACGTTGCCCAGGGGACGCCCGGATGATTTTTTATGTTTTATCATCCTTGTGGGAGGCTTCTCTCATGTCTCCGCATGAGGAGCTGGAGCTGATAGAGGGAGCTCATCCGCCTCTCCCCGGATTCGAACCTGCAACCTGTCGGTCTTCAGTCCTGCCGGCACAGGGCTTTAACCCACTGCGCCACCGGGGGCAGGGGATGGATACAAGTAAGGGATGAGGGCGATTACATATGAAATATTATTATTATTATTATTATTATTATTATTATTATTATTATCTTTATTTGTACCCCGCTAGCATCTCCCGAAGGACTCGATGCGGCTTACACAGGCCAAGGCCTCAATAAAAGATAGCATAACAAATACACAACTTAAAGCAAATCAAAACAATTAAGCAATATCAAACAACAAAATAATAAAAACAATACATCAAAAACACAATAAAACAACGGCCGTGCCAAATGTAATGGTACAGGTTAAAAGTGCTGATGTGACAGGTGGTATTTTAAAATCTCTTTTTTGTTAAATTGTTAAAACATATAGACTGTATAAATCACTTATGTTATCTTCTCAATTTCCTCATAAGGAAAAGTGGTTATGTTATACTAGTTTGATCCAAATAAATAAACTACATTTTAAAATGGGAGAGATGGTAATGGAGTCCAGCCCTACAAGTCTGCAAGAGGTCCACTCTGGTCTCTTACCCTCCTAGAGTTGTTCATCCCCGTTTTAATTGGTTTGTACACCTTGTTTGTGATAGGAAATGAACTGTGAGGTTTTTTTCTCTCTGAAGAATCTTGTGTTTGTTGAATGGTAAGTGTAGGTCAAGTACAAGTAGAGTTAGTAAGACCTACATCTGCAAGCTATGCTAACAATATGTTCAAAGCTTATGGTACAGTTATTGTTCAGGAACAATGGTTTGGTCCTTAGTCTCTATGTGTGGTCCTGTTGAAGACTTGGCTTTACTGGGGTTTTTAAAAAGTCTAATATGCATAGTATTAAAGATTTTGATTCTTTTTTTTTTTTTGCCTTTTAATAGGGAAATTAATAAATAGCTGACTCTAAAGTAATGGGATTGTTGTTGTGGTAAATGAAGTCCTTCTTTATTGCCTTTTTATATGAGGAATGGCCAGATACTTCTGTCTTTCAAATGTAGGGTATATGGGACACCTAAAGTACTTAATCATTCATAGTTTCTATCAGCCCTGTTTATCTTTTGTGCAATTTTGTTATCTTTTGTTGACCAAAGTCAATTAGTGAGCTATAATTTTCTGTTGCAAAGGGAAGTAAGGCATATTAGAAGTTTCCAGTGAAATTACACATTTTCCTATTTATTTCTTTCGTTTGGTTGAAAACATGATCAGTTAGACAGGAATTAGATGTGTAAAGGATGTAGTCCTTAGCTTTTTATACATGAAAGTTGAATGTGTTTGGAAGTTAGCAAAACACTTCGCAGACCCTGGTTGGAGTCAAGAGACATAGTATTGTGCATCTCTTCTGGATGCAATACTTTCACCTTGAATCATCTATATAAATAAAAATGTAATGTTCATTTGTGGGATTAACAGAACTCAAAAACCACTGGACGAATTGACACCAAATTTGGACACAAGACACCTATCAACCAAATGTATGTCCTTCATTCTAAAAAAAAAGATTTTTTCATTTGGGAGTTTTAGTTGCTGGGATTAATAGTTCACCTACCATCAAAGAGCATTCTAAACCCCACCAACGATGGAATTGAACCAAACTTGGCACACAGTTCTCCCATGACCAACAGAAAATACTGGAAGGGTTTGGTGGGCAGTGTCCTTTGGTTTTGGAGTTGTAGTTCACCTACATCCAGAGATCACTGTGGACTCAAACAATGATGGATCTGGATCAAACTCTACACGAATACTCAATATGCCCAAATGCGAACACTGGTGGAGTTTTGGGAAAATAGAATCTTGACATTTGAGAGTTGTAGTTGCTGAAATTTATAGTTCACCTACAATCACAGAGCATTCTGAACCCCACCAACAATAGAATTGGGCCAAGCCTCCCACACAGAACCCCCATGTGGTCACAGCAACGCGTGGCAGGGGATGGTTAGTAACTTTAATAAAGTTTCAGTGGTATTTTAGTGCTTTGAAAAAAATCAGTCTACCGTTAAACATTAAATACATTAAATGGGACTTGCATTCTATAAGGTGGCAGAGAAGATTGTGGAAGAATAGTAACTTGTAGTTTTCTGCATTCTTTCATAAACTGCCGTCCATTATGATCAGTGGTGGGACTTCTGACTTCCTGTAATCCCAACACCTCCCTGTATATTAAAAACCTTTTTTAGACATCTAAAAGCCAATAAAAAGCAAAATCAGACTATTAAAACAATTCCTGATATTCTTTTTATTCATGGTAACTGCAGCAAGGATTGTTTATGCTTACTCTGGAAACAAGAAGAAAATCCCACCCAAGATTTATGGATTACAAAAATGTTGAATATGGCAGAGATGGGCAAACTGACTAGGCTTATACAATTGCCAGGTCCTTCCAAATTTGAAGAAGAATGGCAGCCCTTTATTACCAATTTAAAAGAAGAAAAGAAAATGAAAATAGTGGGTTTTCTATGTCATCAAGGGAAAGTTAGTAGCACAGGGATGTAGGAATAACAAAAGAAAAAAATAGAGAAGTAACAAGAATAACAGGATCCCCAATGATATCTTGGAAAGTTAATCTAGCAGAGATTAGTGGTTTTATGACAAAAAAGAGACAGGGTCGGAAACATTACTTAGGCCATTCTATTTTCAGTTTCTCAACTTTTCTATCTCCTTTGTTTCAAAACACTGTACACCCACTTTTCTAGCCTTCTGTTTTAGATTAGAAAAGAAATGCTCTTTTTTCTCTTTTCTTTTTTAACATCATAGATACCTTTGTTTGGAAGAAGACGAAGATGTAAGACGTTAAAATAGCCCTGTTCTATATCCACTGTTGTGCCCTTCCCTATTCCTCATATATTTGCAATAAAAATAATATGGAAAAAAATCAGACATTCGTGCATTGTGTAATTACTGAAGGGATGAAAAATGATCCCCGCCTCATCTGCAGCTTCTTAGCCCACCCCTACAGGCATATTTGTCATACTGCTGTAGAGAATGCATCCTGAATAATTAAACTTTTATAAATTTTAATAGCAGTAATAATTATATTATTAAAACTGTAAATTATATATAAATTGAACTGATGAGGGGATTTATTGGATTTTAATTTAGTGATATACTAGCTCAGGCAAATGAGCTGTAAAATATTTCTGTTTTGCTTTGTTTCAAAATGTGAATTTAAAAATCAGCATTATAATACTAAATGTGCCTTATGAATTAAATATATGTGTTTGTTGTGATATCAAAACTGCACATACAGAAACAACAGAACTAAAAATTATATTTAAATATCATTCAGATGGAGAAAGTAAATGAGGCACCTAACAACATCTGTGGAATGACTGAGATAAGTGGAAGAGAATAAATTTCACTACCAAAAATGCACACAGAGATGCATGAATAGATTATAACACAGATAAACAAAGGATTAAGGTCTAGTCTATTCGACCAAACAAAAGATTGGATTTTTTTTTAAAGACTCAGAGATCAAACTCTGATGACAATTAATAAAAGCCAAAGTCTGGTTTACTACAGCTTTTTTCTCCAATCTATTATTTATTTGTATGTTTGTTTGAAACATTTATATTCCCCTCCTTCTCACCCCAAAGGGGACTTAGGGTGGAGCACAACATACAAACGGCAAACATTCCATGCCAGGATAATAATAATAATAATAATAATAATAATAATAATAACAACAACAACAACAACAACAACAACACTTTATTTATATTCTGCCCTTCTCAGCCCGAAGGGGACTCGGGGCGGATCTCAGTACACATACAATCAAACATTTAATACCATTTTGTATAGATAATACAGAGACAGAACAGAAGGAGGTGTGTTATTGTTTTGACTCAATGTCCAGCTTTCAGGTGCCATGGAAGGTTGGGCCCGAATCCAGCCACAGGGGGTGCTATTGTGCCTTCCTCTATGACAAAGAACCACCAAGACTTCCTCCTTCCTTTTGGTCGCCTAGCATTTTCTGATCTTCTTTCTTTATGGCGTCATAAAACACCTCCTCCGCTTTTAGTGGTGCCACATTTCTCTAATTATAACTAAAGCTGTTTTCGAAGCGCTTATGTAAATAGTAACCTGGGCTGACAGTCAGCAGCTTACGCCAACCTGGGGCTTCGAAATTGTAAACGTTTTGGTTGATAGATTGTAAAATTGCTGGTGACTTACCAGCTGTGCTAAACTCCCAGCCCTATATAACTATAAATATACAGAAACATTAAAATCAGTCATATCTACTTTAAAATCAGCTGTTTTAAACCATCTCAAGACACCATGCTGGCTCCAAAAGTGGAGTAGGTTCCCTATTTTTGCATCATTGCACTGCCCCAAAGGCTTGGTCCCACAGCCAGGTCTTTACCATCTTTCTGAAGGACAGAAGGGAGGAAGCTGATGTAATCTTGCCAGGAAGGGGGTTTCATAGCTGGGAGGGGGGAGTGGGGCAATCACTGAGAAGGCCCTCTCTCTTGTCCCTGCCAAATGCACCTGTGACGGTGGCAGGACCAAAAGCAGAGCCTCCCAGGAAGATCTTAGTCTTCGCTGCGGTTTGTAAAGGGAGATGCATTCAGACAGGTAAACCGGGCATTACTAACAGCTGAATCTACCAAATGAATAAAAAAGATGCAGGACGTAAGTGACTATATTATTTAATTGACCTTGCAACTTTGATCCCATAAGCAATGGGGTTGGGGGTTTTTTTAATGAGATTCTTGCTTCATATTGCATGTCAGAGCTGCCAGTGTGCACAGCTCCTCCCTTCCACCTCCACATCACACCACCTAGGTAGTTTCTAGGAATGCTTTGAGCGTGATTTTCATGCATCTTGGCGAGGGGGGGGGGGGGGAGGTTGGACTGGATGGAGCATGAGGTCTCTTCCAACTCTATGATTCTAAGAAGATAACTCCTATGCTCTGAAAAAAAAGTTGTCCTTTTTGTATAAGAGAAAATGAATAGTATCTTGCTGCTCAAGCCAAGGCTTTGGTCTTCAAGGCTGATTTACAAGCTTCCATATAAAGCCCACTGAGGCCATTGGAAAACACTTTCCACTTTCTATTCCATATGCATTGCCAAAGACAACCCATTAAATAGACTCATGCCAGAGTAACTACTGTATATACTTGAGTATAAGCCTAGTTTTTCAGACCCTTTTTTTGGACTGAAAAAGTCCGTCTCGGCTTATACTCGAGTCAAGGTTATTTATTATTTTACTCTGTTATAAATAAGTAATAAATGTATTATTATTATTATTATTATTATTATTACATTTATTATTTTACTCTATTTATTATTGTTATTATTACATTTATTATTTTACTCTATTTTTATTGGAAGGGTATGCAAGTTTTATGTAAAAATTACAGTTTTATGAAAATATTCAAAAATATTTAACCTCCTGATGCCTCAATTAATATAATTTTATTGGTATCTATTTTTATTTTGAAATTTACCAGTATCTGTTGCATTTCCCATCCTCGGCTTATACTCGAGTCAATCTGTTTTCCCAGTTTTTTGTGGTAAAATTAAGTGCCTCGGCTTATATTCAGGTCGGCTTATACTCGAGTATATACGGTACTTCTTGGCATGTGTAATTCTGGCAAAGTAGTGATCCGTGTGGTATATCGGTTACTAGCAAAGCACAGGATAAATGTTGCACTTGCTGCATAGAATATGAATGTGGGGTTTTGATTTATGTCAACCCCAATGTGGGGACTGAGTTGTTCAAATTGACCTTTGCTTTTGTTTTGCTTTTATTGAAAGTAACAAAAGAACAGAAAAAGTTGTATGATAACAACTGTGAAGTTGCTTTCATTGAATTATGTTTTGGGGAAAAGAACCAAATTCCTGTTGGGGAAGGAGAGCAGCTAGATAGATATTCATCAGTAGCAAAAGGAGTAACAATTTATTGTGCCAGAGGTTTCAAACACCGTGAATTCTTGTTTATATATTCAATAAAATAAAAACAAATCCTCAATAAATGTGTTATTTCAAATTGTCATTTGGTTTAGCATTGCCCTTAGTGAATAAATGGTCCATAAATAACACAAAGGCAGTCCATAAATAACACAAAGCATAAATAAATACAAATAGACCATAGCATAGCAGTGGCATTGTGTTTCTTTCTATAAGAACTGAGTTTTGCCTTGCATCTTCATGTTAAATTGGGAGCAACTGGTTGGGGGTGTTCACGGTCTTTGCACCTCCTGCAGCGATTGTGTCAGTGCCAAAAATAGATGCATGCGAACTATTTTGGGAACGTTGTTTCCTAACGCAAGGAGTCAAGAAAATAGATCATTCAGGAAGCTTTGCTGTCTTTTTCCTTTCTTGTCTTTTCCTTGTAATCATGGCTAATCTGATGTAGCAGATTTTAGGAATTAAATGTAATAATTCGCTGTACATTCTAACATGCTGCCCAAAATATTTTTCCAAGCTTGGAGGAGCGTTTTGTAATGGGAAACATGTAATTTTACATGTGTGTTGCATTTCTTTGAATAAAAATGAAATTTATTACAAGCATGATAAAACATTTTTCCAGATATTTTTTTGAGGTCATTGTCATTTAAAAACTGACACCTATTCTCATTCTTACGTAATGGATACTTACATTAAGCAGCACGGTGCTGAATATTTTCATGTTATTGTTTTCATTATCATTTTTTTCATGTCAGGAGCGACTTGAGAAACTGCAAGTTGCTTCTGGTGCGAGAGGACTGGCCGTCTGCAAGGATGTTGTCCAGGGGACTCCCAGATGTGTGATGTTTTACCATCCTTGTGGGAGGCTTCTCTCATGTCCCTGCATGAGGAGCTGGAGCTGACAGAGGGAGCTCATTCATGCTCAGATGATATTTATTTGATTGAAACTGAGGTTGAAACTGAGATCTGGTATGGTGTGCACTGAATCACCACTCAGCTATGGAAACTTACCCCCGGTTTTGGCCCCAATGGTAGCGAGAGGCAACCATGAAAACTCTTTGCTCAACTATCTAAGGCAAACACTTGGCATAATAAAGCATACTGGGTACAAGTTAACTAGCAAAGAAAGTGGGATGATGGTCACATTGGGAGTCAAGGCTCTTCTGGATTCTTGGACCAGTTTTTAAACACGCTTCTGGAATGAGCTTCATGTATTCCAAGTAGACTGAAACGTACTTAGTCCTAATCTTTTTTATACCGGTTTTAAACCACTTCATTGAATGTGTTGTAATAGCAGATTCCCAGATTAGTTTAGTGTTTACATCTTATTTTATTTTTCTGGCTATTTAATATTTAATGTTTATTTTTCTTACGTGATATTTGTCTTTACTGTTCCAATGTAGCACAAATCCTATGTAAAATCATACTACGTATTTTTGACATTAATATTGAAATCTGAAATATATACAGAAAGTCTTTACTTTGGGCAAGACATGTACTCACAGCCTTCGAAAAGGGCAATGGAAACCATCCTCCGAATAAATTTTTGCTACCGATAGTTTTGTCTTATGAGCCAGAAGTACTTTAAAGGCTCACAATAACACAAAGGTAGCAACTGCTACTAGAAATGTAGTAGTGGCGTGGACATATTTCATTTCTTTTGCCATTTTCAAGAGCTTGAAAGAGCAATTTAAAATCCCAGAATCTCCGAGGCAAGGTAGCTGCAGGCCATACTGTTTAATGGTTTGGGAAACAATAGTGCGCAAGCTCAACTTTCCTTTCTTAGAGCTGTCGCAACCTAGGTTCCTGCGGGAGAAAACCTTGCTAGCATGTCCCTGACGTCATGAGCCTGCGCCTCTCCCGCCCCTTTCTCCGCCTCTTTCTCCTTGCGAGAGTGGTTTTTCCTTTGCTAGGGCAGCATTGCCAGCATACTCTCTCAGTTGAATTCTGCCAACTGAGAGAAAATGCGGGCAATGCTGCCCTAGCAAAGGAAAAACCACGCTGGCAAAGAGAAAGGGGCGGAGAAAGGGGCGGGGCGAGAGGCGGAGTCTCATGACGTCAGGGACATGCTAGCAAGGTTTTCTCCCGCAGGAACCTAGTTTGCGACGGGTCTTAGACTATGCTATGCCCATCTTTTTATTTATTTTCTGATATAAATTTCAAAAGGATTTTTCAGAGTAACAATATGGTTAACAGTGTACGTCTGTACCAATCTAAATATTGCCTGTGGGCAAGATGATAGAGGAATAGAAAACAGAGGAGGAGTGTGTGTAAAAAGCCGATGGTACAGCTCTTAGAAAAGGAGCAAACTAAGTGGTAGTGGTAATATGAAGAGGTTGCAAGTGTATGTATGATAGGGACACGCCAGATTTCAAAAGGGAAAGGGGACTTTTCATACTACACAAAATTACAGTGTTCTGGTTCTGATTTAAGTGTCATAGCTGCATCCTGTGGAATCTCATTTTTGTAATTAGGGGAGGCACTCTCTGACTGAGAAGTACTTCCCTAAATTACTAATCTCAGGATTCCATAGGCTGCAACCATGGCAGTTAAAGCGGAATCATAGTGCTATAATTATGTAGTGTGAAAGAGCTCCAGACTGAGTGGTTGTAGGTTTTTTCGGGCTATATGGCCATGTTCTAGAGCAGGGGTCCTCAAACTAAGGCCCGGGGGCCGGATGCGGCCCTCCAAGGTCATTTACCCGGCCCTCGCTCAGGGTCAACCTAACTCTGAAACGACTTGAAAGCACAGAACAGCAACAACAATCCTATCTCATCAGCCAAAAGCAGGTCCACACTTCCCACTGAAATATTAATAAGTTTATAGTTGGTAAAACTCTTCTTCATTTTAATTATTATATTGTTTTAAAGTGATTTTTGCAGTACAAATAATATATGTGCAGTGTGCAAAGAAATTAATTCATTTTTTTTCAAGTTATATTCCGGCCCTCCAACAGTTTGAGGGACTGTGACCTGGCCCTCTGGTTAAAAAGTTTGTGGACCCCTGTTTTAGAGGCATTCTCTCCTGATGTTTTGCCTGCATCTATGGCAAGCATCCTCAGAGGTAGTGAGGTTTATTGGAACTAGGAAAAGGGGTTTATATATCTGTGGAACGACCAGGGTGGGACAAAGAACTCTTGTCTGTTGGTGCTAGGTGTGACTGTCTCAACTGGCCATCCTTGATTAGCATACAATGGTCTGACTGTGCCTGGGGCAATCTTTTGTTGAGAGGTGATTAGATGTCTTTGATTGTTTCCTCTCTGTTGTTTTGCTGTTGTAATTTTAGAGGTTTTTTTTAATACTGGTAACCAGATTTTGTTTATTTTCATGGTTTCCTCCTTTCTATTGAAATTGTCCACATGCTTGTGGATTTCAATGGCTTCTCTGTGTAGTCTGACATGGTGGTTGTGAGAGGGGTCCAGCATTTCTGTGTTCTCAAATAATACTGTGTCCAGGTTGGTTCATCAGGTGCTCTGCTATGGCTGACTTCTCTGGTTGAATATTCTGCATTGCCTTTCATATTCCTTGATTCGTGTTTGGACAATGCTGCGTTTGGTGGTCCCTAGGACTTGTCCACAGCTGCATGGTATACGGTAGACTCCTGCAGAAGTGAGAGGATCCCTCTTGTCCTTTGCTGAATGTAGCATTTGTTGGATTTTCTTGGTGGGTCTGTAGATAGTTTGTATGTTGTGTTTCCTCATCAGCTTCCCTATGTGGTCAGTGGTTCCCTTGATGTATGGCAAGAACACTTTTCCTCTGGGTGGATCTTTGTCTTGACTCTCGTGGCTTGTTCTCGGTCTTGCAGCTCTTCTGATGTCTGAGGTGGAGTATCCATTGGCCTGTAAAGCCCCGTTTAGGTGGTTCAGTCCCTCCTGGAGGAGGTGGGGTTCACAGATTCTTTTTGCATGGTCTGCCAAGGCTTTAATGGTGCTTCTTTTTTTACTTGGGTGATGGTTGGAGTTTTTATGTAGATATCTATCTGTGTGTGTGGGTTTTCTGTAAATGGTGTGACCCAATTGTTGATCTGGTTTACGGATGACTAGGACATCTAGAAAAGACTGAAGCTCCAGACTGAATTTGCCTGCTCTTTATTCTGAATAACTTGGTAACAGCAAAATGAATTTGTATATTAATATGTACTAATCATGTACTAAATTTCTAATCTGAAACAGGAGAGGGATACTGGCTATTTGGCCCAAAACAATGTTTCTGTTGCTTCTAAGAGAGCCTAAAACATATCTCAAATACTCATTGATTTGCTTTGTATCCAGGAGAGTGCCTTTTCAAACCTTTTAGGCAATCTCGCTTGAATGAAGGCTTCTCAATTTCTCCTTCTGAAATGGCACCATCTCATGGGTTAGCCTTCCCTCCCTATAGCCATGCTGACTAGAGATCACTGGAGTTATAGTGCAATTTATCTGGAATTGCCCAGGCTGGCGTAACCCATTTTATAAGCAAACACAGTGTTCAGAGAGTTGGGTTTATTCTGAGAGATGTGCAGCACTCTTGAATGAAAGCTGACAGGAACTGATCTTCACACACTTACGGTTTTGTTGAAGCTAAGGTTTAACTTCAGAAATAGGTTTTATAGTGTACGTGTAATAATCCATATTTTTGTTTCTTTTATCTCCTAGCCTTCCCATGGTTTGGCATGGATATCGGTGGAACTCTTGTTAAACTGGTCTACTTTGAACCAAAAGACATTACGGCTGAAGAGGAACAAGAGGAAGTGGAGAATCTAAAAAGCATTAGGAAGTACTTGACTTCCAATACAGCCTATGGTAAAACTGGGATTCGAGATGTCCACCTTGAACTGAAAAACTTGACTATGTGTGGGCGTAAAGGGAACCTTCATTTTATCCGTTTTCCAAGCTGTGCTATGCACAGATTCATACAGATGGGTAGTGAAAAAAATTTCTCAAGCTTGCACACCACGCTTTGTGCCACAGGAGGTGGAGCTTACAAGTTTGAGGAAGACTTTCGAATGGTACGTTGAACTTACACACAACCTTGTTTATTCCCCCCCCCCCCCCCGTCTTGCTGCCAAATCAAATGCAGAGAGAATGTTTGGGTCTGTCAAACCTATGACTTTGTATTCTATTTTTGTCACTTCAAACTAGCCAATATGCTTGTAAATTATGTTAACCGGGAGGTGGGAGGGGGACGTTTTTGCTTAGTGCAATCTGTCCTTTAAACTGGAAGGTGTTTCTCTGTGTCCTTGTTTCATCACATTAACAAATGTGTCATGAAAATTTCTCAGCTGAGAATTCTGCTGATACACTTCTTGTGAAATACAGTGGCATTTAGACTAAACACAAGCATGTACAATAGAGTTGGGCCCAAAACACTATTAGCAAAAAGATTTGTAGTTTTTGGATAGCCATTTTTGTGTAATTTTCAAAAACAGAAAGGGGAAGAGAGAGATGAAAAGACCAGTGAAACGAATTCAGAGAAACAATATTTTCGGAAAGAGTTAAGTCCAAAAATGCACAAGGCAGGGGGATCTGTAGCATCTCTTTCTCTCCCTGGCAGAAGAAGTCTTCTCCATTTTTTCTTGGAAAGTTCCCTCCTCCTCTAGAGAGGGCCCTTAGAACTCACTTTCCCAGTGGCACTAATATAGGGTAGCCATTGAATGTTCCTCTCGGAGCATGATGGGAGTTGAAGTTTCTCTCTCTGTTTCTCAGCCAACAGAAAGCCTGGTAGTGTCCATGCTTTTATTGGCTGAGAATGGGAACTACTAGTGACTACAATTTCCAGAACTCTCTCTTAAAATTTCTCTTATTTTAAAAAATGTTATGTTAAAAATTTAAAATAATTATAAAAATCAGTAGATTGGCGAATTGTTTTGAAACTTGGCAGGCCTACAGTTGTAAATAGGGTCTACAACTGAGGTAGGTTTCATGCAGATAGGCCGTAAAATGGCTGAGGATTGAGCCTTTAAAGCAGTGGTTCTCAACCTGTTTTGGCCAACAACTCCCAGAAATTGCAGCCAGTTTACCAGCTGTTAGGATTTCTGGGAATTGAAGGCCAAAACATCTTGGGGACCCATAGGTTGAGAATCACTGTTTTAAAGTTTCCCATTGTAGCCAATAGGCCGAATCTCTGCCAAATGAAATGGAAAACACTCCTCCCCTCTCAGGTATCTTCCTGGTAAACAAAATGAGGGATCAGATGGAAATGGACCCAAAAACTGTAAGCCTTTTGCCCCAAATACACATGAATAATTTACAACTTTTGGGTAACCAAGCCCCTAGTCTTCACATGCAGTTTTAATGAAGTCAAAGTATGTAAACTAGCTTTGGTATTTAACCACCACCACTATTATTCATTTAAATTATTTCTAAAATGCATATGTAGAGTGGAAATTCTATTGCTATCCATATACTCTCACTATATCTTGCCTTTGGAGTCTCTAGCTAACCTGCTGAGAAGAGCAGCAATCCAACAACTGCAATTGGGGAGTCACCAAATTCCTACCCTGGCCTGTACGAAATAAGTCAGAATAAAATCTAGGCTGTGCTCATACACCTGGAGCCTAACGCCAGTTGGAAAAGGTGATGAGAGAGAAAGCATAGAGTAATGTTTCTCAAACTTTGCTCCTCTAGGTGTTTTGGACTTCAGCTCCCAGAAATCCCAGCCATCTTACCAGCTGTTAGGAATTGTGGGAGCTGAAGTCCAAAACACATGGAGGCACAGAGTTTAAGAAACAATGGCATAGAGTGTAGAAAAATGTGTTGAGATAGCTAGAACAAAATGGTGAGTTGGTAACAGACACTGGCATGCTTTAATGCTAGGCTATTTGCTACTGCTTGTATTAGGATACAGATACCGTACCAATTCTCAAATGCAGTGATTCCCAAACTCATCTTCCAGGTGTTTTGGACTTCAACTTCCAGAAACCTCAGGGATTCTGGGAGCTGAAGCCCCCAAAACACCTGGAAGGCCAGAGTTTGAGAAACACTGCTTTACTTGGTGACAGAGGAAAGAGTTTTCCTATGTTTTTACTCCTTTTAAATCTCCTTTCCTATGTCTCTAACATTATTTACATCTGGGGTAGGAAAAATGTGGTGTATAACCCCTGGTTTTGTAGCCCTCAACCTCCCAATTTTTATTGTTTATTTTTAGTGTCATTTTGGACAGTATTCACTCAAGAAGTATTCTTATCACTACTACAAGTGTGTGAAAAACCTATACTTGCAAATAACATTGATCTTGGATATGCAAGGCAGTTCAGTGATTCCCTACAGCTATTCCTACCCACACAATGAGCATTCACACTGAGTATAGTCAGGACTGATCTATCACCATATCACCCACAAGGGAGGCGGGTTATAAGCAGATACAACCGGAACAGATTTTTTGACAGTAGGGAATTCTCTTTTTCATCTTCATGATTGTCAGCTGTTGTTTTGAGAAAGACTGGAAAAACTGGTTGTGTGGGATGAGTAAGAACAGCAAACTGTTTTAAAATCACCTCAAGAAGAAAAAGCTCGTTGTGTGGGAGGAATAGGAACTGTGAACTGATTTTGTGAATCACTTGGAGAACTAATGTGGAATTTATACTCTGCCTCCTTTCTGCCTTCCTGTTGATGGATATTTGTGGAACAGTAAATAGACTGCCAGAAAGATTTTTTCAGGATTATGGTTCCTTTTTAAAAAATTAATAAATATCCTGAATTTTGTGTTATTAAAGATATATAGGTTGTGCATCCCTTATTCAGAAACCTGAAATATTCCAAAATTGTCCTCATGGATGACTAAAACAGTGACACCTTGGTTTTCTAATGATTCAGTGTACCCAAACTGTATCATGCACAAAATTATTTAAAATATTGTGTATAAAATTGCTTTCTGGCTAGGTATATAAAGCAAGTGAATTTTGTGTTTAGACTGGGATCTCCTTTCCAATATTATGTACGTACATACAAACACAGGTATTATACAATATAGGGAAATAATTTTTGAATTCCAAAAGTCCCAGTCATTCCAGATAATAGATACTCAACCTATATATGGAAATCTCATGCTTCCAGCTGAGGCGAGCACTTACAGAAGCTAAAGGCATCAGATACATTTGATCTTGGAAGCTAAATTAGGTTAATTGCTGGTTAGTACAGAGATGGGAGACCACCATCAATTACTACATGCTATATTTCAGAGGAAGGAACTGGCAAAATCACCTCTTAAGTATTCTTTGCCTAAGAAAACCATATGAAATTAATGAGGTCACCATAAGTTGTCAGGCACTTTGAAGACACACACATTCACATATTTTCTAAAATAGATGTGAGAAATGTGTGGCCTTCTAGATACTCAACTTCACTTCAAGTCCTTCATCGTTGACTATAATAGATAGGACTTATGAGAGTTGCATTCCAACATAACCAAAGAGCTACATGCTCTCCACTATTACAAAAAGTATCAATGAACTAAATTTTTCCCTTTTGACTTCTGAAAGATTTCCTGAAAACTGGAAGAGTTCTCAGAATTTTCTGTCTTTTTAGAGCCAGTACATGGAGCATATGACTCTTGAGGTCTTGTTGGACTGTGCTCCAAGCCTCTCAGACTTTTGTTTCTTCTAGGATTGAGGGGAGTTGGGGTCCAACAACTGATTTAATATGACAGCAGTTGTTCCCATTGATGCTTTTATTTTTTAAAAAATTTGACTTATCTAAATCAATCTAAGGTACAAGACAAGAAGGATTTTTAAAAATTGATGTAAGAATGCAGACATTCTGATCTTTTCTTTAGCATTTCAAAAACATACAAGTTTTCGTTGTGTTCATAGTAATAGCTGCTTTCCTAAGGTAAAAGTTGAAACTGATACTTCCTTATTATATATAACACCTGTGCTCATATTCCTTGTTTTTCACTTTGTTTTGCTTTGTGCTAAGAGGGGCATGAATTGTTCCAATTTCACAACAGTTTCTTTTTACAATGATATCATTTTTATCTTTTATTTGTTTTACACAAAGAAGTACATTGCAGAATCTACATGGTCATTGCGATACATAATGTATATTTCCAGAGCAGACATGGCAAATGAGCTGTTCCCTCAGTGTAACAGAAGTAGGCAATCTTTTCAGTCCTGATATACTGGAGGTGCTGGAATCTGAAAGCAAACAAATCAGCATGTTTTAGCGTACTGGTGCATGGGGGGAACAATCAGTGGCTCTCAACCTGTGGGTCCCCAGGTGTTATTGCTTATATGTTCAATTGTATTATTTATATTGTTTTATTTGCTTGCTTGTTTGTGGATGTATTGTTGTATTTGTATTTGACGGGCTTGGCCTCATGTAAGCCACTCAAGTCCCTTCGGGGAGATGGTGGCAGGGTATAAATAAAGTTGTTGTTATTATTATTATTATTATTATTATTATTATTATTATTATTATTATTATTATTGACACAAAAGCACAGCAAATGAGACCTATATGCTGGATTTCGTATCACAAAATCACAAGTCGAACACTTCCCAAGCATCTAGGACTGTGTGATATATTTTTGAATGATGCGCACAGATCCAAGTAAGGTGGCCTTTTGCAGTTGACAGATCGTGATTTTGTCAATGATGATGATTGTTGTTGTTGTTGTTGTTGTTGTTATGGCCTACAACTCCCAGAAATCCCAGCCAGTTTGTCAGCTGTTAGGATTTCTGGGAGTTGAAGGCCAAAACATCTGGGGATCCACAGGTTGAGAACCATTGTTCTAGGTGAACCTTCTTAGACTGCTAATCACAGTATTCCATAGGATGGAACCATGGCAGCTAGGAGTGGAAGACAGTGCTACAATTATTTAGTGAGAAAAAAACTGTCGTTTTCTAATCAAGGGGGCAACTAAGCTGGTTGATATACTGTGTTTTGAAAAGCTATATGTATCAAAAACAGAGCATTATATGAAATTATTCCAGACTTTAAATTGTAACTAGTACAGTTCTAGTAATGTAGATATAATTAAAAATATAATTATCATTTATTACATTCATTATATTTTGTAAGTTTGCTTTTGACCTATAACATTATTCATTTATCCAATGTCAACTTCCTACTTTTTGCTAAGACAATATTCTTATCTAGAGTTTTTACCTCAGCTATGGAATGGTGTCAGCTGTATAAATCTTGTTGGTATGAATTCTGCTGAACAGGAACAATCTTCAGGGGTTGACTAGTTAACTTGATTTTAGTTTTGTAGCTATTTTAAAGTGATGTCAGACCACACTTTTTGGGAAGATTGATAACAACAACAACTTTATTTATATCCCACCACCATCTCCCCGAAGGGACTCGGGACGGCTCACAAAGGCACTCAAAGTGCAACCATATAATACAACAGAGTACATAAACAAAATAACACAATGACAATAAGGTCCACCTAAAAAAATTATGTAAAGCATATAAAACCCCTACCGACTTAAAAGATCCAATAAAATGCAGCAGTCGCTGCATATATAAAAATAAACTGTAGTTAATATCAGTTTGAGTGCGACATCAACCTTAATGGATGGGTATCTGTGGACATTCCTTTTGCTCTACCATTTCCTCTGGGAAAACAGTCCTTACAGATTTTTGATATGACATAATTTGACCACAGTGATAGTGTGCCTTGGCCTATGAGCATAACAGTGATTTTTTTCAAGGTGAAACAAAAGGCCATGGTCCAAATCTCTAATGCACAACACAGCTTGACCTTTGTTTTGAAAAAGACAGACAGACAACATTTTAAACTTGAAATGTCCTGTGTAAATAGTTTTTTATTAGTGTAGTGATGGCCTGTTGTGCAACTCAAACAGTACAAAGTACCTTTGCAGAACCCCTTCACCCTTCCCCTTAGTTTTAATGCTGCATCAACATTATGCTCATGTATTAACTTCTCTTCCAGATCGCTGACCTCCAGCTTCATAAATTAGATGAGTTGGACTGTTTGATCCAGGGTCTTCTCTATGTGGATTCTGTTGGTTTCAACGGCCAGCCGGAGTGCTATTACTTTGAAAATGCTGCTGATCCTGAACAGTGTCAGAAGAAACCTTACTGCCTTGATAATCCGTTTCCTATGCTGCTAGTGAATATAGGTTCTGGGGTCAGCATCTTGGCAGTATATTCCAAGGACAACTACAAGAGAGTTACAGGGACCAGGTGACTATACAGCGTTGAAAACAACTTCTTCCCCAATGAAATGGGATAACAACCTGTCTACATCAATGCGAATTACAAGGGGGCTCTGGAACTCAGATAAGAGCTTTCATCACTTGAAGCATATGAGGCCAAATAAATAAAATAATTAATAAAATGGCACCTATGTGTAAGAAAGGAAATCAAAACAACATATGCAACAATGAGATTCGAATTGGAGACTGAATTGCTCTAAAATGTCAGTCAGTATAATCAAAGAGAAAAATTTGGGGGATAGTTGTCTACAATGAATACATATATAAAAATATATAATCAGATATAAAAATCTGAGCTTTTTATGTATCTTCTCTTATTTTCCAGCTCAGTACTTTTAAGATGTTGTTTTCAACATCTAAAGGATTTGTAATCCCTGCTGTGTTGTTATAAAGCCAAGTGAGTGTTGTATTAAGCAAGTAAAAACTGCAACCTGTGGCTTGCTTTTGTTTTGCTTAGAAAGCAGTGAATCTCGTGCCTAAGAATCTAATCAATTTGATTTTTAAAGTGTTTAAAAATGTACAAAATCCCTGTCAACATGCAAGATACAAAATAATCTCAAAAAAAACAAACATCATGAGACATATCTCACCTCATTAGACCATATATTTGAGCGCTTCCTTAAAAAAAAAAAAGAAATGGCCCAAAGTGATAAAAATTCACATAAGCATATCCAGTCCTTTTTTTTAAAAAAAAAAAAAAACCATGTAAACCATGTCTTGGAATTAGGAGAACATGTAAATCACTTCTTGGCATTAGGAGAATAATCAGTCTGCTAGTTTCCTCAAGTACATCTATAAGGAGGAGAATGGAAGCTTTCACATTCTGTTTTATACTAAGTAAGTTGTTCTTAAGCTAACACAGCCTGCAAAGTCATGCCCCATGCGACCCTTCCCCATGTATATATATATATATATATTTCCAAATAATTTTAAGTTGAATATAGACTACAGGGCCCTTCTTGACTTTTAAACGCTGTCGTCCCCCCCCCCCCCCCCCCCCCAATAAAGAAAAAATTTAAATGGTGACATAAAATATTTCCTGCTGTGGGAAATGTCATGTCTGGCGATTGCAAAACTTGCTGGTACTGCCTACCATTTATAATAATAATAGTAACAACAACTTTATGTCTCCCTGAAGGGACTCAGGGCGGCTTACATATGGCACAATGTGCCAAGACAAAGCATAAAATAAACACACAGTGCCATACAATAAAGTAAAAACTATAGCCTTATAAAAACAACAGTTTTAAACTCATAACAATGCCCAATGACCTATGGTGACAACTGCCAAATTGTAATCAAACTGTAAACAAGACAAGGGAATGGGATCGTGCAAATTGTAAGTAAGGAACAAGATATGAGATAAAAGTGCAGTGCTGTGTCATTAATTGCAGACCATTGGGCTAGGCGTTCTCAAAGGCTTGCTTAAACATCCAAGTCTTCAGATTTCTACGGAAGGAGGTCTGAGCTGGGGGGGGGGGGCACCACTGAGAAAGCCCTCTCCCTCATCCCCACCAAACATGCTTGTGATCAAGGGGCAGGAGAATATGAAAATGGTCTCCCAGCTATTAGAGCATGCCCACCTCTGGATTGAACAGTCTTGTGGGACAGGGATCAACTAACCAATAAGTTTTAAATAGGAAGTGCGTACATTCTTCTCAACTATG
>NW_026846588.1:93210517-93228502 GCF_025583915.1 Anolis sagrei ordinatus
AAGGGACATTTTTGGTGTCTTCCATTCTTGCCCAGGCTGCATCACTGTCCTTTTTTGGTAACTGAAACCTTTTCAGTTTTTTGGTAACTGAAATTTCACTACAATTTTCAGAGTATGTTTCTGTTCTGTGGGAGAGAAACATTCAAAATCAAGTTTTTTATTCTCTGGAATAATGTGTTCAGTTATTATTATTATTATTATTATTATTAACTTTATTTATACCCCGCTAAAATCTCCCAAAGGACTCGATGCAGCTTACAAAGGCCAAGGCCACCACCAAAACAACAGCATACAAATACAACAGTAAAAATCATAAAGCAAATAATAAAACATCAAGCAAAACAATGACACCATGACGCATTTAAAACCTAAGGCTGGGCCAGTGTAATGGACAAAATTTAAAAAGTGCTGGACTTGACAGGTGTTATGTATAGGTTTTTGGAGGTAGGTGCAATGTGCAGACAATCCTAAATCTCTAACAAAGTGCATTTGGGACATGATGCTAGGAGTTTCCTATTCTGAAAAGGCACACTGGAACAGCCAGGTCTTCAGGCTCTTCCTAAAGACTGCCAACGTTGGGGCTTGCATAGGAAACCTTACAAGGCTTCATATATAGCCTGTAGATCACATTGTTCTCACTTTGCCTTCAACCTTAGTAAGACCCTAAAACCACAGCAAAGCCATATCCAGTCTCGCTGAACCAGATTGTTCCCAAGGAGATTGAAATTATTCTAATGGTAAGCTATGATGAACCTACACCATGGCTTTACATACTTAATTCAGATTACTTTTTGATATTGACTGTAGCTGATTGTTAATCATGTGTTTAGTTATGATGGCCTAAAATATTGCATGCAAAAGCATGTAATTTGTTCCTGTTAGCTCTCACTCCCCAATTGCTTCAAGAATGTCTGTCTGTCTGTCTGTCTCTCTCTCTCTCACACACACACACACACTTCATTCTTAGTTAATGGTTGCTGCATTCCAAATGGTCTGTGTAAAACTGAGTAAAGTTTGAAAATCCCATGGAAAAGAAAAATGGGTGAAGAAAGGATTAAGCACCCCATCTAGTTTTGTACTTCAACTCATTACCCTCACCCCCACACCTTCAGCAATGGAAAATAAAGGGGATTTGGCCCTTGTCTGTAGTGTTTATATAGCTAATAAACTGTTGTCAAGCAGGAAGAGTCCTCATGAGTGAGACCAGTTGAGTTCAGTGTCAATCCAATGATTGAAATAATATTTCTTTGCTTTTAGGATGCATCATTGTTAACTTTAATCTCACCTTGCAAAACAGATTACCCTTCTCACCAGTGTGTGTATATATCATTCGACATCTTCGCTGTCCACTTCATATCCAAACAATATTACTTGAAGCATCACATGAATTTTATTCTATGATTATGCTCACTCATAAGTATCTACATTGCAACAAAGAATTTTTTTAAAATGGCATTACTTTCATACAAAATTACTCTTTCTCACTACAGAGAGCAGTTCTGATCATTTTTTTAGGGTTAATGTCCATGGTTTGCCTTTTGAATCAATGGCATAGATATATAAAGGTTTCTCTCGCACAATCTGTTCAAAAACGTATTTTTAGAAACTTTAGCCTTTCTGAAATATATATGAAAAATCTTATCCTCTGATATTATTACACAGCTTTGGAAACATGATGAGTAAAGAAAAGAGGGACTCCATCAGTAAGGAAGACCTAGCAAGAGCGACATTGGTTACCATCACCAATAATATTGGCTCCATTGCTCGGATGTGTGCTCTCAATGAGGTAAGAGTGTTCATTAACAGGCTTTCAAACCTACCCTTGTACTACTCACATAAATATCTAATTTATGTGACTTATATAACAGATGGAAATAACTGAAACTGTTACGGTTGGAAAACTCTGATTTGATAATGGTATCATGCCATCCAGAAGGAGTTGGTTATTACTTCTACACCTATAAATAGTGGAGCTTTTGGAGTATTGGGAGTGCCAGATGTAAGTCATTGTTCAACAATAATGCTCAATTGTGCTTTAGAAAAGGTGCTAGCAACCTAAAAAGCATGTAGTGGTTGCAAGGCTAATATATATTGAAGTACATGGGTACGGTTTTTGGTCATAATACCAATGAAAGGTGAGATCATAAACAGGTTATCAGTTTAATAATTCAAGACATTAACTGTTATTCCCATTTATATTCCTAAATGACACAAAATAATGTTTGTTCAGGAGCACTTCCAGATCTTTCTTCTCTTTGCTTTCAGCTTCTTTACAGTGTTGCCTTGTGGCATGGAGTTCAAGCAGCATTGTACAGGGCTATCAAAGCGCAGAGAGTTGACTTCAATGAGCAACTTTGGTTGCTTTTAACAGGAGGAGATGGCCACTTTTGTTGATGTATTTAGTTTGGAAAGAAGATTAATACTTGTTATGGCTCAGGAAAGCATAATATGAATAAAGGAGATTCCTATGACACCTTATCTCAGACAAACTAAACATTTCCACAATTATCTTGACAGCAAAAATACTTGCACATATGTTCCCTTGGCTTTCTGAATATATTGATGGTTTGCAAAAACTGTGATTTGTTTCACATGCTCTTCAAGACCAGAGTTTTGAATAGCAAACTTCCAAATGCTTGATTTTCCATTTCCAGTTGGTCTTCAAATTTGAATCAAATGCTCATTTCATCTTTTGATTTCCAATTCCGTTTTGGACAGCAAATGCTAACTATACTTTGCCGACTTTGAGGTCACAGAAACAATGGCTTGTTCTTAAAGTCACATATGATTATAGAGAGGAAAAGACATAATATTGTAACCTTTTCTCCCGTTCTGAACAAATCTGTGGGTTTGACACAACCTATCGTTGACAGTGTGATGGTTGTGAGGACCAATTTATGAGTAGAAAAGACTAAATTCTATTGTTCTTCTTACCTGTGCTTTGGGCATGGGAAGCTGAGTCAGAAAGCTTTGGGCAAAATACAACAGGTATAATTATATTTATTTCCTTTCTCCCCACTACCAAGGATACAATATTATTGAGATTTTTTAACAGGAAGACCATTAACTACATGCATTCCTCTATAGCAGTGGTTCTCAACCTGTGGATCCCCAGATGTTTTGGCCTTCAACTCCTCGAAACTCTAACAGTTGGTAAACTGACTGGGATTTCTGGGAGTTGTAGGCCAAAATCTAGGGACCCACAGGTTGAGAACCACTGCTCTATAGAGATAAAATATTAAGAGAAATCTTTAGAATGAGATCTTTATGTCTTCTTTGTGGAGTCTGTGATTCCCACATTTGGGGCACCTTTGCTTCCACAGTGCATCATTTGGATCCTTCTAGAGCTGAGAAATAACTGGTAGCTCCACCAAAACCTTAAGAGAAATCTTTATAATGACATGTTTCTTTTCAGCAGTAAAGCAATATAATATCCCATGACCAAAACATTTTAAAACGTTTATGTGAGCTAGTGTGATAAAAAAGTTAAAGAGTTCTTGTCTTAGTTTTTAGGTGTTTGCTCTGATTTTGCCAAGTGACCTCAGCAAAGCAGTTATTGCTCAACTTCAGATACTTATCTAAATTATGTGTATAATGACAGTATAAGCCTACACTCTGAGATTCTCCTAAAGATATAAATATTGTGATTGCGGTGAAAAGTGAACTTCAGAAAAGTGTCATGTAAATACTAAACATTTTGAGTGGTTCTTAATTTTACTAGAGTATGGATTCCACAGAAAGCACTAAGTTGTCAGAGACAGGCTTGTGTGATTATGGTTAGCACTTGTTTTTCTCATGTTAGCACTTTCAGGATTTTCAAGCAGAAATAATCAGCAGTGATTAACAAAGAGGAAGAATGTGGTGCTTGTTTAATCACTAAGCTCAAGGGTGTTAATTAGACTGTCAGCTTCAAGACTGAAAATGCACAATTGGAATCAAGCTTTCAGTGACATACATAGTGTGATTTTTAACATTTTTCCATCATTTTCTTTCTAGAGCAGTTAGTCATTTTAAACAATAATGGATGCCACACAGCATTTCAGATTAAGCTTGTCATACAACCAGCAAGAAAGAAAAATGCCTTCCTTCTCCTATATAAAATAAATAGGTTTGACTCGAGATCAATTCTGAAATTATGCCTTTAATATATCTTTAGTTGGCAGGAAGATAGTAAATACCGAGAGCAAAACAGCATGATTTCTTGTGTCTTCTACTTAAGACATTAAATTTCAAATTCAGCTTTCCTGGGTTTTTCAGACCAACATTCAGCATTTCACCAAACAGTCACAACTTCTTCACGACACCATTATTTGGTGTTTTCTTCACTTTCTGTATGGTTTCCTTCCCAAAGTCAGAATGCTTCTCCAAAGGTTGTGCAATAGCTTCTCCAAAGGCTACTAGCTATAAGAGGATATGTGCTGTTATTTTGGGACCCATCCTTGCTCACCCCAGGAATATAGCCTCCAAGAAGAGAGGTTTTCCTGTTTTTTGTCAATAGCTGTCCTTCCAAAGTTGCAGTTATGACTTTTGCAAATTTAATTATTCACAGATTTGATTAAAATTGTCTCTTTAGGAATCTCCAGGACACACATTACAATCATAATCTAGTTAGAGAGACTTGTAAAAAAAAGTATAGAACTAGGTGCTTTGTGGATATATTCAAAAATTATGTTATCAATTTACATGTTCAGCTTTCAAAAATAAATAGCATTAATTAAGTGGAGGAGAAAATGGCATGACTGCCAATCTGTAGAAAACAGCAGCTGTATACATTTGCACTGTTTCCCAGAAAATGTCTTTCTGTCTAAATAAAATATTTTTGTTGCAATTTTGATTTTTGAAAGAGACAACATGTAGCTGTGAACGCAATTGTCAAACTTTTTAGTTGAAAGGGGTACCTTTTCAAATGTAATTATTTCACTTAAATTTTACAGAACATCGACAGAGTGGTGTTCGTTGGAAACTTTTTGAGAATCAACATGGTTGCTATGAAGGTACTAGCCTATGCTATGGACTATTGGTCAAAGGGACAACTCAAAGCTCTCTTCTTGGAACACGAGGTAAAGAGTTTTGAAAACAAGATGATACTGTTGTTGTTGTTGTTGTTCATTCGCTCAGTCGCTTCCAACTCTTCGTGACCTCATGGACCAGCCCACGTCAGAGCTCCCTGTCGGCTGTCACCACCCCCAGCTCCTTCAAGGTTAAGCTAGTCACTTCAAAGATACCATCCATCCAACTTGCCCTTGGTCGGCCCCTCTTCCTTTTTCCTTCCATTTCCCCCAGCAACATTGTCTTCTCTAAGCTTTCCTGTGTTCTCATGATGTGGCCAAAATACTTCATCTTTGCCTCTAATAAACTTCCCTCCTATGAGCAGTCGGGCTTTATTTCCTGAAATATGGATTGGTTAGATCTTCTCACATTTATCTTCTTTCTCTCAGCCTTCCCTATGGTCCAGCTATCACATCTATAGGTGACTATGGGGAATACCATTGCTTTAACTATGCGGATACTAACTTTGCTTAATTAGTCATCTAAATCTTGCAAAATTTAAATGGCTACCAATTTTCTCCAGTCTTAAAAACAAAAGTGGAAGGGAAGGTGTGTAATGTATCCACTCAAATACATTTGACATCTGTTCCTATATTAGATATGGAACTAACTGGATAGAGGCAAGAATTGTTGCAGTAGAAACCTCAGTCAGAGGAATGAAGAGGAAAGTAATTTTCCACAGCTCTTTCCACACTCCCATACATTATTACATCTACCTGCACCACTTTCCACCCTATTCTGAAGGTTTTTCCACACACCAGAGTATATGAGTTGGGGTGGAAGGGAGCCACTGAAAATCTCCTTCCTCACTGTACTAATGGAAGTTGCTGCTGGATCAATGACCCTCCCAGCCATGGTTAGCTGCTAATAACATTGCACCATGTATCAAAAATGGGTGTGTGTGTGTGTGTTTCTGGTTTGAAAGTGTTATTTCCTGTTTAATTGTGCAGTACTTACTTTGAAATTAGTTGTTCTACTCCAGAAACTTTGTTTTTTGTGGCTGCTACAAACTATATTGAATTGGTTGAGACTCAGTGAGATATTAATTGAAAAACTATAGCAAAATGTCCTGCAAGATGTCCAGTAAAAACAAAGCTTTGCTGTTTAGTAACCCTTTTTCATGTTTTTTTTTTAAATGAAAGAACCAACAAGGAAGTGAAATTTATAACCCAGAAACAAAAAATGTGTTATATAGTGTAATCAGATGCCACGAAACTGTATGAAAAAGACGAAGTAAATTGCCGGTTGTTCAGCTGGCATTTACAAAATAAACTATAGAGTAGAATGGGAAGCTGCCATGTGAAGCTGGAGAGAGATATAAATAAGACCTTTGTATAGCGGCAAGCACTGAATAAAAGAATACTGAGTATATGTCTATGAGAGGGAGAGGGAGATTTGGATGCAGCATCTTGTAGACCGGGGTAGACAATATGTGGCCCATAAGCCTCATGCAGCCCATAGGGTGTGTGGGGCAGTGTGTGTGTGTGTGTGTGTGTGTATAGGAGGGAGGGTCCTGGGACATTTCAGGGGTGCATTTTAGAGTTTTTGAAAGATTAATGTAGCCCACCAACTTCCCACAATTGCCAGTCCTGTTGTGAACAAGCACAAATTGTATAGTTCAGCTGGGTTGTTTTTTTAAATGCTCGTCTATTTTTATAATTTTGATTGAAATTGATTTATTATGGATCAGATAGCTCATAACATGGCAATAATCAACTGGTGGCATTATTTAATGTAGCTTCTAGTGACCTTTGTACATTTTGGTCTTAGAGCAGCCTTTTCTTCTTCATGGTCTCTGCAAAAAATTAAACCTATCCCTTACTGTGAAAGGCCTTTCCCACCTATTGCGATATCACATAGACCAACTACATGTTTATTTATTTATTTATTTGCTTTATTTTTATACCGCATTTTTCAGCCTAAATCGGCGACTCAATGCGGTTTACAATGCAATTTATATAACAGTCACAATTAGTTAAAACACAACATACACGACAGACAGTACAAGACAAAACAACGTAGTCATCAACGCCTCAATAAAAACAGATTCCGTTCTCATAATCCTTCTACCATTCCTTTGTTCATTTATACCGTCTTCATGAGTTCAGTTGCCTTGTTGACCGAACGCCTGTTCATAGAGCCACGTCTTGACCTTCCTCCGGAACTCCAGCAACGAAGGGGCCTGCCTGATGTCTATGGGTAGGGCATTCCATAGCCGAGGGGCCACCACCGAGAAGGCCCTGTCTCTCGTCCCCGCCAGCCGCGCCTGCGATGCAGGCGGGACCGAGAGCAGGGCCTCCCCGGACGATCTTAACGTCCTCGTCGGTTCATAGGTGGAGATGCGTTCGGAGAGGTAAGCAGGGCCAGAACCGTTTAGGGCTTTATAGGCTAAAGCCAGCACCTTGAATTGTGCCCGGTAGCGGATTGGCAGCCAGTGGAGCTGGCTCAGCAGAGGAGTGGTGTGCTCCCTGAGTGCCGCTCCCGTTAGTAACCTGGCCGCCGAGCGCTGGACCATCTGAAGCTTCCGGGCAGTCTTCAAGGGCAACCCCACGTAGAGCGCGTTGCAGTAATCAATCTGGGATGTAACCAGAGCGTGGACTACCGTGGCCAAAGTCAGACTTCCCAAGGTACGGGCGCAACTGGCGCACAAGTTTGAGTTGTGCAAATGCTCCCCTGGACACCGCCGAAACTTGGGGTTCCAAGCTTAGAGAGTTTCACTGTAATTTAGTGTATTGACTCTGTTCTTTAATATGGAGGGTTTCCTGTCCAAACAAAATTTGGGCACATGTCTTATGTGGTACTTTAATGGCTCTTTTTCTTTTCTTTTTCAAGTCCAATTAAAGAAGTTATATATCAAATCCATTTATATATGACCATAAGTGTGTTCTGGTTTTTAGAAACCAGCCAATTGCTTAAGGGCATTTGTGGGATATTTGAGGTATTTCATCTTTTACTGACCATCTTGTTTTCAGAACATTTGAGAACAACCCATTGTATTTTCATGGTCCTTTTCCTAGCATTTCCGAGTACCTAATAAAACAGAAGTGCAGGTGGTTGCTCTGTGACTTAATGATAGCTTTACAGTATCTCTGTGAGATTCTTAATACAGTTAGATGCTTGGCTACCAAAATAGCCTTAGATTACTGAAACGCACTCTACGTGGGGTTGCCTTTGATGACTGTTCGGAAACTCCAACTAGTCCAATGGGCAGCATCCAGATTACTCACCGGAGCGACATAGCAGGGTCCAACGGGCGGCATCCCCCCTGCTATGTCAGCTCCACTGGCTACCAGTCCACTTCTGAGCACAATTCAAAGTGCTGGTCTTGGCCTATAAAGCCCTATATGGTTCCGGCCCAGCTTGCTTGTCCAAACGTATCTCCCTCTACATTCCACCTTGTAGCTTAAGATCTGCCGGGGAGGCTACTCTCGGTCCCAGCAGATTAGCAAACGGTGGGGATGAGGGACAGGGCCTTCTCGGTGGTCACCTCCCGCCTGTGGAATTCGCTCCCCAGCGAGATTAGATCAGCATCCTCCCTCCTTTCCTTTAGGAAAAACTGAAATCGTGGTTTTGGAACCAGGCCTTTGCCTAGCGGGCGCCGTAGCACTTTGAACATGGAACTGGACTAGACAACTGTTATGAGAATTGGAAACAGCTATGTGGCTATGTGATTATGTGATTGCATAACTAATGTTACTGTTTTTAATCTTTTATGCATTTATGGTTTTATACTGTTGTTATTGATATTGTGCCATCAAATTGCTGCCTATGTTAGTCGCTCTGAGTCCCGTCCCCCCCCCTCCCCCGGGTTTGAGAAGGGTGGGCTATAAATGTAAATAAATAAATAAACATTTTATGTGACATTTGTGTAATATTGGGATAATTGGCTTAAACCCAAGTAATTTTACTAACATGCTTTTCTCATGTTTCTCCTAAACACTTTGAAGGGTTATTTTGGTGCTGTTGGGGCTCTTCTGGAATTGCTGAAGATGACAGATCATCAATGATTTTGGGCCCAAGAACTGTAGAAGCTGCTGCAAGATGGACAGCTGCTAGGAGGATGGGAAAGAAGCCATGATGGACATTTTACATGCTGGATTTGTAAATAATAATTTAAACGCCTTTTTTGCTGATCTTTTAACTTTGGGTTGGATGTTAACTTCAGAATTTTTACCAGGAATCTAAAAAGGCATTTTTATCTGTATACATTTTTTAAGGAAAAAAATGTGCAATGTGGCCAAATGTGGCAGATGTTTATGGACGGTGTCTAAAGCATGGATACTGTGTGGGGAAAGGACCTAAGATACATGACACTGGTATTATTATTATTATTATTATTATTATTATTATTTTCTTCTGGGGTTTACTGATCTAGTGTGATAATTATTCATTTAGTAATTGCTCTAGGAGATTTTTAAAAATCTTTCATGACGTTTCATGATCGCTGTTGGTTTCAAATGAAACTGCAAAACTGGCATTTAGCGTGAACACTAAAGTAATGAATCTTGCTGCCTTCATCTTTCATTTGACTCTTTTTCCCATCTTCCCCAAAGTGACTTCCTTTCTTTGACTATCTATGTTGGCAATAATAAAATGTGCTGTCAGATGTGCCATCAATTCTACTGAGAATAAGGAGAATACCTCAGGCTCTCTCAATATAACTCTCTTTCTGGAAATTCCCATGCTTGCAGTCCTGGAAACCTATTCCTTAAAGCTCTGGAAAACTTGATTTGTAGCACTCTGTGATGAATATGTTTGATTATTGGCAGGGGAAAAGGCCTAATTCCCAGAAACAGCAGATGAGGGGCTGAACTTATTCTTGCATAATTACATTCTTCTCCATAAATGTGAACTATTTGTCCCTTGCACATGCCAACTTGCTATTTGCAGGGACCCCCCCCCCCCTTTGTTTTTTATGGAGTAGCATTTAGTTATGGGAGCCTCCACCAGCAATCTGAAATGGTACAATCCAAAAATAAGTTCACCACTTAATACCCAGTTTATGAGAATTAAGTGTTAAATCGGGTTTCAATATGAGAAATACTTCAAATGGAAGTAATACAAGACAAATGCAATGCCATATGTTTGTTGTCTTTCGAAATGTCGAACACGTCGGTGTCTAATGTCGAGAGTTAATGTATGTTGATTCTTAAAAATTAATATTGGTCTTCACCACAAAAAAACGATTAGCAGTATAAAAAGTTCATGTGATAAGGGTGTATAAATACATGCCAAAAATAAAGTGTTCAATTAGAAATGATGGATTTTGCAATGAATGGTATCCCTGACGGATGTACTTTCTACACTGTTGACTGATGTTGCAAAAACTGTTCTGCTGTCATGTGCTGTACACAGTCCACTGGGGGACGGTGTAAGTTTAAAGAAGCAAATGTTCTCTAATGAATTGGATTGCTTTGTTTGGAATACTCTGTGTGATTCCTTTACCCTGAAACTTCTAATAAATTAATGCAAAAAACTGTTCACTCACCTGGCTAAAATAAAAGCCCATTACTGTTGTGATGGTTTCTTAAAGCTATATGCAGTCTTCGTTCTCTCATTTGTGTCAAAACAATACAATGCCCTGTTTTCTTTCAGTTAAACTTTTACTAAGGTGCTTTGTTTACAAACAAAATATTGGGGAATTAATATTTATTAGGGAGGAAAAAAACATCACTTGACCATACAACACACATGTGACCAGTCCAGATCTTCTGTGCTTCTTCTACATTTGAATCTTTGTCCTTATTTCTAAATAACATTTACACTTCTATAAATAAGTGTAGGTGTACGCAGATGGACCAGCATCATAGCTATACATTGAGAGTAAAAGATTTTTTTAAAATTGTGTCAGAAGTGACTTGAAAAACTGCAAGTTGCTTTTGGTGTGAGAAGATTGTCAGTTTGCAGAGCCATTGCCCAGGGGACAACCTGATGTGTTACCATCCTGTGGGGGGCTGTCTGGAGCTGACAAATGGGAGGTCACCCCATTTCACGGATTCGAACCGCCAACCTTCAGCCAGCACAAGTGTTTAACCCATTGAGCCACCATGGTTCTAATAAAGTAAAAGAGTGTTTCTGATTGGATATAATTTGCCTCCTATCTTCTTTCCTCTAAATATTTTACTTGTCAGCTGTAAATCAAGATATTTGACCCATGTTCAAAACAGCACAAGGCCAAATGTAATTTTTTTGCCAGAACATCACGACAATCGTGATATGTTTTGGGGATTTGCTTTTGAAAAAATCAGAATCATCTTGGCAAAATTATACAAATTTCTCATTTCATGTTGCTGAAATTGTTGTTTTGCAGCTCATCAAAGCTTGGAAATGGTAATCTCGGGATCACTTACAGGTGACAAGACTTGGTGATAAAGTTTTAGTGGAGACACCTTTTCCCTATCATAACTCTTCCGGGAGTCAATTTCCCTTCTTAGGGATAGATTTCTCACACTTCCTATTGACTCACCCCGTTCTTAACTATAAGTCATTTGTAAGTCGGATGCTAACTTGGGAATTGCTTGTACAGTGTTTTCAGTTGCATGTTGGCCAGGTGGGAAGAAAAGGCTGAACCAGCAAAATCTTCCCCTGAAAAATTTCCAAATTTTCCACAAAAATTGCACTGCATGAAGTATCCTGTATGAAACTCTGTTGTAATAGAAATGCTTCATGTGTTTTAAACTTCTGTTTTATTTTAAAGTTCCACTTAACATTTTAATCTAATTTTCCTGGACTGTAGACCATTTCACCAGTGAAGCCATGTCATTCACTCTCCTTACAAAAATGATACCTTCTTCTTATACTGTTGCTTAGTAACTGGGCCTAAAGAAGGGGAAAATGGACTTCAAGATATGCTGGAGAGGATAATCCTCAAGAGAGAAGGTTCATCAAACACAGGATTGGATTTCCGAAACAACTAGTTGAGCCTATTGGAGAGGCCATGGATGGACCCACAGGAGCATCTTCAGCTCAGGAGAAATGACCTTCCCTATAGCCAGGATCTAGCTAAATATCAATTCAGACTGCAAATAAGAAGTACATTAAGCAAATGCTCCTCCACTGAAATCTGCACCAAACGCATTCTTTTTCTATGTAGAACAGGGTCAGGAATCATATGGTCTTCTAGATCACTGCTTCTTAAATGATGGGTCCAAACCCTAAATGGAGTTCCCTTAGCCCACAAAAAAATGGCAACTGTGCACTTGTTTAGGACTCAGAACTCCATTTTAGAATGAGTAGGAACAGAATGCTGTACAGAAGCCATTAGACATTATAAGTAAGATGCCCTGTGTTATCTACACAGAGAAACTTCAAACCCTATCTGTATCTGGATTCGTGTGCAATGTACCTGTATGCTGAATACATGACATTTGTGAGTAAACCAGCTATGTTACTTTGAAAGAAGTCTGCAGAGCACCTGATGAACCAACCTGGACACAGCATATTATTTGAGAACACAGAAATGCTGGACCACTCTCACAACCACGATGTCAGACTACACAGAGAAGCCATTGAAATCCACAAGTATGTGGACAATTTCAACAGAAAGGAAGAAACCATGAAAATGAACAAAATCTGGCCACCAGTATTAAAGAACTCAAAAATTACAACAGCAAAACAACAGAGAGTAAACAATCAGGCACATCAAATCACTCTCAGCAAAAGATTCCCCCCAGGCACTTCCAAGCCATTAAATGCTAATCAAGGTGGTCACTTGAAACATTCACACCTAGCTGCAGCAGACAAAAGTCCTTTGTCCCACCCTGGTCATTCCACAGATATATAAATCCATTTTCCTACTTCTAACAGACCTCACTACCTCTGAGGATGCTTGCCATAGATGCAGGTGAAACATCAGGAGAAAATGCCTCTAGAACATGGCCATATAGCCCAGAAAAACCTACAACAACCCAAGTCTGCTTATTTTTGTCTCTTGACAAAGGCAAATATCCATTAAAGGAGAGTAGATAAAAAAGAGAATTAATAATATCACTGATTCCATCTTAATGGACGAAGTTGACAATGACAATAACAACTTAATTTACCAAAGAGATATATTTTTGAATGCCAGCCTGACTTATTTATATTTTTTTTAGCTAAAGTTGTTTATTTTAATTGTATGTGTAAATGTTTATATTTTTATAGCTCCGGATGCTTGCATTGTTTGTGTTTTGTTTATAAGCCGCCCTGAGTCCCTTCGGGACTAAACTAAAAAATGGATCAGCATTTTAACAGCTGAACAGAGAAAAGGAATTAAAATTCTGCAATCAAAAAAATCATGAGTGGATAGGTAAAGCATGTACAACTGAAAATTTACAAACTAGTTAAAACCTGGAATCGCTGACTGTTCAATGTAACGGCACAACGTAACACTTTCAAAATATGCATTTCATGAGAAAATCATTTAAAAAATAATAATGCTGAATTAAAATTTTAGAAATAAAATTTTATTTATTTATTTATTATTATTATTATTATTATTATTATTATTATTATTATTATTAGATTGGGGGGGCAACTAAAAAAGAACACTTCTGAAACTCTGCTGTATGTGTTTAGTGCATTGGCATATCTTTGTTTCTAACAGTTCAAAGACATACCTAGGTACATCAGTTTAACAACTAAGAAACCAAATTGCCATTTCACAAAAGATTATGGCATTTTCAAAAAGGTTATGACTTCTAACAAGGTTGTGCCTTTCCAAAGATCATAAAATCTCCAAAAGGTTATGGAGATTTCCATTTTCCAAAATCCCGCAATATACGAGGGGTATTTTTTAAGTAAGGTCCGTTTTGTTGTAGACACTAGTAGTTCGCGCGCATACCGCCACGGGCGCGTGCTTCGTGTACCGGCATGCCTTGGGAACAACTGTGCTCAGTTTCCGCTCTGTAGCTAACCTGTACGGTTCTGTTCTGTGCTTTAAAAATGTTTAAGACTATCAACTCACCCTCCGCATGTGAGGTTCGCTTAGTGATACGGTTTTTGTCAGCAAGGAACCTGCCTGCTGCAGAAATTCATCGACAGATTTGCGAAGTGTACGGTGATACTGTTATGAGTGAAAGCAAAGTGCGTAAGTGGGTACGACAATTCAAAGATTTTTATTATTGTTATTGTGAAGCGCCTGTTCTCACGAATCCTCGTTTCAACTGAAGCCACCAAATCGTCTGTAATCAAAGAAGGGCGACCGGAGCGGTCCTCATCATGGACGTTGTCACGGCCATCTTTGAATTGTCGTACCCACAGATGGCCGTGACAACGTCCATGATGAGGACCGCTCCGGTCGCCCTTCTTTGATTACAGACGATTTGGTGGCTTCAGTTGAAGCGAGGATTCGTGAGAACAGGCGCTTCACAATAACAATAATAAAAATGTTTGAATTGTCGTACCCACTTACGCACTTTGCTTTCACTCATAACAGTATCACCGTACACTTCGCAAATCTGTCGATGAATTTCTGCAGCAGGCAGGTTCCTTGCTGACAAAAACCGTATCACTAAGCGAACCTCACATGCGGAGGGTGAGTTGATAGTCTTAAACATTTTTAAAGCACAGAACAGAACCGTACAGGTTAGCTACAGAGCGGAAACTGAGCACAGTTGTTCCCGAGGCATGCCGGTACACGACGCACGCGCTCGTTGCGGTATGCGCACGAACTACTAGTGTCTACAACAAAACGGACCTTACTTAAAAAATACCCCTCATAACTTGCCTAATTACTTGCAGTCTACCTTACCCACCCAATGTAGAAAGACAGACAATTGTATGAGCGCCTCGCATACCACTTGAAGAATTTTCTTGACATCTGAAGTCCAAGTTTATTCATACAGCTATTTTTAGATCTGCATGTTTTGGAATCACATTGCACCTGAAATACAAATTCTTCACAACACATCTAAAACAGCATATCAATTCACTTGTTCAGGCAATGCATTGAACCTATGGTTCTTATGGTCTGGAAAATAATCCTGCTGGATCAGAACAAACACCAACCGAGATCATTATATTTTTCAACATATTACATGAGTAAATTTGTGTCATTTCAAGTCATTTCTGACCCATGGCAATCATAATGTCAACTTATGAAAGATTTTTCTTGGCAAGATTTGTTTTGTTTTTTTAAAGTTTTTTTTTCATGCCAGGAGCAACTTGAGAAACTGCAAGTTACTTCTGGTGTGAGATAATTGGCTGTCTGCAAGGATGCCTAGTAGGCCTGTGCGGTTTTGTTCGTTAATTCGTTAATTCATTAAACATTCGTTAATTTTTGCATATACGAAACGATAACAAAACATATTTTCAAACCCGGAAGGGTTTTTAAATATCGAAACGGCAGGCGCCAAAAAATTTTGTATTTCCGTCCATTTCGGAAATACGTAAGATGGCCGCCTGGCTTGCTGGGAGCTCTCCTCTCTCCGCGCCGGCTGAGCAAGCGAGCGAGAGGGCGAGCAAGAGGGCGAGGGCGAGCGGCGAGCGAGAGGGCGAGTGAGAGGGCGAGCGGCAAGCGGCAAGCGAGAGGGTGAGCGGCGAGCGAGAGGGCGAGTGAGAGGGCGAGCGGCGAGCGAGAGGGCGAGTGAGAGGGCGAGCGGCGAGCGAGAGGGCGAGCGGCAAGCGAGAGGGCGAGTGAGAGGGCGAGCGGCGAGCGAGAGGGCGAGTGAGAGGGCGAGCGGCGAGCGAGAGGGCGAGTGAGAGGGCGAGGGCGAGCGAGAGGGCGAGTGAGAGGGCGAGCGGCGAGCGAGAGGGCGAGCGGCGAGCGAGAGGGCGAGTGAGAGGGCGAGCGGCGAGCGAGAGGGCGAGCGGCGAGCGAGAGGGCGAGCGGCGAGCGAGAGGGCGAGTGAGAGGGCGAGCGAGAGGGCGAGCGGCGAGCGAGAGGGCGAGTGAGAGGGCGAGCGGCAAGCGAGAGGGCGAGCGGCGAGCGAGAGGGCGAGCGGCGAGCGAGAGGGCGAGTGAGAGGGCGAGCGGCGAGCGAGAGGGCGAGCGAGAGGGCGAGCGGCGAGCGAGAGGGCCCGCCAGAGTGAGTGCCTGCCTTCCCTTAATTTCTCCTCCCTATTCTACTAAATTATTTAATAATTAAATTTAAAAAATATTTTAAAAATATTGAAAAAAAAAAGGCCCCATCTTTACAAAATGTTTTGTTAATATTTACGAAATTTCGTAAATACCGAAACTTTTTTTTTGAAAGTTTTGTAATTATTTTAAATATCGAAACAAAAAAACACCCCAATTACAAATCGATTTTAGAAACAAATTTTTTCTTGATCAAACAGGCCTAATGCCTAGATGTGTTGATGTTTTAATATCTTTGTGGGAGGTTTCCTCATGTCCCTGCATGAGGAGCTGGAGCTGACAGAGGGAACTCATCTGCACTCACCCCGAATTTGAATCTCCGACATGTCGGTCTTCAGTCCCCAGGGTTTAACCCATTGCGCCACCGGGAGCTCCTGGCAATATTTGTTCAGAAGAGGTTTACCATTGCTTTCTTCTGAGGCTGCGAGAGTTTGACTTTACTAGGAAGACTCAGCACAACGTAACACTTTCAATATATACATTTCATGAGAAAATCATTTAAAAAGTAATAATACTGAATAAACATTTTAAAAAATTAAAAAGGGTCATGGGAGGGAAGGAGTAATGCAGATATTGAAGACTTCCAATACAATGGTACAACTCAATGTCAAAACAAAAATATAAAAAATAATGCAATACAAAAAAATCAGGCTAATTCATATAATAAAGTGCACTAAATCTGAAAGGGCATTGGAAATCAAGGAAGTTTTTAAATTGGAGCCATTTGTCTTGGCTAGTGTCTTTTGTAAGCTGTTACTTGTATGTGTGTGTTTTTTGTTTGTTTGTTTGTTTATAGGTTGGTGGGTTTGTTTTTTTCTTGTTCTTTCCTAATTTATCATGTGTGATTTTAATATTGTACTGTTGAAAACATAATAAAAACTATTTATATAAAAAAGGAAGTTTTTAAATTGAAATTTGAAAATAAAGCACAATTATATCCAAAGAAGTTTTAGTCATGGTGATAACCAATATATGGTAGGAGAGGAACTATAAAAAGGACCGAGCTGTGGCGCAGCTAGTTAGCAGCCAGCTGCATTAAATCACTACTGACTGAGAGGTCATGAGTTCAAAGCCAGCCCGAGTCAGAGTAAGCTCCCAACCATTAATAGTATAGCTTTCTGTTGACCTATGCATCCTGAAAGACAGTTGCATCTGTCAAGTAGAAAATTTAGGTACTGCTTTGTGCAGGGAGGCTAATTTAACTAATTTACGACACCATAAAACCTTCCAGAAGTATGCACAAGAATGAGGAACTACTCCATCAAGGACTCAGTGTCACAAGTGAAGCGGCATCTCCCTCTGTGGCGAGAAATGAGCATACCCTCACGAAGCCGGAAAGCTGGAATGTTAAATTGCCTCTGCGTCTGTCTATATATGTTGTATGTCTATGGCATTGAATGTTTGCCATATATATATGCATTTATTCCGCCCTGTGGGTGAGAAAGGAGTGTCACAAATGGATGGTGAAGCGACAGCTCCCCTGGTGGCCAGAAGCTGGAATGTTAAATTGCCTCTGTGTGTCTGTCTATATATGTTGTGTGTCTAAGGCATTGAATGTTTGCCATATATGTGCATTGTAATCCGCCATGAGTCCCCTGCAGGGTGAGAAGGGTGGAATATAAATACTGTAAATAAATAAATAAATTTCCAATATAAAAAGCTTTAAGCTCCCTCTGGTTCTTGACAGAGAAATTGGTAAGTTTCATCATAGGTCCTCAGGCCATTTCTTAATGTCACAGACTTGTTTTCATCACTAGGTGGCATTATCAGACTGGGATCTGAGGTTTCTATATGTATCTTGGATAATGGGTTTTATCAAAAATCTCAGTATAATTTTGACAAGCTTTTAGTGAGCCAAGCAGCTACTGTATGGAGACC
>NW_026846588.1:93236602-93266113 GCF_025583915.1 Anolis sagrei ordinatus
GCTGCATTCATTCCACCTTCCTCTCCCCATCCTAACCCCTTGGCTCCGGATTAAGCAGCCCCCACCCCTCTCCAAATTTCCCCAGAGCCGCAAATCCCCTTGCCCCAACTAAACCCCGGGGCAGGAAGGCGTCCCTGTGTAATCCGATTCCGAAGGGGCCAGGCTTTTCTTGCCGGTGACTTTCCCCGCAGCTGGTGCTTCGCTGGGAGCCCACGGTCAACAGCAAGCAAGCAAGCCGGCGTCAGGAGAAGGGAGAGGAGCCTGTCAATGGGTGGGTGAGGGAGTGGGTCGTCCAAAGGGGTCGAGACGGAGGGGTTCTGCCAGCGCCTTTGGAGGAGACGCAGCGCCGAAGCCGGGAGGAGCCTTGGCAAAGGTAGGGGCCAAGATAAGGAGCCTCCTTTTGGGCCAATCAAAGCCTTTGGACAGGGCGAACTTTTGAGTCCAGCTCTTGCTCCCTTCAACCAGGCAGGGGTCCAACCGGTGCGGCTTTCTCTTTGCAAGGGGATCCATAGGGAGTGTTGGAAATCTCCCCTGTTGAAGCCCAGGGTGCTGTGGCTACCCCTAAACCAGGCAGACATCCAACCGGTGTGGCTTTCTCTTCACAAGGGTGTGATTCCTTGGAAATGTTTCAGGGTGCTCTTTCTCCCCCAAAACAGGCAGCCATTCCACCGGTGCAGGTTTTTCCTTACAAGGAAATCTATAGGGAAGATCTATAGATCTTAAACCAGGCAACCATTCAACCGGTGTAGCTTTTTCTTCTTTACATGCTGTACTACTTTAGAAACTTTAGAAACCTCAGGGTGCTTTTGCTCCCTTTAAATCAGGCAGCTATTCAAGCGGTCAAGCTTTTCTTCTGTGTGGGGTGTACTTGGGAAACTTCTTCTCTTGGAGTTCAGGATACTCTTACTTCCTCAAGTCAGGTAGACATTCAACCGGTGCGGCTTTTACTTCACAGGGAAGCTGTAGAGATCAGGAGCCTTCTACACTGCCATATAACCCAGATTATCAATCAGATAATCCACATTTTATTTGAACTGGATTATATGAGTCTACACTACCATATAATCAAGTTCAAAGCGGATAATCTGGATTTTATATGGCAATATAGAAAAGGCTTCAGGCTGGATCTATACTGCCATATAATCCAGATAATCAAAGCAAATAATCCAGATTATTTGCTTTGAACTGGATTATATGAGTCTACACTGCCATATAATCCAGTTCAAAGCAGATAATCTGGATTTGAATATGGCAATGTGGAAGGGGCTTCAGGCTGGATCTACACTGCCATATAATCCTGATTATCAAAGCAAATAATCCAGATTATTTGCTTTGAACTGGAGTATATGAGCCTAAACTGTCCTATAATCCAGTTCAAGGCATATAATCTGTGTTTTTATAAGGGGTCTCGGGCTAGCGCTACAATGCCATATAATCCAGATTATCAAAGAAAATACTCCAGATTATTTGCGTTGAACTGGATTACATGAGTCTACACTGCCATATAATCCAGTTCAAAGCAGATAATCTGGATTTTATATGGCAGTTTAAAAGATACCTCAGGCTGGATCTACACTGATAGAGTCCAGATTATCAAAGCAAATAATCTGGATTATTTGCTTTAAATTGGATTACATGAGTCTACACTGCCATATAATCCAGTTCAAAGCAGATAATCTGGATTGTATATGACAATATAAAAATTGTCATATAAATATAGGCAGGAGCTATATTGCCATATAATCCATATTATTAAAGCAGATAATCCACATTATCTTCTATGAACTGGATTATATGAGTCTACACTGCCATATAATCCAGTTCAACACATATCATATGGATTTTATATGACAGTGTAGAAGGGGTCTCAAGCTGGATCTACACTGCCATAGAGTCCAGATTATCAAAGCAAATAATCCCAGTTATTTGCCTTGAACTGGATTATATGAGTCTGCACTGTCATATAATCCATTTAAAAGCATATAATATGGATTTTATATGGCAATGTAGAAGGGGCCTCAGGCTGGATCTATACTGCCATATAATCCGGAGTAAGCAAATAATCCAGATTATTTGCTTTGAACTGGATTATATGAGTCTACACTGCCATATAATCCAGTTCAACACATATAATATGGATTTTATATGGCAATGTAGAAGGGGCCTCAGGCTGGATCTATACTGCCATATAATCCGGAGTAAGCAAATAATCCAGATTATTTGCTTTGACTGGATTATATGAGTCTACACTGCCATATAATCAAGTTCAAAGCATTTAATCTGGGTTTTTTATGGCATTGTAGAAGAGGCCTCAGACTTTGGAAACTCCCCTTGTTATAGCCCAGGGTGTTCTTGCTCCTTTCAGCCAGGCAACTATTCAACCCATGTGGCTTTTCTGTTGCAGGAGACACTGTTATGAAATGTGACTTCTCAAGCTCTTCCTCTATTGAGAACTGATGTGCTCTTGCTCCCTTTAAGTCAGTCAGTCATCCAACTGGTGCGGCTTTTCTTTACAAGGCAGGCTGTATGTGCCTGTAAAGAGCCTCTGCCAACTTCTCTGGCTGAAGCCCAGAATATGCTTGCTCACATAATTCAGGCAGCCATTCAACTGGTGCAACTGTCCTTGATAGGGAAGGTTACCTGGAATGTGACTATATAAGAGTTCTTTAAATACTTGCCCTGTTGAAACCCAGGATGTTTTTACTCCCCTAAATCAGGCAGTCATTCAACCAGTGCGGCTTTTTACTTTACATGGGAGACCATATGGAGTGTGCATGCAAAACTACTTTAGAAACCTGCCCTCTTGCAGGATGCTCTTGCTCTTTAAATCAGGCAGCCATTCAACTGGTATGGAAATACTCCTATTGAGAACTGATTTGCCCATGCTACTCTAAGTCAGGGCCTTTCCACACAGCCATATAACCCAGAATATCAAGGCAGATAATCCCACAATATGTGCTTTGAACTGCGTTATCTGAGTCCACAGTGTCATATATTCCAATTCAAAGCACTAAATGTGGGATTGTATTATTCAGCTGTGTGGAAGGGGCCTCAGACAGCCATTCAATAGGTGTGGCATTTCTTTATGGAAGAAATTATATGGAATGTTCCTATAGAGATGCTTTGGAAGCTTCTCCTCCAATTCTTCCTTCTTTATGTCAGGCAGCCATTCAAATGGCAAGGTTTTCGCAGCAGGGGAAGGGTGTCTCTACCTTGCTTGTGGGACTGTTTGTGACACTCGTCTTGAACTCTGTAACATGCTTCTCTTTTGTAAATAATAAAAAAGTCAGGCAGAAATGCAAAAATTGCGGCTTCCCAAAACAGGAAATGTGTCAAGGAGGAGAAAACATGCTGAAGTCACAGGCCCCTTCGACACTGCTATATAAAATCCAGTTTATCTTCTTTGAAATGGATTATATGACAGTGTAGACTCATATACTCCAGTTCAAAGCGTATAATGTGGATTACCTGTTTTGATAATCTGGTCTAAATTGCATTGTAGAAGGGACTACAGAGAAAGGTCTCATTTAGGAGGGGCTACACAGGAACCCTACTCAGGATGTGACTGTGACTGCATCAATAATAATAATAATAATAATAATAATAATAATAATAATAATAATAATGTATTGTCCAAGGCTTTCATGGCTGAAATCACAGGGTTCTTGTAGGTTTTTTGGGCTATACGGCCATGTGCTAGAAGTATTATCTCTTGATGTTTCGCCTGCAACTATGGCAAGCATCCTCAGAGGTTGTAAGGTTGCTTGCCATAGATACAGGCGAAACGTCAGGAGAGAATGCTTCTAGAACATGGCCATATAGCCCGAAAACCTACAAGAACCCAATAATAATAATAATAATAATAATAATAATAATAATAATGGCACAAGCCAGTAAAGGTGGTCCCAGTGGTGATCGGCACACTAGGTGCAATGCCTAAAGACCCTGGTCTGCACTTAAGCACAATCGGTGCTGACAAAATTACCATCTGTCAGCTGCAAAAGGCCACCCTACTGGGATCTGCATGCATTATTCGCCGATACATCACACAGTCCTAGACACTTGGGAAGTGTCCGACGTGTGATCCAATTCAACAGCCAGCAGAATGTCTGCTGTGGACTCATCTTGTTGTGTTTCAAATAATAATAATATTTATTTATACCCCACCACCATCTCCCCAAAGGGGACTCGGGGCGGCTAACATGAGGCCAAACCCAAAGATACAATACAGCAAAATAAAATACAATACAAAAAGCAAACAACAAAAATTAAGTCACAATAAAATCCATATAGTAACAACATAAAATAAACAAAGCGAAATAATGTAATATAAAATCAAAATCTACTCTGTACAATTAATGCAGATCGACACCACTTTCATTTCCCGATGCTCTTCATTGTCCCAATGCTCTGGAATCCCGAGAGCTGTAGTTTTACAAGGTCTTTACCCTTCTCTGCCAAAAAATGCTGGTGCCTCACCAAACTACACATCCCAGGATTCCATAGCATTGAGCCATGGCAGTTCGAAGTGCTGTTGAACTGCATTGATTCTACAGTGCAGATGCACTGTAAAAAATGGTAAATGGTAAAAGGTGAATTATAAAAAGAAAAGGCATAGGGCTGCATATGTTTCTCTTGATGTATCCATATTACATGGTTAGAACGCTACATATCACTGCAACTGCTACATAATTGGGAGTTTTGTGGGCTTCTCTGAATAGTTTTGTGGGCTTCTCTGAAGGGAGAATTTGGGCATGATGTGTGCATGGCAGAATCTGAAATACTTCATAAAACTTCGTATCTTATGATTGCATAAGAGCTAGAGTGGTATCAAACTCTCCCGATTGTGCAAAAAATCCTTGAAAGGCAGGCAATCACTGTTTAAGGGACCAAAATACCTTAAAGGCACCAAATCCCTTTGATATTGGGGGGGGGGGAGCTCCCCAGGCTCCCCTTCCCATCATTGTAGCCATTATTTCAGCTGTTTTATTTTAGTGGAGAGGCACTCAGCTACAGGCAGGTGCATACTTTAAGGAGGCTTCTCTTATCTGTTTCTTACTCTAGAGGAGATACTTGGTTGCAGGGAGGCGTGTGTGCACTTTCTGGGCTCACACACCACACGAACTTTCCAAAGTAAGGAGGCAAGTTCTCATTCTTACTCTAGAGGAGGCGCTTGGCTGCAGGCAAGCATACACACTTTCTGGCCCTGCGCACCACACACACACTCTCTTTCTGAGGCAAGTTCTCATTCTTACTCTAGAAAATGCACTCAGCTGCAGGTAGGCATGCATACTACCTGGCCTGGATGCCACACATACTTTCCAAGGTAAGGAGGCAAGTTCCCATTCTTACTCTAGAGGAGGCGCTTGACTGCAGGCAAGCACACACACTTTCTCGGCCTGCACACCACACACACGCTCTCTTTCCTGGGCAAGTTCTCATTCTTACTTTAGAAAAAGCATTCAGCTGCAGGTAGGCATGCATGCTACCTGAGCCTGCATGCCACACACACTTTCTAAGGTAAGGAGGCAAGTTCTCATTCTTACTCTAGAGGAGGCGCTTGGCTGCAGGCCACCACACACACTTTCTGGCCCTGCGCACCACACACACACTCTCTTTCCAAGGCAAGTTCTCATTCTTACTCTAGAAAAAGCACTCCACTGCAGGTAGGCATGCAAGCTACCTGGGCCTGCATGCCACGCACACTTTCCAAGGTAAGGAGGCAAGTTCTCTTTCCTACTCTATAGGAGGCGCTTGGCTGCTCACACACTTTCTAGGCCAGCATGTCACATACACTTTCCAAGGCAAGTAGGCAAGTTCTCATTCTAACTCTAGAAAAAGTGCTCAGCTGCAGGTAAGCACGCACACTTTCTGGGCCTGCATTTCACACACACTTTCCAAGGCAAGGAGGCAAGTTCTCATTCTTACTCTAGAGAAAGCACTTGGCTGCAGACAGGCATGCACATTTCTTGGACCTGCACACCACACTCACACACTCTTTCTGAGGCAAGGAGGCAAGTTCTCATTCTTACTTTAGAGCAGGGGTCCTCAAACCAGTTTCGATCCTCCAAAGTCATTTACCCAGCCCTCACTCAGGGTCAACCTAAGTCTGAAACGACTTGAAAGCACACAACAACAGCAATCCTATCTCATCAGCTAAAAGCAGGTCCACACTTCCCATTGAAATACTAATAAATTGTTCTTCATTTTAATTATTGTATTGTTTTTAAGTGTTTTTTGCACTGCATATAAGATATGGGCAGTGTGCATAGGAAGTCATTCATGGTTTTTTTTTCCAAATTATAATCTGGCCCTCCAACAGTTTGAGGGACTGTGACCTGGCCATCTGTTTAAAAAGTTTGAGGACCCCTGCTCTAGAGAAAGTGGTTGGCTGCTTCTTTCTGGGCCTGCACATCACACGCACTTTCTAAGGCAAGGAGGCAAGTTCTCATTCTTACTCTAGAGGAAGTACTTGGCTGTAAGCAGGCAGACATGTTTTCTGGGCCTGCACACCACACGCACTTTCCAAGGCAAGGAGGCAAGTTCTTATTCTTATGCTAGAAGACCCGCTTGGCTGCAGGCAGGTGGGCATGCGTTCTAGGCCTCCATACCACTCACACATACACACACACACTCCAAGGCAAAGAGGCATAGAGTGCCACATGTTCACAAAAAACAGGTGAGGAGCCGGGATCCGCTCCCTTTTGCTTTCGTGTCAAGCTTATTTTCATACCAGGAGGGGCCTTCCCGATATGTGTTCCCAAAGTTAACAAAAATAACGAAAGAACAGATGAAACGAAGGAAAACGGTTCATCACAGAACCCTAGAAAAGGGTATCCACTGAAGCTTTAGCACCAATCCTTGTTTCCACAACAAGCCATTTTTTCCAATTATCACAGGGATAGAAAGCAAGGTGAAATCTTCTGAACAGGGACACAGACAGCAAAACAAACACCATGGGGGGGGGGGTTAACTTTCCCTTTATGCTATCTAAAGCGTGTGTGTGTGTGTGTGTGTGTGTGTGTGTATGAATTTCTGTACTGAATAATAATGGTGTCTGCAAAAGGAATGAACCAATAATGACTTTTGGGCTGATTCATGTGGCAAAAGTGGGGATTTAAACATGAACAGGAAAAGCAGCATCGTTGCCTGTATGTCTTTGAGTAAGGTAGAAAATGTAGGATGTCTCTCAATTCTCCATTAGGAAGAAAAGGGTTAAAGTGCTCTTCCTCTCACCCAGATTAGGGAATAGCTGGAGCCTCTTTTGCTAATCCTTCCGCTCATTGCAAAAAAAGTCTACTTCTCCTTCCAGTTAAAAATTATTTGTCCGGCATTTGGGGGCAAGAGAGGGGTCAGGAGCAAAGGTTTTCCTGGGGAAGTCAAAACACTGGGAAAACCTTACAGTATGGACTTGGGTTTGGTGTGCAAAGTAATTAGAGGAACAGGTCTTATGAAATTTCCAAGTCAGGTTCACAAGGGATCGGCCTGAAAAAGAGACCAAAAAGGAAACACATCTATAAAATCTGCAACCACCTTTTCAGGGACACCTTCCAAAGATGATACATCTCAAAACTTTAAACCTTAATATGTGGAAGCAATGTAGCATGGCCCCATGTCTGTGGAAGATATGTTCCAAGACCCTCACGGACACCTGAAATTGTGGATTATAGCAAACTCAATATTTTGAGTATACTTGGGCCAGAAAATACTATAGAATTGCGGTAGAAAGTCCCACAAACACTTTGAAGGAAGGCGTAATTTTGGAGCATGGGTGAATAATAATAATAATAATAATAATAATAATAATAATCTGCATAAAGTGCAAAAGACAAAGAGTGAATACCGTAAAAACACAATCCAGAGCAGAAGAGAAAACTGGCAAAAGAAGGCATTCCATGGACAGTTTCTGACAAAAATTGAGATCCAAATTGACAAAGAAAAAACATGGCTGTGGCTCACAAATGGAACTCTGAAAAAGGAGATGGAGGGCCTGATTCTGGCAGCCCAAGAACAAGCCACTAGAACAAATGCCATCAAAACCAGAATTGAAAAGTCGACAACAGATCCCAAATGTAGACGCTGCAAAGAAGCAGATGAAACAATAGATCACATCCTCAGCTGCTACAAGAAGATCACGCAGACAAACTACAAGCGGAGGCATAACACCATTGCTCAGATGATTCATTGGAACTTGTGCCACAAATACCATCTGCCTGTGACAAAGAACTGGTGGGATCACAAGCCGGAAAAAGTTACAGAGAATGAACACGCCAAACTACTCTGGGATTTTCGAGTTCTGACAGACAGAGTTCTGGAGCACAACATTCCTGACCTCACAATTGTGTTAAAAAACAAAGTATGGATCGTTGATGTCGCAATCCTAGGTGACAGCAGGATTGCAGAGAAACAATTGGAAAAGCTGACACGATATGAGGATTTAAAGATTGAACTGCAAATACTCTGGCACAAGCCAGTAAAGGTGGTCCCAGTGGTGATCGACACACTGGGTGCAGTGCCTAAAGACCTTGGCCTGCACTTAAACATAATCGGCGCTGACATAATTACCATCTGCCAGCTGCAGACGGCCACCTTAATGGGATCTGCACACATTATTCGCCGATACATCACACAGTCCTAGACACTTGGGAATTGTCCGACGTGTGATCCAGTTCAACAGCCAGCAGAGTGTCTGCTGTGGACTCATCTTGTTGTGTTTCAGATAATAATAATAATAATAGTATAATTTATATATATTGTGTTCTGTCTCCCCGAGGGACTCAGGGCGGATTACAGAACACATAGTTATACAATTAACAAGGACAGAAAATACATAAACAGAGGCAAAGGCTTTCCCATCTTTTTCCATTTCCAGCATCTAGAGCAGGGGTCCCCAAACTACGGCCCGCGGGCCACTTCCGGCCCGCCAAGGGCCCTGATCCGGCCCGCGGAGGAGGAGCCTCCCCCCCCCACACAGTGCCCCTCCGTTGGCTGGCTCACGCTATCCGTCAGGCCCGATGGACAGCGTGAGCCAGCCAAGGGAGGCTGCTCCGCATGGCCTACTTGCGTGTAAAGCACCTCATGAGGTGCTTTATGCGCGAGTAACCTCACGGTGCTGCTCCTCCTTGGCAGGCTCACGCTATCCGTCAGGCTCGATGGGCAGCGTGAGCCAGCCAAGGGAGGCTGCCCTGGTGCTCCATGCAGTCATGCCGGCCACATGACCTTGGAGGTGTCTACGGACAACGCCGGCTCTTCGACTTAGAAATGCAGATGAGCACCACACCTCAGAGTCAGACACGACTGGACTTCATGTCAGAGGAAAACCTTTAACCAGGAAAATTGGGTGGGAGAAAGAACTCTTGTCTGTTGGAGGTAGGTATGAATGTTTCAATTGGCCACCTTGATTGCCATTTCATAGCCTGACAGTTTTTAGGAAGAATCCTTTGTTGAAAGGTGATTAGGAGGCCCTGATTGTTTCTTGTCTGGAGTTCCCCTGTGTTTGAGTGTTGTTCTTTATTTACAGTTATAATTTTAGAGTTTTTTAAATATTGGGAGCCAGATTTTGTTCAGACTAGAAATAGGAAGATTTCCCATTCTCTGCTCCTGGAATTACTGCCTAAAGAGGGCTAGAAAGAACCCCCTCTAAGGACCCTTCCACACAGCAAAATAAGATATGTGCAATGTGCATTGGAATTTTTTAATTGATTTTTTTTAAAAAAAACCGATAGTCCGCCCCTCCAACGGTCTGAGGGACAGTAAACTGGCCCCCGGTTTAAAATGTTTGAGGACCCCTGATCTAGAGGAATAAAATGATTGTACCATATCTGTGGGTTGTACCATAACTGTGGATTGTACTATACCGATTTCTTTTAAAAAATAACTAAAAATTAAAAATCCAGGTCATAGCTCCAGTATCACTGGGAAGCAGAAGGAAAAAAGGGAGGCAACGTGGATAGAGTCAATAAAGACATGATTCTGAGATTGTAAGACCTGAGCAGGACACTTGATAACAGGGAATCTTGTAGGTCTATCATTCATAATGTAATTGTGTGTCATAGGTGACCTGACAGCAAAGAACAACAAGAACAACAATTATTTTTAGGGACTGTTTAAAGACCTGTAATAATCCTGGGGTCTGGAGAACATAAGTGTTAAAAGTCCTGACTCTGGACCAGACAAAAGGCGAAACATACAATTACTGTAATTGCTAATGCTGATTCCAGATTGTGGGAAGGACAGTAGGGACGAAGGCAGTCCTTCATACAACTTGATACACATATTTTAGGAGAAGGGTGAGATTCATGTAGTCGCAATATGTTTACAATCCTCCTTCCCTACTCCCATCATTTCCAAAGGGAAAGTTTCTACTCCCAAAGGCGGCTGATGTTATCTACTTTTACACAAAGTTCAGCTCCCTCTTCCAATCTTAAAAATCTTTTCAAATGAACTCAGGCTTGCTAAAGAGGTTAAAAACAATACAAAGGGCTTTTTTTATTATATGTGCAGCAAAAGGAAGAACAAGGAAATGGTAGGGGCATTGCATACAGTTGATGGTGAAATGCTGTCAGGACAGAAAAAAGGCAGAATTACTCAACACTTTCTTTGCCTTAGTCTTTTCCCAATAGGTTAACTTGGGAAGGATAGAAGAGACAATGCAGCAGGGGAAATGCAGCACAGAATAGGTACAAAGGCAATACAGGAAAATCTGGCTAATCTAAACCAATTCAAGTCTCCAGGACAAGATGAATTAATAATAATAATACTTACTTACTTACTTAGGTGATCCCTCGTAGTCCGAGGATGATGGTCCTCCAAGTGTAGTATCCTGGCGGTGGGTCCGTAGGTGACTGTGGAGCCCTATTCTTGATCTGCATTTTCTCCCACAGTGAGGGCATTGGTTTTCAGGTGGAAGGCAGTCCCGGTCAGGGTTGGCTTGATGACCCTTCCTTTTGGAATGTTTCTCTCTTTCGCCCTCCATTCATGCCTCTTCAAATTCTGCAGCACTGCTGGTCACAGCTGACCTCCAACTGGAGCACTCAAGGGCCAAGGCTTCCCAGTTCTCAGTGTCTATGCTAGAGTCAAGATTGGTCATTGCTCTCCTCCCAAGAAGTAAGCGTCTCCTGATTTCCTGGCTGCAGTCTGCGTCTGCAGTAATATTTGCACCTAGAAATACAAAGTGTGTCACGCCCTCCACGTTTTCTCCCTCTATTTCTCAGTTGTCAATCATTCTTGTTGCCATAATCTTGGGGTTTTTTTATGTTTAACTACAACCCAGCTTTTGCGCTTTCTTCTTTCACCTTGATTAGAAGGCTCCTCAGCTCCTCCTCGCTTTTGGCCATCAAAGTGGTGTCATCTGCATATCTAAGGTTGTTAATGTTTCTTCCAGCAATTTTCACCCCAGTGAAGTAAGTGGTACTTACTTTGACTAATAAACACAAATGTGTGGTCTTGGATACAGTGCCTAATAGACCAAAACCGATGTCTTGAGGAAAGTGTGGCGGTGGAAGCATTGCTTGTTTACACCAAAGAATTTGTACTTTACTCTCGCTCTCCCACTGATCCCGCTTCTCCTTCCCTTTAGTCGTTCATTTTGTCAGGACAAGCTTCAAAGCAGAAGACAGCAGGAGAGGATGTAATGCCTGCTGTTCTTATTTGAAGAAGTGCATAGAGAAGGTGGAATGGTTTTCTGAATTGCTTTCAACTCAGACTAAAAGAAAGCTTTTCCATCACTGTGCCATCGGATCAGAGCTAATCACAAATAACCAGTTGTTTATTACATTTACTAGAGAATATGTGCATTACATTTTGATTGACAAGTGAGAAAAATAATTTTATTTGCAGTAATGTAATACCCCCATATTTGCAGGATTGGTACCCACGGTGTCATTTAATTGTGCCTAGAATAATCTCTAGACCAGGGGTCCTCAAACTTCTTAAACACAGGGCCAGATCACAGTCGCTCAAACTGTTGGAGGGTCGGATTATAATTTGAAAAAAGCACGAATGAATTCCTATGCACACTGCACATATTTTATTTGCAGTGCAAACAACACTTAAAAATAATATAATGATTAAAATGAAGAACAATTTTAACAATTATAAATTTATTAGAATTTCAATGGGAAGTGTGAACCTGCTTTTGGCTGATGAGATAGGATTGTTGTTGTTGTTGTGTGCTTTCAAGTCATTTCAGACTTAGGTTGACCCTGAGTAAGGGCCAGGTAAATGACCGTATCTGGCCCTCGGGACTTAGTTTGGAGACCCCTGCTGTAGACAGTTCAGAATCCTCCAGGTGCCTCTATAGTAGGCATGGGCAAACTTTGGTCCTCCATGTGTTTTGGACTTCAACTCCCACAATTCCTAACAGCCAGTAGGAATGGTGGGAGTTGAAGTCCAAAACACCCGAAGGGCTGAAATTTGCCCATGCCTGCTCTATAGTATGCGCCCATCAGATATCTTTGGTCCGATATTATCTGTAGTTTTATGTATATATGCAAAGTCCTAGATTGTATCCCCTGTTGTTACAGGGATTGCATTGTATTAATGCTAACTAGTTAGTTAGTTGTATGGAATAGGGGTGATTGACAATTTGATTTAGGCCATAATGCCAAGCACTCTCCCCCAATGCATGGTAATCAAGTTGGACAGAGTGAAATTTTGACACAGATTGAAATTAATGGAAATACAACAACTGAAATGTTACTGTATTTCATAGGGCTATGGATTGGCTTGATTGTCAGAATTCATTTATGGGACATGCTTGTCCAACTTTATTAATTTCAGTGAAGTTTCCATTTCTATGCATACTTTCTCTGTAATGGTGAGATCAAATTTTGTAGTTTCACCTAGCTGTATGCGACAAAATATGCCTTTTCTAGGATTTTTCAAAGATCTTTAGATGATTCTATGGTAAGTTGCAATGGACTCACCCTGGAGAAACTAAAATGGAATTCCTCTCTTTCAGAATGTGTCTATAGTAACTTCTGGTATAAGTTGTTTGGGTCCAACCTATACGCTTCAGGTCCAGCCTATCTTCAAGACCACATCTCTTTCTGTGAACTGTCGTAGACTTTGAGATCTGCCGGGGAGGGCCTTCTCTTGGTCCCACCACTGTCTCAAGCATGGTTGAGAGAGAGGGCCTTCTCGGTGGTGACCCCCGGCTCTGGAATACCCTCCCTAGAGAGATTAGGGTTAGGGTTAGTCTCCAAGCCTTTTGATCTAGTTTAAAAACATGGCTTTTTAGATAGGCCTTTGACCTTGTGTAATCTATGGGCACCACAATTGAAGAGAGATATTGACAAGCTGGAATGTGTCCAGAGGAGGGCGTCTAAAATGATCAAGTGTCTGGGGAACAAGCCCTATGAGGAGCAGCTTAAATAGCTGGGCATGTTTAGCCTGAAGAAGAGAAGGCTGAGAGGAGATATGATAGCCATGTATAAATATGTGAGAGGAAGTTACAGGGAGGAGGGAGCAAGCTTGTTCTCTGCTTCCCTGGAGACCAGGACATGGAACAATGGCTTCAAACTACAAGAAAGGAGATTCCATCTGAACATGACTGTGAGAGCCGTTCAGCAGTGGAACTCTCCACCCCAGAGTGTGGTCGAGGCAGCTCCTTTGGAAGCTTTTAAACAGAGGCTGGATGGTCATCTGTCGGGGTGCTTTGAATGCAATAACCCTGCTTCTTAGCAGGGGGTTGGACTGGATGGCCCATGGGATCTCTTCCAACTCTATGATTCTAGGGTCAGATTTGAGGATCCAGCAATTACTTCACTCCACACTTTGATTTGTTACTGTAGATAGCTAGCTTTATCTGCAGATTCTACTGTGTGTTAGGAATTTTACAATTTTATCAGATGGGGTTTTATGTGTGTTTGTTGTTTTTAGACTTATGTTGCTCTTTTATATGCTTATGTAGTGTTTGTTTATATGCTGCACTTTGAATTACTTCAGTGAGCCGCCCTGAGTCCCTTCGGGGAGATGGTGGCGGGGTATAAATTAAAAAAAATATTAAAGGTATTATTATTGTTGCTAATTCTAATACGGTTTGCTATAATCCATGTGTTCCTGTTTGCACAGTAAGTTCAGGAATTCACATTTGGGGAGGGGGGGGGGCGTCCTTTTGCATCATCTTTTAAACATTGCAGTAATTGGGGGAATTCTGAGAATACTGGAAGGATTGTTTCCGCCCATACGCACTTTCCTGAATCCCAAGGTCATATCCTTAAACAAATAGGAAGAGCATAGTGGGAAACGGCTTCTGCACTGAAACTATCCTATCTGTACAACACTTTCCATTATAAGTTTTGTCTGATACCTGCATTGTAGCCCTTTCAGGTTAATTTCATTTTCCAGACTTTTAAATGTTAAAATAAGTTTTAATTCTGATTAAAGATTTGCATACTACTGTTGCCAGCTTTATTCTGATGCTGTTTTAAACTTGCTTCAATTTTACATTTTAAAAAACTACACATTATAACCTTGCTTTCTTCCCAGATCCACTGCCCAGAGGACATTTTCTTAATAAGCAGTCTAAAATGCTATTTGTAAACACAGATATTCCTATTGGAACTGCTACTTTGGGCCCAAAAGCTGAGACAGAAGGACAACCTTTTGTGATGTCACAATTCCCAATAAGCATCACAGTTCCACTGAGTATGCCATTCTCATAAACACACACACATATACCTGGCCACCTAACTCACTGGAAAATAGAGGTCAAATCTGAAATTTGGCACCTCTAATTTCTGTAAATTGTGGCAGTAACTATTTTTTTTAAAAAAAAGAAAATGGTGACAAATTCATTGTTCAAGAGGTATATTCATAATGAAAACATTCAGATGGAACTGGCTGAAGTGGGTTTGCTTGAGTGGAAACTTTGAATACAGTGATTTTATTGTATTAATAAGCAGACCAAAACAGCCACCTTCATCTCCTAACCCTGTGCCGTTCCTCCCTGCCGAGTCAAAGAAAGAACGTTCCCTTTAATGCTGGCAAATTACTAGGACATCAAGAAACATTAATGAAGTGTGGCAGGATTAAGGATTGCTCTAAAAGTCATTATGTCGTTATTACAGGTAACACCATTATTATATAATCCGGTTTCATCGCTACAGTTTATTTTGTCAACTAAATTTGAATACCTGATTCACGGCATTTATCCATCCGTAATTATTAGGGCTGGGCGGTTTCGTTCGTTAATTTCGTAATTCGTTAATAATTCGTTATTTTTCTTGATAACGAAGCGATAACAAACCATTCAGGAGCAACTAAAAAACGAAACAAATTTTTAAAGCTATTTCGTAATTGTTTTGTAATTGTTTCGTTATTATTTCCGTATGTCTGGTGCAAGTTTTATAGTTGTTTCCCTCCCCTCTCCCTGGTTGCAAGCGGTCGTCGGCATTTACCCCACTTCCGGGTCCCTGGCCTCTGCTTAAGTGGATCAAATTCTCCTCTCCTCCTGTCGTCACCTCACCTCGTTCCTCACTCTGGTCTGCGTGCATTGGGCAAAGAGACACAGCAGTGCAGCTCTCAGAGACCTGCCTGTTGCCTGCCTAACCTCTTTCCTTCTCCAGGTTAAAACCATTATATTTATTATATTTATTATTATTATTATTATTATTATTATTATTATTATTAAGAATGGATGGCCATCTTTCAGTAGTGCTTTCACTGTGCCTTACATGCACGAAGGCAGAAAGTGGTTTGTTATTATTATTATTATTATTATTATTGAGAAGCATTGTCAAACCAGAATAGAGATCTCACCCTCCTCTCTCTCTCTTTCCCCCCTCTTTCCTTCTCCAGGTTAAAACTATTATATTTATTATATTATTATTATTATTATTATTATTAAGAATGGATGGCCATCTTTCAGTAGTGCTTTCACTGTGCCTTACATGCACGAAGGCAGAAAGTGGTTTGTTATTATTATTATTATTATTATTATTATTGAGAAGCATTGTCAAACCAGAATAGAGATCTCACCCCTCCTCTCTCTCTCTTTCCCCCCTCTTTCCTTCTCCAGGTTAAAACTATTATATTTATTATATTTATTATTATTATTATTATTAAGAATGGATGGCCATCTTTCAGTAGTGCTTTCACTGTGCCTTACATGCACGAAGGCAGAAAGTGGTTTGTTATTATTATTATTATTATTATTATTATTATTATTGAGAAGCGTTGTCAAACCAGAATAGAGATCTCACCCCTCCTCTCTCTCTCTTTCCCCCCTCTTTCCTTCTCCAGGTTAAAACTATTATATTTATTATTTTTATTATTATTATTATTATTATTAAGAATGGATGGCCATCTTTCAGTACTGCTTTGACTGTCCCTTACATTCACAAAGGCAGAAAGTGGTTTGTTATTATTATTATTATTATTATTATTATTATTGAGAAGCATTGTCAAACCAGAATAGAGATCTCACCCTCCTCTCTCTCTCTTTCCCCCCTCTTTCCTTCTCCGAGGTTAAAACTATTATTATTATTATTATTATTTTTATTATTATTATTATTATTATTAAGAATGGATGGCCATCTTTCAGTAGTGCTTTCACTGTGCCTTACATGCACAAAGGCAGAAAGTGGTTTGTTATTATTATTATTATTATTATTATTATTATTATTATTGAGAAGCATTGTCAAACTAATTTAAAACTATTATTTTCATGTTGCGCAACCGCGTCCGCCATTTTAACGAATTGATTCGTTAATATTAACGAAATTTCGTAAATATCAAACTTTTAAAAAGGAAAATTTTGTAATTATTTTAAATAACGAAACGCAAAAAACCCCCCAAAAACGAATCGATTTTAGAAACAAATTTTTCCGTTGTTACCCAGGCCTAGTAATTATTTTTGCTATGACTGTAGGTGGTTCTCTTTCCATCTCTTGAAGTATTTATGAGAACTGATGATTTGCCATAGCCATTAAAAGGGCTCTTTTTTTAACACATAGTTTAACTATTGACACACAACCCTCATGGATTTAAGAGATAATAATCTGATTGTCCTGAGTCAATATTTTGTTGCAAAATTGTATACAATGTAGGCATTTAATCTGCATACAAGTTGAACATCACTTATCCAGAGTTCTGAAATCCAAAATACTCCAAAAAACCCAAAATTGCACACTTGGGTGGTTAAGATAATATTGTTTCATACCCAAAATTATTTTAAATCTATATCAATAAAAATGTAATGTTCATTTGTGGGATTAACATAACTCAAAAACCACTAGGCAAATTGACAACAAATTTGGCCACAAGACACCTACTAACCCTAGGAGTGACCATCACTCAAAAAAAATGATTTTGCCATTTTGGAGTTGGAGTTGCTGTGATTTATAGTTAACCTAAATGAATAGGAAGTCTACATCTGTATTTATTTCTTTGTGCAAGGAGTGTCTGGGAAAGTGAAGGAGAAAGCAGCTTCCATTGCAAACATTGTTTTAATTAGCATTGCGCACTGTAATCATGAGGCAGTGGAAAAGATCCAAAAATATTTTCCTTTTGTTATTGAATAAATAACAGAACAAAGTCAAAAGCGATTACCTTGAGCTCTTTGTTTTATTGCTGCATTTTCATTCAAACCTCTTCTCTCGCCTAGTTGCTATAAGCAGATTAGGAAGCAGCACCTTTTTTGTCCCATCTTACTTTCCATGCCATGTAAACCCTGAGTGGTTGCCACAGTCTTTCAGGCTGCATCTGCACTGTAGAATTAATGAAGTTTGACAGTACTTCAAATATCATGGTTAAATGCTATGGGATCATGGAGGTTTTAGTTCAATGAAGCACCAATATTCTTTGACAGAGAAGACTAAAGACCTTGTAAAACTTTCACCTGCTCCTAATGAAGGATTAACACTTTTGTTCCTCCACCTCAGACTCTTCCTTCTTCAAAGAGGAGGGAGCTTCCCCGGGGGGGGGGGGGTGGTTCGCGAGCGGGGGGCCCTCCATAGAGGTGGTGACAGGTAGAAGGAGATACGGGAACGGGAGAACAAAATATTCATTTTGGCCCAAAAGTCACAATAACAAATTGGCAATCTCCAAATACACTAATGATTCAAGACAAAAGCAAATTTGGCCCAAAAATTATAACAGAACATTGGCAATTCCAAAAAACATTCACGTTACAACTCAACAATCTATTCGGCCCGATATTAATAAGGATATATTGGCAATTCCAAAACATTCTCCCAACAAGGTACAGCTGAGGTGCCAGGATGGTGGCCCCTCCAGGTTAAAGGTGGTGCTGCTTAATGCCAGGTCAGTAAATGGGAAAACTTCTGTTATTCAAGATCTAATCCAGGAAGAGTAAGCTGACCTGGCTTGTATAACAGAGACCTGGCTAGACGAGGGGGGAGGGGTGAATCTCTCCCAGCTCTGCCCGCCAGGTTACTCTGTGCAGCACCAACCAAGACCTGGAGGGCGGGGAGGTGGAGTCGCAGTTGTCTATAAGGATTTTATCTCCCTGATCAGGTGCCCCATCCCACAGTCATCTTCCTTTGAGTGTGCCGGCTTTAGGATAGGTGACCGGGACAGGATAGGGATTCTGTTAGTGTACCAACCACCCGGCTGCACAACAATCTCCTTACCAGAGCTAGTAGGAGTGGTCTCGGATTTGGCGTTGAGCTCCCAATGGCTTTTAGTCCTGGGAGATTCCAGTGTCCATGCTGAGTCCTCTCTTTCAGGTGCGGCTTAGGACTTCGTGGCCGCCATGGCAACCATGGGCCTGTCTCAATTAGTATCTGGTCCCACTCATAGTGTCGGGCACACACTGGATTTAGTTTTCTCTTAGGGATGGGATGAAGGTGATGGGGTGGAGGAGCTGACCATCGCTCCATTGCCATGGACCGATCACCACCTGATCAGGTTTAGACTTACCATGCCTCCTAACCTCTGCAGGGGTGGTGGACCCATTAGAATGGTCTGCCCCAGGAGACTTATGGATCCAAATGGCTTCCTGACGGCTTTTGGGGAATTTCCCACCCCCTTGGCTAGCGATTCTGTCGATGCTTTGGTCTCTCACTGGGACAGTGAGATGACTAGGGCAATTGATACAATCGCTCCAGAATGCCCCCCTCTCGAGTAACCGAGCTAAACCTGCCCCTTGGTTTACTGAGGAGCTCGCAGCGATGAAGTGAAAGAAGAGGAGGCTAGAGTGCGTGTGGTGCCAGAGACCTACCAAATCAGCCCAAACACATCTGAATGCCTTTCTAAGGTCCTATGATGTGGCAATAGTGGAGGCACAGAAATTATTTCTTGCTGCCAATATTGCATCTGCGAAGAATCGTCCAGCTGAGCTATTCCGAGTTGTAAGGGGTCTGTTAAATCTGCCGAAAAGCAAGATCCCTGATGACTCGGTGGCTCGCTGTGAAGCATTTGCTCGATTTTTTGCAGATAAAGTTGCACTGATTCAGTCTGATTTTGACACCATATTAACAGCATTCTCTGAGGATGTAACGCAAGCATCTGCTTGTCCGGTTTTATTGGACAAGCAGATGCTCAATTAGACAACTATCGGCCAGTTTCCAACCTCCCCTACTTGTTGTTGGCTTTGAATTGTGCCTTTTGTAAGCCGCCCTGAGTCCCCCTTCAGGGGTTGAGAAGGGCGGGGTAGAAATGCGCGAAATAAATAAATAAAGACACTTTTCCTATTCCAATTTCATTTGGCCTGCCCTATTTGTTTGACTTTTTATCATGTTATTTTGCATTGTTCATTTTATTTTGTGATTTTATGTATTTTGTTTTGATGTGATTTTTGTTGTTGTTTTGTATTTTATTTTACTGTATTGTATTTTTGGGCTTGGTCTCATGTGAGCCGCCCTGAGTCCCCTTCGGGGTGATGGTGGCGGGGTATAAATAAAGATAATAATAATAATAATAATAATAATAATAATAATACTCCATTTCCTGTATTTCCATAGCATTGAGCCATGACAGTTAAGGTGGTGTTCAATTGCATTAAAACTACAGTGCAGATGCACCAGATCTCATCAGACGATGTAGATCTACTTCTAGCGGGCTCCCTCCCTGAACTTAGCACTAAGCTAAATATCCATATTGTATTTGAAGGCGATAAGGAATTTAATCAGAATCTCAGTTTATGGGGGGTGATCGATGTGAAAAGGAGTTATGTAAATTTGAGGTGAAACTGTTGTAAGAGGAAGCAAAAAGAATACGGAAGGTTTCCTGTGTTCTCATTAACAAGATGCATCCACCTGTGAGATAGGTGAGGGGGTGATGTGGGAAAATTCAGGCAATGCAGGGGGATGGGTTGCCCCGCTGCCGGATTGATTTGCCACAATGCATGGTGAATCCCCCCGCTATCGCCTACAATTTTGACCTCAGTGTGATGAGATCCTCACTAAGGGAGGGAGCAACTAGGCAATATTGAGGAAATAAGGATTTGCACAGAAATGCCCTTTTGATTTGGGAAGTAACATTAAATTTTATACAATAGCCAGATCTCAACCCTTTTTGGAACAGGAGCAATGGATATGAATTTGCTTTGTCTCCTTTCACACTAGTTCTGAAGAAGTTGAAATTTATTCATTATTTTGTTATTTCCAGCTTGGTCCTAATAAAAGTATTATCCAGCTATAGATTTTGGAATTGTTGATGTTAGGAACTTCTCTTCCAACACCTTACTAGTATTCATAATATCCATTTTATTTTCATTTGATGGTGAACGAAATATACCGTATATTCCGGCATATAAGAACACTGGGCGTATAAGACGACCCCCCAACTTTTCCAGTTAAAATATAGAATTTGGGATATACTTGCTGTATAAGACTACCCTTCTTCCAACACACACCAAATAAAATTTTTAAAAGCATCAGATTTGATTTCAATATGGTAATTTTCCTATTACTATACCTCCTTCACTGCCTCTCAGATCTCGCACATGCGCACTTGCACCACTTCACTGCAGTCTTCAGGAGCGCGATCTGAGAGGCAGAGGAGGAAGTACGGTAATAGGATACAAGGGCGGGCCAGACAGGTAAAAGAGTTGTGTTTTTCTGGGCCCAGAGCCACTCTATTTCTTTTTTCCATACCCCGGGTGCCCCAGACGCCTACAGCTTGCTTTGCCCTTCACTTACACCTTCCCGGTGAGGCGCCCCTTCACCTCACCATCGGGACCGCACGAATCCTAATGAATGGATTTTCTTCTACCATACTTGTACAGCAGTGGTTCTCAACCTTCCTCATGCTGCAACCCCCTAATACAATTCTGCATGTTGTGGTGACCCCCAACCATAAAATTATTTTCCTTCCTACTTCATAAGTGTCATTTTGCTACTGTTATCAATCGTAATGTAACTATCTGATATGTAGTATGTATTTTCATTCACTGGACCAAATTTGGCACAAATATCCAATACGCTCAAATTTGAATACTGGTGGGTTTGGGGGGAGGGGTTGATTTTGTCATTTAAGAGTTGTAGTTGCTGGGATTTATAGTTCACCTGTAATCAAAGGCATTCTGAACACCACCACAATGAAATTGAACCAAACTTGGCACACAGAACTCCCATGACCAACAGAAAATACTGGAAAGGTTTGGTGGACATTGACCTTGAGTTTTGGAGTTGTAGTTCACCTACATCTAGAAACCACTGTGAACTCAAACAATGATTGATCTGGACTAAACTTGGCATGGATATTCAATATGCCCAAATGTGAACACTGGTGGAGTTTGGGGGAAATAGACCTTGATATTTGGGAGTTGTAGTTGCTGGGATTTATAGTTCACTACAATCAAAGAGCATTCTGAACCCCACCAACAATAGAATTGGGCCAAACTTCCCACATAGAACCCCATGACCAACAGAAAGTACTGTTTTCTGATGGTCTTCCGTGACCCGTCTGACACTCCCTCGTGACCCCTCCAGGGGTCCCGACCCCCAGGTTGAGAACCACTGTTGTACAGCATAACCCTTAATGCTTTCATACAGTCGCTGCATATGGCAGGGACGCGGCCACTGCTATTTTTGAGCTCCCCCCACAATATGCAGCAACCACAGGTTCTCCAGTCCGAATTGGAAGTTTTAGCACCCACTCTACAAGACGACTCCTGGCATATAAGACTACTCCTGCATATAAGACGACTCCCACGCATAAGGCTACTCCAGCATATAAGACGACTCCCATGTATAAGACTACTCCCATATATAAGACGACTCCCGCGTATAAGACAACCCCTGACTTTTGAGAAGATTTTCTTGGGTTAAAAAGTAGACCGGTATGCCAGAATATATGGTACTTGTTTTGCAAGAAGATTTTTCTCATCACAACTCCTTCTGTATGATTTGTCTTTATGGAAAGAGCCAGTGCCCAAGAGTATTGTTTTCCATTCTGTTAACGTAGAAGGGCTTGATTAAGAATGGTTCAATTCCCCAATGAAGATAATAAGATAAGATAAAACAACATTGAATTGCTGCTCGCAATGAGGAATGGATGGCCTAGCAACACCATTATTAAGCTTAACCACTTTCTCCTAAAGTGTCAAGAGTTTCGAGGAGAAACAGTTATCTAGATTTTTGGAAGCAAGTAACCGGAAACCTATTGGCATAAGTCCATTTCTCCAACAATGTAGACACACTTGGAAGACTCAAGTAAAAAGGCTCATAACTGAATAATGTCCTTATTATATGTATCCCTGAACTTATTTTTTCCTACACATGTCCTATCCTGATCAGCAACCACAAGCTGAATTAGAGTAGTTGCCACCAAAACAGCACTAAAATCTAACATCCCTACACCTCCCAATAACTTTAATAGCTGAGTCTGATGAGGTAGTCCCCACTATAATACTACACAGATTAATTAGTTTGAATTATTTCTATGTTACCAGCAACCTTATCACATGGGCAAATTTGCTCATTCTATAACAGTTTCACCTCAGTTCAGGGACAGAGCCCACCAGATCTCATCAGATGATGTAGGTCTGCTTCCAGCGGGGCTCCTTCTCTGAACTGAGGTGAAACTGTTGTAAGAGAAGTAAAGAGAACACAGAAAGCTTCCTGTGTTCTCATTGAGAAGATGCATCCCTCTGTGTGATAGGTAATGGGGTGATGCAGGTAATGCGGGATGACAGGTTGATTCACCACAATACATGGCGAATCTCCCCGCTGTTGCCTGCAATTTCAACCTCAGTGTGATGTCCTCACTAATGGAGGGAGAAATATGATGTGGGAGCAAATACGCAATGTTCGCCCCCTAGGACTCCTTCCCAGATTCCCCGAGGTGGACCACCATAACCCTTGAAAGGAACCCAACTTAAAAATTGAGTTGCTCCCAGGTGAGCTATTCAACTGGAAGGCTGACCAGAGGGTCATTCTTCAAGCCACGTGGCTTCTTGGTGATGGCAAAGCCCTCTCTAATTACTTGGTACTCAGGGCAGTTCCAGATTCCCAATCTTCACCAAACGTGTGCTGGAAGATGCTCAGCAAACATACTTTATCAAGATGTTTTACATTGTTGATTTTATTGTGTTTGATGTTTGTATAGTTACTCCAGTCTTATACATATGCTGACATGCAAGTTTTAGTGTAAAGCAGGTAAACTGGCTGGGATTTCTGGTAGTTGTAGGCCAAAACACCTGGGGACCCACAGGTTGAGAACCACTGCTACAGTCTAACCCAGTGTTTCTCAAACTGTGCTCCTCCAGATGTTTTGGCCTTCAACTCCCAGAAATCCCAGGCATCTCACCAGGTGTTAGGAATTGTGGGAGCTGAAGTCCAAAAAATCTGGGGGAGCATAGTTTGAGAAACTCTGGTCTCACTGTTTGGTAAGGTGGCCATGCGCTAATGCAGCTTGGTCATTCTTGTCACTTTCTTTCTTTCCTTCTGTCTCTCTTCTGAAATCGAGATTCGAAACCTGATGAATAGAGGAGGTTATTTTCTCCTTGTTTGTGTTTCTGGACAAGTGCTAAGAACATTGGGGATACTGGCTAAACAAATACTACCACTATAGCCATTATCTCCACCATCTCTTCCATGGCAGCTTACTACTATTATTACACAGCCCAACAAAAATTTTCTTGTTGTCTTGGTTTTTAGGCTAGTTCCTAGTGTTATTTGGGGTACCAGCTCTAGTTTCTTAGATGTGGTTATCATGTTTTTTTATGGGTAAGCAGATAAACACTGGTATGTTGCATATAGGGGATAACTGGTGCCATTTTTGGAATCAGCAGGCCAAATGTACCCAGAAACAGACCTTAAATTTGAGGCATCAAAATGTGTGTTGGCCATTATTACTATAATTATTACCATTAGTTTTGCCATTAAAACTAATAATTTTACCATATTTTTAGAGACAGTAGAGTTGTACTGCTTGTGTGTGTGTGTCTCCAAGTTGCATCTTGACTCATGGTGATCCCATGAATTTGATAGGGTTTGATAGTGTACTCAAAGGTGGCCTTTGCCAGTTCCTTCCTCTGAAATACAGCCAATAGCAACTGGTATTTACTGGCAATCCCCCATCCAAGCAGCAACCAGAACTGGCCTACTTAATTTCCTAGTTCAGACAGCATTTGGTGCCTTCAGGTTATGCAGGTGGTCCCGAAGTTACAAACCATATGGGTTTTGTCAGTTTGTTCTTAAGCTGAATTTGTATATACATTGGTGCATTTATTAAATGGAACTCCAGCCATAAATACCATATTTACTCGATTCTAATGCTCACCTTTTTGACTAAATTACCATCCCAAAATTAAGATGCACATTAGATTTGTGTATTATTGTTATTATTATTGTTATTATTATTATTATTATTATTATTTATTATGGGTTTCAGGGTTTTCCAAACTGAGGTGCGCATTTGATTCGATGTCACACTAGACTCAAGTGTGTGTGTGTGTGTGTGTATATATATATATAGAGAGAGAGAGAGTAGAGTCTTGCTTATTCAACATAAACAGGCTGGCAGAACATTGGATAAGCGAAAATGTTGGATAATAAGGAGGAAGTAAGGAAAAGCCTATTAAATGTCAAATTATGTTAAGATTTTACAAATTAAGCAACAAAAGATGATGTTTTACAACAAACTGACAGAAAAAACACTTCAATACATGGTAACGTTATGTAGTAATTACTGCATTTACGAATTTAGCACCAAAAAATCACAATGTATTGAAACAGCCGTGGATCTGGGCGGGAGGTAGACTGCTTTGGATCATATGGAACATTAGATGAGCGAAGGTTGGATAAGCGAGTGTGTGTGTGTGTAGATAGATAGATAGATAGATAGGCTGGAGTTACACTTAATATATGTACTTAAAAAGGTTTGGATAGCATAAGGAAGGGTGAACAACCCTGTGGTGTTTGTTTTGCTGTCCATGCCACTGTTCATAAGATTTCACCTCACTTTCTGTCCTTGTGATCATTATGATTTTGAAAAACTTGTCTTGTTGTGCAAACATGGATTGATGAGAAAGCTTCAGTGGAGACACCTTTTCCCCATGAAAACTCTTCCAGGAGTGAATTTCCCTTCCTAGAGGTAGATTTCTCTTACTTCATGTTGTGTCAGCCCATTCTTAACTATGAGTCGTTTGTAAGTCGGATGTTTGTAACTCGGTTCTGCTTTTATTTATATCCAACTGAGCCAAATGGCTGAAAATATTTAGAGGAGTCTCACACTTGGTTTAGAAAAGGATAGAGAAGTCTGGAAATGTATAGGTTGGCTCCCTGGGGAAAAAGAAAAAGGAATATGTACAATAACTATGTTACCACATAGCAGTTATACTTTTATCAAGAATTACAAATTTAAAAAAATTCTGTAAAGAAAGCAAGCCTTGGCGGAAAGGAGGGGGTCAATGAAATTATTTCTATGTAGCTGGGATTTTGCAAACTGACCTGTGCTTGAGCTGTTTGTTTGGCAAAAGAACAAAGTTGCACAACAGAAACATCCTTGTGCATCCCAGCAAGGGCTTCATTCCTGCAGTATGTCCTTGGATAACATTTAGTAATCCTATGCTGCTTGCTGCAAACTTCATCGGACCAGAAAAATAGGGCTTCTGGGTTCCTTACTGTGCAGTTCTATACCTGTCTGCTCAGAAATAAGCTCGACTGAATTCAATGGAATTTATTGCCAGGTATGTATACATGGGGATCATTTATTTATTTATTTATTTACGACATGGATATGCAGCCGTTCTCACCCCGAAGGGGACTCAAAGCGGCTTACAAGATATATATACATACAATTTATTGTATTATTCACATAGTACAATATCAGTATTAAATATTACTATATTGTACTATACCATTATATTTTAATATTATTAGTAATATTAAATGTAATGTAAATATATAATAATAATAATATAGTAGTAGTAGTAGTAAGTAGCCGTCCCCTGCCACGCGTTGCTGTGGCCCCGTCTGGTGATCTGGAAAATGAAGTAATGAGAAAGTGTTGGTTTCTAATATATGTAATTTATTTATGCTTGTAAACAGTATTCCTTGTTGTTTCTTTGTCAGTGTTGATGTGGTTTGCCTACTCTGGAACACGCAACATATCATTGTCCTTCTTTAGGGGTCCCTTTCAAATCTATGATACCATATCTCTCTCTGTGTGTGAATAATATATCTCTCTATATATCTATGGCTCTTTGTCAGGAGGGCTTTGATTACGATTTCTTGCCCTGGTGAAGGGAGTTGGACTGGATGGCCTTAAGTATTTTCTGTTGGTCATGGGGGTTCTCTGTGGGAAGTTTGGCCCAATTCTCTTGTTAGTGTGGTTCAGAATGCTATTTGATTGCAGGTGTACTATAAATCCCAGCAACTACAACTCCCAAATGTAAAGGTCTATTTCCCCCAAACTCCGTCTGTGTTAATATTTGGTCATATGGAATATTTGTGCCAAGTTTGGTCCAGATCCATTATTGTTTGAGTCCACAGTGCTCTCTGGATGTAGGTGAACTACAACTCCCAAACTCAAGGTCAATGTCCACCAAACCCTTCTAGTGTTTTCTGTTAGACATGGGAGTTGTGTGTGCCAAGTTTGGTTCAGTCCCATTGTTGGTGGAGCTCAGAATGCTCTTTGATTGTAGATCAACTATAAATTCCAGCAACTACAATTCCCAGATAACAAAACCATTTTTTGAGTGATGATCACTCCTTGGGTTAATAGGTGTCTTGTGGCCAAATTTGGTGGCAATTTGTCCAGTACTTTTTGAGTTATGTTNAATAAATAAATAAATAAATAAATAAATAAATAAATAAATGCCCCTGTTTAGTCAACTTTCCTTCCTATCCAACCCAACTGCTTTCCTTCCCTTTAAGGAACTATTCCGTTCCTTAAACAGCGGGAGAGTTCGTGCCCTACAAACGCTCCCATGCAATGCTCAAGGTTTCCGTGCACATCACAAAATGAACCGGAGAGACGCCTTAAATCCCGTTTCTAATCCTAACAGTCGGAGACCCACTGAATCAAAGATAACGCTCTAAAATCAATACCGATCTCGCTGCCTTGGTTTCAATGGCTCTCCTTTACTTTGGGGCTCACGACAGGATGGAGGCCCTTCGCGTGACTCTCAAATATTTTCCAAAGAGATTTGGTTTCTGTATTGCATTCTATCTCAATATTTGGCATCCAGCAATCAATATTTGACTGTGATATGCGCCGGCATTAGATGTGACAGCTGACAGGCAGGCTTATGAGGTTTTTCACATTTGCTGATTTCCCAAAGCAATCAAAAGTTAGAGGGAGGCTTTCACCGGATTCGAGACGGCAAAGTTTCCGCAAGTTTTGAGAAAGGTTGCAATAAGGAATGGCATAAGAAATTCACATATTTTCCAAAATAGACAAATAGAATTGCATATTTTAATACTGTTCATATTTAATTCTTTTTTAGTGTTTGTATATTTTAGGTTTGAATTATTATTATTATTGTTGTGTCAGGAGCAACTTGAGAAACTGCAAGTCGCTTCTTGTGTGAGAGAATTGGCTGTCTGCAAGGACGTTGCCCAGGGGACATTGCCCGGATGTTTTGGTGTTTTTATCATCCTTGTTGTCAAAGGCTTTCATGACCAGAATCACTGGGTTGCTGTGCATTTTCTGGCCAGAAGCACTCTCTCCTGACATTTCGCCCACATCTATGGCAGGCATCCACAGAGGTTGTGAGGTCTGTTGGAAACGAGGCAAGTGGGGATTATATATCTGTTGAAGGTCCAGGGTGGGAGAAAGAAGGTTGGCCACAGCAACGCATAGCGGGTACAGCTAGTAAATTAGTATAAAACTGATAAAAATAGAAGGAGCGCAGATGACTCAATATCTTTTGACCCAAAACGGGCAACAGCAACGACATTGTCTGTAGCCTCCAACAATTCTTTCTCTGTGCATGAGGCAGGGCATCGTGGACAAGCACAGAGATGCGGAGTTGTCTGTTCTGCTCCACATTTACACAAGGTGTGGGATTCTTTTTGTTGTTGTTCATTCGTTCAGTCGTTTCCGACTCTTCGTGACCTCAAGGACCAGAGATCCCTGTCGGCCGTCACCACCTCCAGCTCCTTCAAGGTCAATCCAGTCACTTCAAGGATACCATCCATCCATCTCGCCTTTGGTCGGCCCCTCTTCCTTTTTCCTTCCATTTTCCCCAGCATCATTGTCTTCTCTAAGGTCTATAAAAGATATACATGTACATAAACACATATACATATCAATTATATAATATTACTAGCTTGGGTACCCGGCGTTGCCCGGGTTATTTTAAAAGGGTATTGTATCTGTCATTGGTGTGGGCCACAGTGCTCTAAGGAAGTGACTTAACGTACTGCAAGTCCCATCATCCATGATCCATCCTCCCTCAAACTGCACCAGGATGTAGAGTGGGTCAGGATGTAAAGGGATTCATGGGGGTTATGTGTGGCAAGTTTGGTCCAGGTGTGTCACTCCACATACAAACAAACATTCACTTTTATTATATACTAGCTTGGGGACCCGGCGTTGCCCGGGTTATTAGAGAAAGTGGGTAATGGGGGTTCTGTGTGCCAAGTTTGGTCTTCATCAGTCATTGGATGAGGGTCTCAGTAGTTTCACTAAGTGAGTGAAGGAACTGCAAGTCCCATCGTCCATGGTGCATCATCCTCCAAACCGCACCAGGATGTAGAGTGCATCATGGAGACCCGGTGTGCCAAGTTTGGTCCTTATCGGAAATTGGATGATGGTTGCAGTGGTCTCAGGAATTGAGCGAAGATACTGCAAGTCCCATAATCCATGCTCGATCCACAGTCAAGCCACACCATAGCGTAAAGTGGGTCATGAGAGGTCTATGTGCCAAGTTTGGTGTTGTTCAGTCATTGTTGAGGGTTGCAGCAGTCTCGGAAAGCAAGTTGGGGTACTTCAAGTCCCATCATCCATGGTATGCCCTACTCCAAACCACAGTAGGATGTAGAGTAGGTAATGGGGGCTCTTTGTGCGAAGTTTGGTTGAGTTCGGACATTAGACGAGGGTTGCAGCAGTCTTGGGAAGAGAGTGGAGGTACTTGAAGTCCTATCATCCATG
>NW_026846588.1:93274272-93361730 GCF_025583915.1 Anolis sagrei ordinatus
TATAGATATAGATATAGATATAGATATAGATATAGATATAGATTGCATATTATTATAATATTATAATATTATATGTATATACAATATACTATGTTATGTTATGTTATATTATATTATATTATTAGCATAGGACAGGAGACAAGATGGAACTGTCCCCTGGCCCCCTCTCTCTTCACTCTGGTCCAGAGCGATAGTTGGTGCTAGGGGGAGGGGTCCTCAACTGACGACCCCTAATAATAATAATAATAATTATTATTATTATTGGTCATGTCAGGAGCGACGTGAGAAACTGCAAGTCGCTTCTGGTGTGAGAGAATTGGCTGTCTGTAAGGACGTTGCCCAGGGGACGCCTGGATGAATTTGATGTTTTTATCTTCCTTGTGGGAGGCTTCTCTCATGACCCCGTATGAGGAGCTGGAGCTGATAGAGGGAGCTCATCCGCCTATCCCCGGAATCGAACCTGTGATCTGTCGGTCTTCAGTCCTGCCAGCACAGGGGTTTAACCCACTGCGCCACCGGGGGCTCCATAATAATAATAATAATAATAATAATAATAATAATAATAACAATAACAGATCATTGACTTGTAGATCTACTTAAAGAGGCTAGGCAGGCAATTAGACTGGAGCACAGTTCATAGGGACAAAGTAGGGCATAAAGATAGGAAATGAACATAAAATTAAGAATTTGCTTGGTATCTAATCACAGGGATATGTTCCCAGACTTTATGGATATGCAAAATTATGGATAATAGCAAATGTTATTGTACTGAAGGAACTCTGAGCCAAGAATACCATAACGTTTTGCAGGGGAACCTAGGAAATGTCTAGAAAAGACATTTTTGTACATAAATAAATAAGACCACAGATACAGATATCCATCCCATGGATATAGAGGTTGTACTGTATTCTGCCAGTAGATCAATTTGCTTCTGGGAGGAAGGATGGGATCAACCATCAGCAGAGGCGGCCCTAGGTAATTTTCAACGGTAAGCAAACAGTATTTTGCCCCCCCCCCAACCAATCATTGATATATATTTTCTGTTTGTCATGGGAGTTCTGTGTGCCATATTTGGTTCAATTCCATCATTGGTGGAGTTCAGAATGCTCTTTGATTTTAGGTGAACTATACATCCCAGTAACGACAATTCACATATGTCAAGGTCTATTTTCCCCCAAGAGCGCCTCAAGAGCGCCCCTGGGCAAAATCAACTATACTGCGAATCCTTACTTTGCGTAATGGGTTGAGCCACCCCAGACCATCAGTACAACAAAGTCCTGCCATTAAATTGCATTTATAGATTTCATGTTTTGTATATTTTGTGTACTATAGTAACATTTTTAAAATCTTATTTATTTTTCGTTTTAAAAATGGAATGTTATCCCTGGTTTGATTATTTACCTGTTATTCTAAAACTTGAACATATCCTTTTTCAAACAGTGTTTCTTTTGGATGTAGCACATTCTGCGGAAAACAGAATACAGATTCATCTGATATTCAGTAACAATGCCATGATGCAAATGTTGTCTGGTTTCTGTGTGTTGTTTAAAAAATATTTCATACTTATTTTCTGCCAAAAGGAAAGAATGGAGACAATACATTTTCAAAGAGAGAGTTTCTCATGGGAAACATATCCATTTGGAAGTTTAATTGAGAAGGGAAAGACCTTTGCGGGAAATGGACTTGTCCCTGTTTTATCTGTTTTTCTTAGGGGAATCAAGAACATGACATGGATATTTTTATCTTCTGACTGGACGGCCTCAACCCCCGCTATAATCTATCTCTTTTTATCTCGCCCGAGTTTCAAATTAGTTTTAATTAGTCTCTCTTTTAATCATTACATGCAGCCCGCCCATTGTCATTGTGATTGCGTCTATTGTAACTTTATATTGTTATGTATTTACATGTTTTATTTTATTATGATGTTGCTGTTTACTGTTTGCGTTTTCGGTTGTGTTTTGGTTTTATTTTTATTGTAACTTGTTGTTTGGGCTTGGCCTCATGTAAGCCGCTCCGAATCCCCACTGGGGAGATGGTGGCGGGGTATAAATAAAGATGATGATGATGATGATGATGATTATGGCCTAGAAAAATATTTCCCAGATATGCCCTTCAGATGTTTTGGACTACAGTTTCCATCATTCCCAGCCAGGAGAGTCAGTAACCAGATAGATGAGCACTATAGTCCCAAATATTTGGATTACAACCAAATGGAGAAGACTGCCCTATCTTTTAATAATAATAATAATAATAATAATAATAATAATAATAATAATATACTTTATTTATATTCCGCTCTATCTCCTTGAGGGGTCTCAGAGTATATATATGGTAAACATTCAATGTTGTTATACAATTGACAACAAAGACGGACAATACGTAAACAGAGGCAAGGCTTCCCTCTTTTTCATCTCCGGCATCTGGAGGCTGTGCTTGACTCAGCCATGGGGAGGTGTTGTTGTTCCATTTTTCCATGCCGAGGAGCCTGTTGTCCATGGATGCCTTCCCGATCAAATTGTTGGCATGTCTTCTGGTTGCCTTTTGTTGGAGGTTGTAAATGTAAATAAACAGAAGCTTTACCACTGTTTCTGAACCAAAATATACCCTGCAGTATAATAATGTGCCACGCAGATTTGTGTAACGAGTAACAGTAACTTTACTTCAGTTCAAAAGTCAAACAGAGCAACAATATATACAGCAGTCTCTCTGAATTCTTACAGAGAACAGAGGGGATAAACAGTCCTTTTAAAAAGTCATGCCTTAGAAATAATCAGGCTTCAGTTGGCAGCCATTTCCTTCCTGACTGTTTCCAGTCAGAGCTCTCTTCACTCTCTGAGATGAAAAATGGCAGTTAAAACAGTTTGTCTCAGCAGCAAGCTAGAGAGAGTAGCCAATCAGAATTCTGGCTCCTGGCATGCTCAGCCAATCAGCTGTCAACACATCCCTTTCCAGTCAACCCATTACGTCATGGTGCCTTTTTACAAATCCCCACAACTTTACCTCCCCACCAAAGTGGTACCTATTTATCTACTCACATTGCTGTTTTCGAACTACTAGGTAAGCAGGAGCTAGGGCTGACAGCAGGAGCTCACTCTGACTCGTGGCTTGAACTGCCAACCTTCTGGTTGGCAAAGTGTTCTGTAGCTGGCGGTTTAACCCGCTGTTCTAAATGCAGCCCATGATATTGCTCCCATGATATTTAAAGATTAAAATGGACATTGCATTCAAAATATCAAAAGAAGGCCAGTACTTGGAAGGGTAGCTGTGAATGCACTACTAGAGAATATCGTCAAGTGCAAAGATATAACGCTGGATGTCAAATTTAGCATCATCTATGCCATAATATATTTTATTTCTGTGAATGGTTTTGAAAGTTGGGTAGTGAAGAAATTTATTTCTTTTATTTACCATATTTATATACCGCCTTTCTCAGCTCGAGGGCGACTCAGGATGGTTTACAAATGGCACAATTCTATGCCCGCAATAACATAAAAACAATTAAAACATTTAACATAAATAACATTAGATAAAATAATAAAACTGATAAAAGTCTAAATGCTCAGCGTCTCATTACTAAAAAAGCTGAGAGGATTAAAATTAATTTGGCATGTGTTGCTGGAGAAGAATACTATGGATACTATTGTCTGTTAAAAAAAAGAAATAAATGGATAGCAGAGCAAATTCAAGTCTGAACTCTCCCTAGAAAACTAATTGGCCAAATTGATGCTATTTTACTATGGATATATATTGAGACGTGAGTAATATAAAATACTTGGTAAGGTGGAAGGCATGAGAAAATGAAGAATTTACTGCTACAGGAATAGCTTGATTCAATATGTATTTTATAGATATATGTTTTAATAAGTATCTAGAAATACATTTTAATATATATATTTAAGGAACCATGGTGGTGCAATGGGTTAAACCCTTGTGCTGGCTGAACTGCTGACCTGAAGGTCGGTGGTTTAAATCCACAAGACGGAGTGAGCACTTGTCTGTCAGCTCCAGCTTCCCATGCAGGCAAATGACAGAAACCTCCCACAAGGATGGTAATACATCCGGGCATCCCCTGGGTAACATCCCTGTAGATGGCCAATTCTCTCACACCAGAAGCGACTTGCAGTTTCTCAAGTCACTCCTGACATGATAAAAAATATGTGTATTTGTTATATTTTTACAGTGTTTATGTGTTTTAATTATTCTTTAACCCACTTCGATCCACAAGAAGAGATGGGTAACACATAAAAATTATTATTATTATTATTATTATTATTATTATTATTATTATTATTATTATTATTATTATTATTTGAAACACAACAAGATGAGTCCACAGCAGACAAGATCACTCTGCTGGCTGTTGTATTGGATCACATGTCGGATACTTCCCAAGTGTCTAGGACTGTGTGATGTATCGGCGAATAATATGTGCAGATCCCTGTAAGGTGGCCTTCTGCAGTTGGCAGATGGTAATTTTGTCAGCGCTGATTGTGTTTAAGTGCAGGCATTGTGTTTAAGTTTAGGCATTGTACCCAGTGTGCTGATCATCACTGGAACCACCTTTACTGGTTTGTGCCAGAGTCTTTGCAGTTCAATCTTTAAATCCTCATATTGTGTCATCTTTTCCAGTTGTTTCTCTTCAATCCTGCTGTCACCCAGGATTGCAACATCGACAATCCATACTTTGTTTTTTAACACGATCGTGAGGTCAGGAATATTGTGCTCCAAAACTCTGTCTGTCTGAATCCGGAAGTCCCAGAGGAGTTTGACGTGTTCATTCTCTGTAACTTTTTCCGGCTTGTGATCCCACCAGTTCTTTGTCGCAGGCAGATGGTATTTGTGGCACAAGTTCCAATGACTCATCTGAGCAACGGTGTTATGCCTCTGCTTGTAGTCTGTCTGCACGATCTTCTTGCAGCAGCTGAGGATGTGATCTATTGTTTCATCTGCTTCCTTGCAGAGTCTACACTTGGGATCTGTCGTCGACTTTTCAATTCTGGCTTTGATGGCATTATTATTATTATTATTATTATTATTATTATTATTAGAAACACAACAAGATGAGTCCACAGCAGATAAGATCACTCTGCCGGCTGTTGTATTGGATCACACATTGGACACTTCCCAAGTGTCTAGGACTGTGTGATGTATTGGCAAAAAATGCGTGCAGATCCCAGTAAGGTGTCCTTCTGCAGCTGGGAGATGGTAATTTTGTCAACTTTCATTGTGTTTAAGTGCAGGCCAAGGTCTTTAGGCACTGCATTCAGTGTGCCGATGACCACTGGGACTACTTTGACTGGCTTATTATTATTAAATCAAGTTTGAGTTGGAGTTTGCAAGACCTGGGTAGGCTGTTGTTGACATGGGCTTTGGAGGTCTCACATCATAGGGTCTAAGGTAGTGGAAGCCAACTTGGTGGTATTTAACGACAGCAAGCCCGCCTTCACACACACACAAATGTATTCTTGGTTCTTTTGGAAATTTAGGATAGGGGTAAAAATAAGGGAAGGATGAAGGAGTATGTCCTCCTCATGTGTTTAATCAGGATTTTGTGGTTATTATTTTTTGCATGGATCTCTCTTTCTAGAGTCTTGTGACTTTTAACATTTTGTATGATGAGACATCTGGTGCTGTCTAATTGTAAATTGATTTGCCTAACAAGAATGATTCCTGGAATCTATCTTAAGAATTGATCACAAGGCAGTATAAAGAGTTGGTTGTTCATTTCTGACTTTAAGAATTTGTCGGTCCTTCACATTACAGTGTGAGTAGAGATTGGAAACATTTCTTTTTTTGGAGCATCCTCCATTAATAACCAGGGGATTCTCTAAAAAGGAACTTTTCCATGTTGACAGCATGAGAGATATTGACAACTGAACAAATACATTATTCTCATGTGACAGATGATGTGGCTGAGTTTAATATACAGTGGTATATGATTAAATGTATAATAAGTCATAGATTAACTCTCCTTGATTCAGTCTGCATTCTCTCTCCAAAAGTATTCTTTAAAAAGTGACTCGTTTGTCAAAAATATTCCTTCTATTATTTTTCCCTGCAAATGAAAAGAATGAATTTGTTTCCTAGGATGAAATATTCAATAACCTTTATCACACACTGAAGATGAGTAAACATGCATAGAAGACTCTTAAAAATTAATGCTACAGCAACAACACAATCGTGTGAGTTTAAGATTTTGTTTTAGCAAAAAATCAGGAACTGTTTTCTTGGCTTTTCGGTTAGAAGATCCTGAAATTCTTCTATAGCCCCATAGAGCCCAATGACATATCTGGAAAAAAAAACATACATAGGTTTGCAATTAGCACCTCTTACTTGCAGTCAGGAGAATGGAAATGTTTCTTTTTAATCTTTAGATCACTTAAAGATGATAAAGTGTAAGCCTGCTTTCCATTAGTATGTGTATATGAATAAATATAGACCTTGTTCTGAAATGTTATCACATTACACAATTATTATTATTATTATTATTATTATTATTATTATTATTTCTTGCCCGCCTCTCTTTGTGGCACCAGGCACATTGCAGAATAATTGCAACATATAAACATTATAAAAACATCACAAATATACGTATTAAAATCTATTTGTATAAAAGATACATATTAAAACATTCCGTTATCTGGGCGGAGGCCACAAGGGGGTGCTAGAGAGAGAAGGATAGCCCATTTTATGGGGGTGGATTGTGGGTTGAAGGAGGACAACCATTTCTCCTTGTTTTCCTGTTATTTCCCCCACCCATGTCCTCGTCGTGCAAACAACCCTTGTTTATGACATGGGAAGTGGGGAGGGGGAAATAACCCTATCTCTCCGAGGGGACTCAGGGCAGTTTCCAACAAAGGATGGCAAACATGCAATGCAATAACACAATACAAAATGAACAAATAGCCCTATGAATAAAAAAATCTAATTCTCACAGGAACAGAAAGTGAAGTGAAATCTTCTGAACAGGGGCACATCTTATATATATGTATATGTATATATGTATGGAGAGAGAGAGTGAGAGTGAGAGAGAGAGATTGAAATTGGCTGGAGTTACACTTTAAAATGTTCTTGTTCTGACTTGCATACAAATTCACCACTGGGATCACCTTGACTGATTTGTGCCAGAGTTTTTGCAGTTCGGTCTTTAAATCCTCATATTGTGTCAGCTTTTCCAGTTGTTTCTCTTCAATCCTGCTGTCACCCGCAACATCGACAATCCATACTTTGTTTTTAACACAATCATTAGGTCAGGAGTATTGTGCTCCAAAACTCTGTTTGTCTGAATTCGGAAGTCCCAGAGGAGTTTGACGTGTTCATTTTCTGTAACATTTTCAGACTTGTGATCCCACCAGTTCCCTGTGGCAGGCAGATGATTTGTGGCACAGGCTTCAATGAATCATCTGAGCAACTGTGTTATGTCTCCACTTGTAGTCTGTCTGCATGATCTTCTTGCAGCAGCTGAGGATGTGATCTATTGTTTCATCTGCTTCCTTACGGAGTCTACATTTGGGATCTGTCACTGACTTTTCAATTCTGGCTTTGATGGCATTTGTTATTTTCTTATTTGTTGTTGTTGTTGTTATTGTTGTTGTTGTTATTACTGATCCTTTTAGTGAGGACACACTACAACGTCTACTTTGCAGTGACTTCTACACAACCAAATTTCCTTCTTTGAGAGGGCAAACAGTGGCATTGTTCTCTCCAAGTTGTTTCCAACCTGTAGTGATTCTAAAGCCACCTTATCACATAATTTTCCTGGAAAGAGTTGTTCAGAGGAGGTTTCTTATTGCCTTTCTCTGAGGCTGAGAGTGTGTGATTTGCCCAAAGTCACCCAGTGGGTTTAATATTTGAGCAGAAATTTGAGCAGTAATCTAATACTCAAACCATTACATCACGCTGGCTCTCTAGCAATAGAGATTAAACCTGGATTAAAGCAGAATATTGCTAAAATCAGCTGTAGTGTTATTTTAAAAAACTGAGAAGAATTAAACTAGCTTATTAAAAAGAGCACAAAATTTTTTAAAAAAACCAACAACCTGAACACAACTAAAATACAGTAGAGTCTCGCTTATCCCACCTTCTGTATTATCCAAAGCAGTCTGCCTCCCACCTGGATCCACAGCTGTTTCAATACATTGCGATGTTTTGGTGCTAAATTCATAAATATAGTAATTACTACATAACGTGGTTGTGTATTGAACTGCTTTTTCTGTTGATTTCTTGTAAAACATCTTGTTTTGGTGCTTAATTTGTAAAACCATAATGTAATTTGACATTTAATAGGCTTTTCCTTAATCCCTTCTTATTATCCAACATTTTCGCTTATTCAACGTTCTGCCGGCCTGTTTATGTTGGATAAGCAAGACTCTACTGTATAACAAATAAGGGGGGAAATGGATCGAGTTATAGGGTGGCAACCTGTGCTGGACAGGGTTGCACTCCCCCTGAAGTCACAGGTCCGCAGTTTGGGTGTCCTTCTGGACTCATCACTTATGCTTGAAGCTCAGGTGTCGGCGGTGGCCGGGAGGGCCTTTGCACAACTGAGACTCATGCGCCAACTGCGACCGTACTTCATGAAGGCGGATCTGGCCAGGGTGGTCCACGCCTTAGTCACCTCCAGATTGGACTACTGTAATGCACTCTACGTGGGGCTGCCCTTGAAAATGGCCCGGAAATTTCAGTTGGTTCAACGGCGGCGGCCAGGATGTTAACTGGTGCTCCTTTCAGAGAGAGGTCAACCCTCCTGTTCAAGGAGCTCCATTGGCTGCCGTTCATTTTCCGGGCCCAATTCAAGGTGCAGGTGCTTACCTACAAAGCCCTAAACGGTTTGGGACCCACCTACCTGCGTGACCGCATTTCCGTATACGAACCCACACGATCCCTTCGTTCATCTGGTGAGGCCCTGCTCACGATCCCACCAGCATCGCAAGCGCGATTGGTGGGGACGAGGGACAGGGCCTTCTCGGTGGTGGCCCCACAACTCTGGAACTCCCTCCCCAAGGACATCAGGCATTCCCCAACACTGGCAGTCTTCAGAAGGAGCTTGAAAACATGGATGTTCCAGTGTGCCTTCCCAGATTAAGGAATCCCAAGCAATTGTCCCTAATGCACTTTATGAGAGAGTTAGAATTGTCTGCACACCCTCACCTGGACATGCCCAGCATTTTTAGGATTTTAACTATTACATTTGGCCCTGCCACAGGTTTTTAACAGTGTCGTGCTTTTGTTACTGTTTTATTGTTTGCTTATTTATTGTTGCATTGTATTGTTGTCTGTTGTGTTTTTGTTAATGATGTACTTTGGGCTCGGCCTCTTGTAAGCCGCACTGAGTCCTGCGGGAGATGGTAGCAGGGTACAAATAAAGGTTTTACTATTATTATAAAAGCTTGTCCAAATAAAGATGGGATGCCACTAAGAATTCTTAAGAGTAATATATATTTTTTGAAAAGAAATTGATTTTCTGAGCCCATGGCAGAACTTTGATTCAAGACAACCATTGTACAGTTTTCACATGATTGTCACATAGCCCTAAATGTAAGCAAATTAAAACAGGAATAGGCTGCCAAGTGATCTAGCGTTTTGCAGTGAGTGCTGGAGCCTAGCAATCTTGAGACCTACTCCCCCCTCCAGTGCATGCCATAGCATAGCATCATGCCTGGTTTATTAGGTTGTGCTGACAGATGCAGAATCGCGAATGGGCAAAAGGCAATCTGGCAGTTACTTGGTTGGACTATGGACAGAGAGACCTGAGATTACCTGAGAAAGACCAAGAGTAAGACACAACTTGTCCTTAAATGGCATAAGACCTCCAGATCATAATTTTCCAAGATTTTCTTCTCTGTCATCAGTGAGAAACATTTATCCCATTCACATTACAGTTATAGCACTGTGATTCCACATCATATCTACCATGTTTCTAACCTGTGAAAACCCAAAATGTATAGCTGACAGAACGATACTAAGGCCCCTTCTACACTGCCCTATATCCCATGATCCGATCGCAGATTATCTGCTTTAAACTGGATTATATAAGTCTTTAAACTGGATTATATAAATTATATCATAATCTGGGATCAGATCCTGGGATATAGGTGCCGTGTAGAAGGGCTTTAGAGAGTTCTAGTCACCCAATTACAACCCCAGGATTTCTTAGTGTGTAGCCATGGTAATTAAAGTGCTCCAACTGTGTAGTGTGAAAGCTTCCCGGGAACAAGTCTTTATAAGACCAAGAGGTCTTAAATGTCCATTTAGTACCAAGCCAACTAAAAGTACTTTTAAATATAATCAGGATATTGTTCTTCAGTTGATTTTGACTTATAGCAATCCAATCTTAGGGCCTTTCCAGACAGCAGCAAAATGCGGGACAAATAAGTGGGGGAAAATCGTGGTACCTTAAGGAGAGTTCAGACACTGAGCTGTCAGACCCAGTAAATCGTCCCCCAGCATCCTGACAGTTTCACAAGATAGATGCAGGACATCCGCCAGAAGTTTACTTTTAATTTTTTTATTGGCTGTCTGAGATGCACTAGATCTCACAAGTCAGTGGTTCTCAACCTGTGGGTCCCCAGATGTTTTGGCCTTCAACTTCCAGATATCCCAACAGCTGGGAACCCACAGGTTGAGAACCACTGTCATAAGCGGTGATGCAGATATACTAATATGCACACAAGCAGATTTCTTGTCCTTATCTCTCCTCACTCTCCTACTGCCTACACTTTTTCCTTTTTGAACCCTGTTTCCCTTTGGAGTCACTTCCATGCCATACTAGTGCCCGCTGTGTAAATTCAAACTCTGTTTAATTTAATAAACATGAGAACAAAGGAATGCTTGCAGAAGTTCTCATGGGAATTGCTTTCCAATTGTGCTTCCATTTAGCCACCTTTGTGTCTGTGGCTCCATCTGATTACACCTCATCAGTTGTTTTGGGATTTAAAAATGTGCAAATGTGCTGGAGTAGTCCATACCAGCTTATCACAATGAAATCACGTTTTTTTCTTGAGTGCAGGGATATGAATACGTGCATTTTTCAGCCAAAATCGGATTTTAAGTGCACCCTTTAATCATGTGTTTTTTAGCCATTAATGTGATCCAGTGCACATTTTCAGCAAATGTCATGTAGCCTTGACATTTTTATCCTAGTTTCTTCTGCATTTTAGGACCTGTGTAGAAGGGCCCCTTAGTGTTTCCTCGGCAATATTTCTTCAGAGGACATTTGCCATTGCTTTCATCTGAGGCTAAGAGAGTGTGTCTTCAAACCCTGGTTTCCTGCTGCTAAAATAAAATTAAACAGTGGAAGTATTAAAAATAAACATTAAACAATTAAAAACCTATTAACATACCTAAAACACTGCACAACACCCTCTGGCTTGGTCTTAAAGACGCCCTTCTTTAAAAGTCTACCTGAAAAGAAAGGTTTTAACCTTCCACTGGGAAAACAGCAGGAAAGGGGCCAGTCTTGCTTTCCTAGGGAGGGAGTTCCAGAATTGAGGGGCAGCCACCAAGAAGACCCTCTCTTGTGTTTGTGATGAAGGTGGGACTGAGAGAAGGGCCTCTCTTAAGAATCCTAGGAAGGTTCCTACAAGGAGATGTGATCAGCTAAACACCCTGGATCTCAACCATATAGGGCTTTATAAGTCATAACCAGCACTTTGAATTGTGCTCGGCAACAAACTGACAGCCAGTGGAGGTGTTACAGCAAGGGAGTTGTCTTCTTCCTATAGCCAACCCTAGTTTGGATCAGCTGAAGTTTCCGAACACTCTTCGAAGGCAGCTCCACAAGAGCATGTTACAGTAATCCAAATGGGATGTAACTAAGGCATGTACCACTGTGGCCAGATTTGGTTTCTCAAGGAATGGGCACAGTTGGTGCACAAGCTTTAATTGTGTAAAGGCCCTCTTGGCCACCACTGATACCTGGACCTCCAGGTTCAATGTGGAATCCAGGAGGATCCCCAAATGGCGTACCTGTGTCTTCAGGGGGAATGTAACCCCATCTAGAATGGACTGGATCCTAATCATATATTTAACCCACTGGACCACACTGGCTCATTACCAGGATAGCTAAAAACAATATATTGTCTAAGTCAGTGGTTCTCAACCTGTGGTTCCCCAGGTGTTTTAGCCTACAACTCCCAGAAATCCCAGCCAGTTTACCAGCTGTTAGGATTTCTGGGAGCAAAAGGTCAAAACATCTGGGGACCCACAGGTTGAGAACCACTGGTCTAAGTAGAAATGTCTCCTTTACTCAGCTACTGGGTGAGCTGCAGTAAGATTTTCAGAAATACAAAAGCCAAGTGGGGTGGCATTTCCTGGTGGTTAAATAATCCTGATGCTTTGGTCCTATGAATATAGTTTTTCATTTATTTTTGGTATAGAGTCCAATAGCACTGACCATGGGAGTATTTCAACAAGTCACACCAGAATCATGATTGATGTGAAACCCGTTCATGAGTCAGGGGAAAGTGTGCCAACATTTGAGAAGCAACTTGGCATGTCCATGTTTGCAGGTGTCAAATATTTGTGGCAGCCGTTGGCTTGGAGGGTGGATCATTCTAGCCATCCAATTCAGCCTTATAAACAAAGAGCATGATGAGATTATAATATTTTTCTTTTGCCTACACATCTCTATTCTCCTCCCTGCTTTTCAGGGTCAAAAGACTGAAACTAGGTTGGTTTCCTCCCTGTTGGTTTTTCTGCAGGCAGGCAAAGGTTTTTTTTTGGTGGTAAATTCAGGAGTGCCTTTGGCAACTGACCTTACTTCCTTCTGAAGGCTTTTTAACAAGGTAGGTATTCTGTTGACTTGTTCTAAATTGTGTTCAATTTTAACATTTTTCTTTATGTTTTAACTGTATTTGTTTTAATCAGTTTACTGTCATTCCTTAGACTTCTACTTTTGCTATCATATTATTTTTAGATGTTTCAGAATTATAAATGACCAATGATTCCTCAAATCAACCAAAAGTAACCGTGAATTAATGAACTAAAACAAAATGAAGTATTAATAATTTCTTGGAAGTTGTAATTTGGTGCAGCACTAGCACCATTTGGCGGAGAAGGCTAAAGACCTTGTAAAATTACAGCTCCCATGATTCCATTAATAATAATGATAATAGTAATAGTAATAATAATCCTAGGTGACAGAAGGATTGAAGAGAAACAACTGGAAAAGCTGACACGATTTGAGGATTTAAAGATAGAACTGCAAAGACTCTGGCACAAGCCAGTAAAGGTGGTCCCAGTGGTGATCAGCACACTGGGTGCAGTGCCTAAATACCTTGGCCTGCACTTAAACACAATTGGCGCTGACAAAATTATATTCTGCCAGCTGCAGAAGGCCACCTTACTGGGATCTGCACACATTATTCCCCAATACATCACACTTGGGAAGTGTCCGACATGTGATCCAATACAACAGCCAGCAGAGTGAACTCATATTGTTGTGTTTCAAATAATAATAATAATAATAATAATAATAATAATAATAATAATCAATAAACATTGACAAAACCACGATCTGTCAACTGCAAAAGGCCACCCTACTTGGATCTTGAACATCATTCAAAAATACATCATACAGTCCTAGACGCTTGGTGTTTGACTTGTGATTTTGTGATACAAAATCCAGCATATAGATCTCGTTTGCTGTGACATACTGTGTTTTTGTGTCAGTAAAATAATAATTAATTTGTAGACCACCTCAGGACAGTTTTCAACATGTATGGCAAACATTCAGTGTCATAACACTGAGCCATGGCAGTGTCAAATTGCATTCATTCTGCAGTATAGATACACCCTTTTTATGTCTAAGGAGATGCAAAATGCTAACGTCAACTGTGGTTCACGACTCTGGCTTGTTAGTCGAAACTACTGTTAATATTTATTTATTTATTTATTATATTTATGTATACCACACTTTATCTCTCCAAGAGGAGACTCAAAGCAGCTTAACATAAAATTGCATTTACATTGCATACAATTTTAAATGTACAAATACCGTATATTCTGGCATATAAGACTACTTTTTAACCCAAGAAAATCTTCTCAAAAGCCAGGGGTCGTCTTATATGCAGGAGTCGTCTTATACACAGGAGTAGTCTTATTCATGGGAGTCGTCTTATACACTGGAGTAGCCTTATGCATGGGAGTCGTCTTATATGCGGGAGTAGTCTTATAGAGCGGGTGCTGAAACTTCTAATCGGGTGCTGAAACTTCCAATCCAGATTGGAGAATCTGTGGTTGCTGCATATTGTGGAGGGAGCTCAAAAATGGCAGTGGCCACGTCCCTGCTATATGCAGTGACTGTATGAAAGCATTAAGGGTGACGCTGTACAAATATGGTAGAAGAAAATCCATTCATCAAGATTCGTAGACTTAATGCGGTCCCGATGGTGAGGTGAAGGGGCTCCTCACCAAGAAGATGTAAGTGAAGGGCAGAGCAAGCTGCAGGCATCTGGGCACCCAGGGTATGGAAAAAAGAGATAGTGGCTCTGGGCCCAGAAAAACACACCTCTTTTACCTGTGTGGCCTGCCCTTGTATCCTATTAGCGTACTTCCTCCTCTGCCTCTCAGATCTCGCTCCTGAAGACTGCAGTGAAGCGGTGCAGGTGCACATGTGCGAGATCTGAGAGGCAGAGAAGGAGGTACAGTAATAGGAAAATTACCATATTGAAATCAAATCTGATGCTTTTTAAATTTTTATTTGGTGTGTGTTGGAAGAGGGGTAGTCTTATACGGCGAGTATATCCAAACTCTATATTTTAACTGGAAAAGTTGGGGGTCATCTTATATGCCCAGTCATCTTATATGCCAGAATAGGTATATAAAAACAGAATTAAATATAAATAGTATTTAAAACTCCACAGTTAAAATCCATTAAAACATATTCAAAGTTAATGCAAACTTCAGTCCCTTATTCAGGCAGAATGAGAAATCATGGTTAGTTGAAAAATGGAAGGAAAAAACTGTCTTCTTCTCATCTGTTCATTGTAGGAAATGAAAAGCACATGATTCACACACAGCCTTTATTGGCATACAACAACAAAGTCACAATGCAGGTATATAGAATAAGAGGAAGTCACAGATAAAAAGAAAACATACTTAAAAATTGCATGACTCAAACCTAATACACACAAGCCCCAAACCAGATTTTACTGTGTTTAGACAATGTAAGTTTGCTCCTACCTTTCGGAGAGAAAGAAGGCTGCTACCACTCTACACTCTCTTTCCACCTGTAGAATGGGCCAGATGTTATTTTGTAGACGTACATGATTTGCATTGAGGGTGGATCCCAGGAAAGTTACTTTTATAAGGTACATGATCCAGATCCCCTACCCTGTGGTCCATCAATGATGACTGTAGAATCAAATGGACGTTTATTGAAATAACAGTATTTTTCATTGAGCGGAGTTTGGAGTTCTTCTGAAATGGCTGAAGTTCTAAATGGAATTCACTTAGCTACCAAGTGGGATTGCTAATCAGGTGACAGAAAATACTAGCACATTAATATATTTTCCTGACAATACCAACACATCAGTAGTCAGTGTTCCAACTTGTCAAGACAGTTGAAATCCACACAATAACTCATTCTTTGTTCTTCTAAAACAGTTCATAGACTAAACACAGGACCCATCATAGGACATAGACAGACTTCCGGCTGTCATCCATGGTGTTTTGTCAGTGAACTGTGTCAGAACTGTGTAGAAACAAGCAGAGGAGAAAGAGTTTTCTGAGCTCCTGATGTGCCTGGAAATGGGAGAAAGCATTTAAAAACACGTAAGATGGGATCTGTCAGATTCACCTGTGTTAAATTGTTTCAGTGACTTGGAGGAATGGGCTTTCTTAAGAATGGTGCCTTCAGTCTCCTCTAGAGCAATATGATTGAGGGAGCAAGTCCAGTATCCCAGAAGTGATGTATGTCTTAAGAGCGGTGTCTTGAGTTTCCTTTAGAAACTTTACTCAAACTTTTTTTGGCTGCAGCGCCCTTTTTGAAGCAAAAGTTTCTTGTGGTGCCCCAAGAAATGTTTATACATTATATTATATATAGTGTGCATATAATGTATGTATCCTGAATAGATTACTGCGCTCTACGTGGGGTTGCCTTTGAATACTGTCCAGAACTTCAATTAGTCCAATGGGTGGCAGCTAGACTACTCACTGGAGCATCATACAGGGAGCATACCACCCCCTGCTATGTCAGCTCCACTGGCTGCTGATCCAGTTCCAATCACAATTCAAAGTGCTGGTTTTAACCTATAAAACCCTAGGTTTCATCCCAGCGTACCTGTCCAAACGTATCTCCTTCTACGTCCCACCTTAAGATCTTCTAGGGAGGCCCTGCTCTCGGCCCCGACTCTGTCTCAAATGCACTTGGCAGGGATGAGGGACAGGGCCTTCTCAGTGGTGCCCCCCCCGCCTGTGGAATTCACTCCCTTGGGAAATTAGTTATCTTCATCCCTCCTCTCCTTTAGAAAGAAGTTAAAAATGTGGATGTGGGACCAGGCCTTCGGGTAACTATGCAGACAATAGCAATGATGACAATGGCTATGGTAATGGACTATGGATAAGTTTGATGGAGTTTCCAACCACAAAATTCAGCTAGATAATGGCCACCAGACTGGTATTTGTTAGTAATTTTAATTGTATTGACTTAATGTTTTAGCTATATATGATTATTGGTTTTGTTATGCATTTTATTATGTGTACATAGAGGCATCGAATTGTTGTCGTGGAAGCCACCTCTAGGGGGTTGAGAAGGGTGGGGGGAAAATATTCGAAATAAATAAATAAATACATATCTGGCAGATGGATGAAGAGTGTTTTACATTACAGTATGAACTAATTCACACAGGGGGGTGTCTGGGCGGTGAGAAAAAGAGACTGGGCATCGAGGGAGGCAGGGGAGACAGGGTCTGTGCCTGGGAGGACGCTGTTGTTTTTAGCAGCTCAAAATTTTTCTCTCCCCGCATTTGTCAGTAGGAGGAAAGACGAGGAGAAAGGGCTCCACGGAGCACAGTTTACGAACCCTACTCTAGAGTAACAGGATTGGGAGAGAAAGTAAAGTATCCCAGAAGTCTGCCTTAAGAACTATACCTTCTGTCTCCTCTACCAATAGTTGAGCTAGAGCTAGGAGAAGGCGATTCTGTGTAAGTAAATTTTTAGTCTTCTTTCAATACGGAATCCCACACAAAGAAGACAATTCTTCACGCAAGAAGATAGTTTCCCCCACTTTTTCCTGCTTTTCCACATTTTCCCCAGCACTGTCTGATGAAGTCACATGTGGGCTCAAACATCAGTGTTCTGTACACTCATGTAAAAATTTAGAAATTTAAATAAAAAAATCACTCTCCAAACCCTTGCTTGAGTAGGAACCACCCCTTCCTCTGAGTGGCAACAAGGCAAGTGTTTAGTCTGTCATGGGGAACCTAAAGTAAGCACTAATCCCCTCTACTTTCTTTTGCATAGTGTTGCTTCTGGCCTTTTTGAATGTCTGGGTGGAAAAATAGCAGTGGCAGCCAAAGGTAGCTGTCAGTGGTGTTTTACCATTGCTGTGGAATGAGCATTGACTTATCAACAGGTCATATAAAAACGCCATAATTGTGGCCCCAGAACCTGCCCTTGATTTAAACATGAGGTTGACTTATACATGAGCATGGACAGTAGAGTTTTTTTTTAAGGCATACTGTAAAAAATTGCTTCATAGGAAACCGATTAGGTAAATAAATTACTCTAAAATTGCCCATTGAGCACAGAGAATGTGCTGAGCTGCACTAGTCAGTCCGGTTACCTTTTAACTCGTGGAATGTGAACATTAAAATGGGGGAGAGACATTAGTTGTATGAGGAGATCAAAGTTTCATTTTTTAACATTTATTTTGATCATCTTTTTGGGAAGAAAAGTAGAAAACAGATTCCTTTGAATGCCGCATATTTAATTCCTTTTCACTGCTATTGAAGCACATTCCAACCTCAGTGAATACATCTATACATTGCTGGTTTTTACTAATGCAACTTTCAAGAAGTATGTAGATCGGTGGTCCTCAACCTCTGGGTCCCCAAATGTTTTGGCCTTCAACTCCCAGAAATCCCAACAGCTGGTAAACTGGCTGGGATTTCTGGGAGTTGTAGGTCCAAACACCTGGGACACACAGGTTGAGAATCATTGATGTAGATCTTCTTAAACCCTGTCTATATGGCCATAGAGTGCAGTTTCATAATACAGCTTATATAATGTTCAATATAGTTAAACTACATTTTGAAACTACATTACATGGAAGTGTAGATGTGGCCTTAGAACTAACTAGAACAGATTGATACAATGAATTGTGGAGAGTAGACTTGTGCGTGGAATTCGTTCCTTCCATTTCTTCCGTTTCTTTGCTATCTTCAGGAGCCCGTACTGGAATATTCATGCCAAGTTTGGTCCAGATCCATCATTGTTTGAGTCCACAGTGCTCTCTGAATGTAGGTGAACCACAACTCCCAAACTCAAGGCCAATGCCCACCAAGCCCTTCTCGTGTTTTCTGTTGGTCATGGCAGTCCTGTGTGCCACGTTAGGTTCAATTCCATCATTGGTGGAGTTCAGAATGCTCTTTGATTTAGGTTAACTATAAATCCCTGCAACTACAACTCCAAAATGGCAAAATAATTTTTTGAGTGATGGTCACCCATTGGCCTGATATGTGTATTGTGTCCAAATTTATTGTCAATTCGCCCAGTGGTTTTTGAGTTGTGTTAATCCCACAAGCGAACAGTATATTTTTTATTTATATAGATGTGTAACAGCACTTAGCAGTGAAGACTCAAGAATGCCTCAGAGCTGGCAGCAAGAACTGGGTGAGATAATTTGGGTGACCCAAAGTGTCCTCCCTTCTTACCTACTTATCCTGACTGCACTGTGATGGAAACTGATACTCCTAGGAATGTTGTTTCTACCTCTTCTCTTTCTGCCCGTCCTCTCCTGACTCTTCCCTCGAGTGAAGCCAGATCAGATTACCACCTTGGGTAACTTTCCTATCTTAGAACGAAGTTCCCATAATAAAGACTGCAGCTTGTGTTCTGCAAACCATTGGTGTCTTTGCTCCTTAATCAGCAGTTATCTCAGTTTGTACTCATTGGACATCATTCTTGTTGGGACTTGAAAAAGAAAAACAGAAAAAAAGCAGCAGTATAGCAGAGTGTTAATAGAGCTTCAGCAGTCTTAAGGAACAAAGTCAAGCATTAGAAGTTACAAAAGCTTAATGAAAAGAACTACATATCTATATAGTAAAGTTAAGGACCTATCTATCTATCTCTAACTGGAGACATCCCTCTTTTGAAAAGAAAGGAAAGACTGATAATAACAATAATATAAATACTTCATTTTTAACCCGTCCTCTCTCCCCAAGGGGACACAGGGCAGCTTCCAAAGTAAAATGGCAAACATTTAATGCCAGTACAAAACATAATAGACATTTAAGAGACAATTAAACATAAATCAATCATACACACACACACACACACACAATTGCACATATTAAAATACATATCAAAATATAGATCTCCATAATTTAGAATTAGTTGTTGCCAGCAATGTCTCAAAGTAGAATCGGTGATAGTCTACTTTCCTTCCTCTCCATTAGCTAATTCACAGAAATGGGTTTTAAGTTGTTGTTGTTTTAAAGAGAGGAGTGATGGGACCATTCTAATTTCTTTAGGGAGGGAGTTCCAGAGAAATGGGGTGACCATGGAGAATGCCCCCTCTCTCATTCCCACTAACTGTGCTTGAGAAGGGGGTGGGACCGAGAGCAGGGCCTTCTCCGCTGATCGCAGGTTTTTACATGGGGATGTGGTTTGTTAAATAGTCTGAGTCTGAACCATTTAGGGCTTTATAGACAATAACCAGCACTTTATATTTATCCTGGAAGCAGACTGGGCAGCCAGTGGATCTGCCGTAACATGGGAGTTCTCCGCTCCTTGTATGGCGCTCCAGTTAGCAATCTGCCTACTGATCTCTGCACTAATTGAAGCTTCCAAGCTATCTTCAAAGGCCACTTCCATGTGCTCGAAAACCTTTTCGGAAAAGGACATGTCCTGAGAGATATCAGTCTTCCACAGGCAATAGTAGGGAGGATAAAAGACAAACAGTGGATAATAAGGGATGGGTTTTCTGTACAACATCTAACCTCATTTGCCTATATACCTTTCTTATCTTGGGGGCTGGTTCTCTTGTGTAGAGCATTGTGGATTCCCAATAGTCAGTCCTTCCTTCCTTCCTTCCTTCCTTCCTTCCTTCCTTCCTTCCTTCCTTCCTTCCTTCCTTCCTTCCCTCCCTCCCTCCCTCCCTCCCTGGAAACCTACCAGGGACTGGCAGCCAATGGCTTGGCCACTGGCACAAGTCCAGGCCCACCAGGCCCACATAATTTCTTTAGATAACAAATCAGAAGCCATTCCATTGTATTTTAACAGTATGCACTTGGCAGAAAATAGGCATGAAACAAATCAGTGCAGTAGGATTTCCAGTAGTCCCCAAGGAAGCAACACTTACCCAAACCAGGACAAGAATTGGAGGGATATGTAAGAGCTGAAATTTGAATGTGACTTGAATCCAAAGTGATGTGACTGTATGGAAATCCTTATGCAAGATCAAGAAATAGCTTATGCATCCAGTTATCATCATCATCATCATCATCATCATCAATAATAATAATAATAATAAGAAGAAGAACTGAAAAAAAATTAAAGAATTAAAAAGTCGACAACAGATCCCAAATGTAGACTCTGCAAGGAAGCAGATGAAACAATAGTGGGTTAGTAGGGGTCTTGTGGCAAGAAGACCCCTACTACCCCTCAGCTGCAGCAAGAAGACCGTGCAGACATACTGTAAGCAGAGGCATAACACCGTTGCTCAGATGATTCATTGGAACTTGTACCACAAATACCATCTGGCTGCTACAAAAAACTGGTGGGATCAAAAGCCTGAAAAGGTTACAGAAAATGAACACGTCAAACTACTCTGGGACTTCCGAATTCAGACAGACATACTTTTTTAGCACAATACTCCTGACCTCACGATCGTATTAAAAGACAGTGTGGATCGTTGATGTTGCAATCCCAGGCAACAGCAGGATTGAAGTGAAACAACTTGAAAAGCTGGCATGATATGAGAATAATAATAATAACAACAACAACAACAACAACAACTTTATTCTTATATCTCATCTCCATCTCCCCGAAGGGACTTGGGGCAGCTTACAAAGGGACAAGCCAAGAGAGCACAGAGTTAAAACATAATGCAATAAAATAAAAACAAAACCAAACCAAATAGGAACATATCACAATAAAATATAACATCATGAAAACAGTACCATGGGAACAATAAAAGTTCTGAGTTCAGAGGGCTCTGAATTTGTGCAAAATTCCTAGATAGAGCTAAGGGAAAGTGCAAAATTCAGTGGCAGGGATGGGAGAGTAATGTCCTTGGGCTTTATAATGTCAGGATTGTAGAGCGGAGAGCCATGCTAAAGTGCCAGAACTTAGGTATTAAAGGGCCAGTTCTTTGGAACTGCCTAATCAAAGGCACAACAGAGCATCCATGTTTTTAGGCTCTTGCGGAAGGAGGACAGGGTAGGTGACAGTCTGATCTCCCTAGGAAGAGAGTTCCAGAGCTGGGGGGCCACCTCCGAGAAGGCCCTCTCCCTCGTCCCCACCAACCGCGCCTGACACTGAGGCGGAAGCGAGAGGAGGGCCGCCCCGGAAGATCTTAGGGCTCGTGTTGGTTCATATTGTATATCTCTCCGTATCTTGACATTCTCAACATTGTTTGGAAACATTCAGTGACATTTTCAACAATTAATTTGAGGTTAGAGACCATCTATACATCACCTTTTCATAGAATCATAGAGTTGGAAGAGACCTCGTGGGCCATCCAGTCCAACCCCCTGACAAGAAGCAGGAAATCACATTCAAAACACCCCTGGCAGATGGCCAACCAGTCTCTGTTTAAAAGCCTCTAAAGGAGGAGCATCCACCACTCTCCAGGGCAGAGAGTTCCACTGCTAAACACCTCTGAGAGTTAGGAAGTTCTTCTTAATGTTCAGGTGAAACCTCCTTTCCTGAAGTTTGAAGCCATTGTTCCGAATCCTAGTCTCCAGGGCTTTTAGAACTGATCTTTAAAACGACCGCATAAGATAACTGTGCTACTTTCAAACCAATACTGGCTTAAGATGGCATTTAAAATATTTTGATTTTCAAAAGTTAAGGTAAACAAAATGTGTAATTCTACTCACTCACATATCCAGAATATTCAGCTGTGATGTAATTTCCATTTATTATTTTCTGAGGCTGGCTCTACATGCTATATAATCCAGATTATCAAAGTAGATAATCCACATTATCTGCTTTGAACTGGATTATATGCGTCTACACTGCCATAGAATCCAGTCCAAAACAGAAAGTCAGGATTTTATATACCAGCGTAGATGGAGCCTCTAATGGAAACTTCAAATATACATCTAATTTTACTTTAGTTAAAATTTGTTGACAGTCAGAAAAGTGCCATCTGTAGAGAATTGCACAGACATGCATATACGAGAACACAATAATATTTTAAAGTTAGATTCCAATAACAGTTAATGAAGATTCTGACATATTTATGATTTGTTTTTCTATTGCTGGCTCCACAAAACAATCAGACCTCATCATTATTACAACATGTTGGTCAATAAATGCCATATAAAAGCTCTTTTTAAAACCCCAGAGCTCCTTAAGTATTCTCACTCGATGCTTGCGGTTGAACTATAGGCAACATCTACAGTTGGATACATTGTTTTATTACTTCTATAAATCCACTGAAGAACAATAGGGATGATAGTTCAGGACAAAAGGGAAATCAATACTACATAGCTTGACCATATATAATGATAGGCATCATAATTTTCAGAGATCTAGCCTACAAGGCAGACAAGCAGTTAATGGATATTAGGGTTGTGCATTTGGGGTAAACCCTGATCCATTTCGTATCCCAGCTTTCGCAGCATACAAAAGCAAAAAAAGCAATTAAACTATCATAAAATTAAAACCTGTTAAAACTAATTAAGAGAACAACAACAAGAAATAAAAATTTCAGCACATTGTACAAATGATGATGATGATGATGATGATGATGATGATGATGATGATGATGATGAACTGCAAAGACTCTGGCACAAGCCAGTCAAGTTGGTCCCAGTGGTGATCGGTACACTGGGTGCATTGCCTAAAGACCTTGGCCTGCACATAAACACAATCGGTGCTGATAAAATTACCATCTGCCAGCTGCAGAAGGCCACCTTACTAGGATCTGCACGCATTATTTGCCGATACATCACACAGTCCTAGACACTTGGGAAGGGTCCGACGTGTGATCCAATACAACAGCCAGCGGAGTGTCTGCTGTGGACTCATCTTGTTGTGTTTCATAATAATAATAATAATAATAATAATAATAATAATAATAAGAAGAAGAAGTAGTAGTAGTAGTAGTATGGGTCATTGGTGTTGCAATTCCAGGCGACAGCAGGATTGAAGAGAAATAACTGGAAAAGCTGACACAATATGAGGATTTAAAGATTGAACTGCAAAGACTCTGGCACAAGCCAGTAAAGGTGGTCCCAGTGGTGATTGGCACACTGGGTGCAGTGCCTAAAGACCGTGGCCTGCACTTAAACACAATTGGCACTGACAAAATTGCCATCTGTCAGCTGCAAAAGGCCACCCTACTGGGATCTGCACGCATTATTCACCAATACATCACACAGTCCTAGACACTTGGGAAGTGTCCAATGTGTGATCCACTACAACAGCCAGCAGAGTGTCTGTTGTGCACTCATCTTGTTGTATTTCTAGTAATAATAATAATAATAATAATAATAATAATAATGAATATGGACAAATTAACCTACTGGATTACTCCAAATTTAGGTCTTCCAAAAAAACAAACCAGTTGGGACCTGGTTAAAGACTATTTCAAACACTTCAACATAGTTTTGACAATTTGAAACTGGACAGACACAAGAGACCAAAGTAGATACGGGGGAGTAGTAGATTTTCCAGTCATTTTGAACAATTATTTTTTTCAACCACCGAAAAATAGAAGGAAGTCAAACAGCGTTCTTTTGTGGTTTTGTTGTTGTTGTTTTTCTTTCTATCACCTCTTTTATTTATTTATTTATTTATTTATTTACTTTGCTTATATACCGCTGTATCTCAAGCCCGAAGGCGACTCACAGCGGTTCACAAACAGTAGAAACAGTAGAAACAGCAGTGGTTCCATACAACATAACAATTGACTTAACACATTATCCATAAATTACCAATAAGCAATTACAATGCACAATTATTACAAAAAACAACCGTACCCAATCTTCTCATCATCCAAGCGTAGTCCAGGTTCGTCGTCCATTGTTCCATTCCTATGTTCCATTACCAGATTGCACTAAATTACTCAAACGCCTGCTCAAACATCCAGGTCTTCACCTTTTTGCGGAATACCATTAGAGATGGTGCTAGTCTAATGTCCGTAGGAAGGGCGTTCCACAGCCGAGGAGCCACCACCGAGAAGGCCCTATCTCTCGTCCCCGCCAGCCGAGCTTGAGAAGCAGGCGGGATCGAGAGCAGGGTCTCCCCGGAAGATCTCAAACTCCTGGTGGGTTCATAGGCAGAGATGCGGTCCGATAGGTAGCTTGGGCCGGAACCGTTTAGGGCTTTAAAGGCCAACGCCAGCACTTTGAATTCAGCCCGGTAGCAGATCGGTAGCCAGTGGAGTTGGCGCAACAGGGGGGTTGTATGCTCCCTGCGCTCCGCTCCTGTTAAATCATGGCTGCCGAGCGTTGGACTAGTTGGAGCTTCCGAGCTGTCTTCAAAGGCAACCCCACGTAGAGAGCGTTGCAGTAGTCTAAACGGGATGTAACCAGAGCGTGGACTACCGTGGCCAAGTCAGACTTCCCAAGGTACGGGCGCAGCTGGCGCACAAGCTTTAGCTGTGCAAATGCTCCCCTGGTCACCGCCGAAACCTGGGGTTCCAGGCTCAGCGATGAGTCCAGGGTCACACCCAAGCTGCGAACCTGCGTCTTCAGGGGGAGTGCGGCCCCATCCAACACAGGCTTTAACCCTATGCCCTGTTCGGCCTTGCGACTGACCAGGAGTACCTCTGTCTTGTCTGGATTCAATTTCAATTTGTTCGCCCTCATCCAGACCGTCACAGCGGCCAAGCACCGGTTCAGGACCTGGACAGCCTCCTTAGTAGCAGGTGGAAAGGAGTGACAGAGTTGGACATCATCCGCGTACAGATGACACCGAACCCCGAAACTCCGGATGATCTCCCCCAGTGGCTTCATGTAAATGTTAAACAACATGGGGACCCTCTCCTCTTCTGCTTTTCTCTTTCTGAACTTTCCTATTGGGAAATTGTTCCCCCTCTTTCGATGTTTACTCTATCTTTGAATCAAAACTCAATAAAATTTATTTTTAAAAAATCAAATAATAATAATTACACACTTTATCTATATTCCGCTTTATCTCCCCTGAGGGACTTAAAACAGATTACAGTTTACATTTATAAGGCAAACATTCAATGCCTTTTTACGCAGTGAACAACAACATACAATACTCTCTTCTCTTCTACTGAAATCTACTGACCAAAGGGTTAGCAGTTTGAAGCCATGAATCAGGGTGAGCTCCCACCTGTCAGCCCTAACTTCTGCCTACCCAGCAGTTTGAAAGCATGTAATGCGAGTAGATCAATAAGGTACCACCTTGGCGGGAGGTAAAGGGCGCCCCATGCCTTTCCCTTTCCATCTCCGGTGTCTGGCGGTGATGCTTATCTCCGGCCATGGGGAGGTTCTCTTGGTCCATTTTTCCATGCCGAGGACCCTGTTGTCCATAGACTTTCTCCAGTCGTTGCTGACATGTCTGCATGGGGCGCCCTTTACCGCCCCGCCAAGGTGGTACCTTATTGATCTACTCGTATTACATGCTTTCAAACAGCTGGGTAGGCAGAAGTTAGGACTGACAGGTGGGAGCTCATCCCGATTCATGGCTTCAAACTGCTAACCCTTTGGTAAGTAGATTTCCTGCAGCTAGTAAAGAGGGAAAGAGAGTTCTAGCAGGAACAGTCAATAAGAAGTCCCTCTCCTGTGTTCCCACCAAATGTTCCTATGTTTAGCATTTAAAACGTTTAAAACTCTTTGCTGGTTTTTAAAGAAATAGGAGATGGCAACCTGAGCTTTAATCGCTGATAACGGTATAAACACCATGTCCTGAACAACTTGGATCTAAGCATGTTCATCATTCATGCAATATTTGGCAAAGTTGTTTTTCTAGTGATCAGAAAGATTTCAAAGTCCCAGCTGTTGACAAAATGCTCTCTTCTTCTTTATAGTCTGTTGCTGACATTCAGGGCACTGCTTTTTCATGTTTTGCAACTGCCTTCAGGTAACACCCAGATTCAAATTACTCAGAGGCTCTACAGTTCATCAGTTATCTAACACCAAAAAAGAATATGTGATCTAGAGATTATCAAGGTGTGACTGCTTCCATCCAGCCTAATGCAATGTGATCTCCAAATCATTACAAATACAGCTGAAGAAGTCTGGGAAACAAGTGAACAAGAGAGGTTTAAACAGTGAGGTTTCTCATAAATTTGACACATACACAGACACATACACAGCCATTTATCTATTTATGCTTCTACGAGGGTTGAATGAAAAGTAATGCCTCCATCTTCGTTACTTGGGTTTGGGTGGGAATATTTTAATAAATCAAACGCAGAAATAATCCTTAGAATGTGCTCTTTAACTACCACTATTCACTTTTCCACATAATCACCAGACAATTGGATACATTTCTGCCAACAATTAACAAGTTTTCTGAAGCCGTCACGAAAGAAGTCGACACTCTATTTCCGCAAGTTACCCATCATGCACAGATCTTTCGATAGCCAAGCAAAGCAATAATGTGACCCACACGTACTTGTGAAATGCCAATTATGCTTGAAATTTCTCTCTGAGTGATACGACAATCGTCCTGAATCAATCTGTCAACCTTTGGCTTGTGAAACTTGGTGGTTGCTGTCACAGGATGTCCAACTCTTTGTTTGTCACCCAAGTCAGATGTTCCCACCTCAACATCTTTAAACTTACCCACCCAATGATACACAGTACTCACATCAACACAATCACCATAAACATCTTGCATTCTCTGATGAATGCACTCCTTTGGGGTGACACCTCCTGCTGTCAAGAATTTAAAGACTAAGTCACATTGACCGACCATCTGTGCAGGGTTCCATACTTTGCACTTTAACAACACAACCATTCAATGCTAAGGCTTCCCACCAAAATGGAACTGTAGAGGAGAGTATATGGCAGGTACTGAACAAACCAGTACCTGCCATATACCAGTACTGCCATCTGTTAAGGAGTTACGAAGATGGAGGCATGACTTTTCATTCAACCCTCGTCGTTCTATTTTAATCTATACTATTAAGTGTAAAATCATAGGTAAAAACATTTCTACAGATTACAGGTTTATACGAACCACTTTGTATGCACAGATATTTGAGGTCCCTTGTACACAGCCATATAATCAAGATTATCAAGGCAGATAATCCACATTATCCACTTTGAACTGGTTTATATGAGTCTACAGTGCCTATAGTCCAATTCAAAGCAGATAATCTGGATTTTATATGGCAATGTAGAAGGAACCTGGGAAGTGTTAAGAGATCAGAGAGAAATGTTAACACATAATAATTACTGTATCTTAAAAGTAGCCATTCACAAAACAATGGTTTATAAAACATTGTTAACACATGCAGTTGAAACCAGCTGTCTCCCTGCAAAAGCTGCAAAATATACAACTGAATTTCTTGATGAATTATAGTTTAACCGTTTTATATTGCAGCGTGTCTTCTCCATTTATTTTTCCAGTATGGCCACTTTATGGTTAGTGTTAGTGTGTACTGGGAAAGCAAAATGTCTTTCCTCGAGAGTTTTTAAAATGTTACCACATCTAATGCCATCATCTTGTCAATTAATTATTATTTTGCATAACGTTGATTATATGCCAAATGCTCTGGGGCATTGCTGGCAAATGATGGTACATATCTCATTGCAAAATGTACAGACAAAGAACTCCTGATGCTGTGGGCAACATAATAAATTTTTGCAGTTGTGTTGTGAGAGTGCACAGGTGGATCAGAGTTGGCATAAGGTTTATGTATCTGAATTATCGCTGTAGGCTCTTGTTACTAGAAAGTTTTGTGTGTGGGGGTGAGGGTGCATGTAAATAAATACAGGTCTGTTTGTAAGCAAAGACAGACCTACAACCCCAGACTTGCAGTGGTTCTCAACCTGTGGGTCCCCAGATGTTTTGGCCTTCAACTCCCAGAAATCCTAACAGCTGGTAAACTGGCTGGGATTTCTGGGAGTAGTAGGCTGAAACACCTGGGGACCCACAGATTGAGCACTACTATCCTAAAGGGTGATGTCTAAGGATGCATCAACACTGTAGGATGAATTCAGTTTGACACCACTTTAATGGTTATGGTTCTTTGCTATGGAATACTAGGATTTGTACTTTGGTGAGGCTCCAGGACTCTTTGGCAAAGAAGACCAAGACATCTAAAACTACAACTCCTACTGAGCCATAGCAGTTAAAAGCCCCTGTTGTTGTAGGTTTATTGGGCTGTATGGCCATGTTCTAGAAGCATTCTCTCCTGACATTTCGCCTGCATCTATGGCAGGCCATGAAAGGTTGTGAGACCTGTCAGACCTCACAACCTCTGAGGATGCCTGCCATAGATACAGGCGAAATGTCAGGAGAGAATGCTTCTATAACATGGCCATACAGCCCAATAAACCTACAACAACCCAGTGATTCCGGCCATGAAAGCCTTCGCCAATACAGTTAAATGCCCCTTCTATACTGCCATATAATCAGATAATCTGGGATCAGATCCTGGGATATAGGGCAGTGTAGATTGATCCTTAGAGTCTGGGTCTGCCTGATCCCTTGTTCCATTAGGAGACACCATGATTTTGTTATAAGAAGTGGGAAAATCAGAGGAAATGCAGCAGGGCCAGGCATGTAGCCGGGGGGGGGGGGGGGGGGGCTTGGAGGGCTTCACCCCCCCCCCCCAATTCTCATGATGGTTCGTGAAAAGGCATTACTGGTACATTATTTAAACTGTTATGTTTATTCATATCATGATCTGATCACCATGCTCAATATATCCTATATGCATGGGGGTATTGGGGTAACGATACAAAAGGTTTGCTAGGGTAGATCCTCAGCCCCCCTCCCAATCAAACTCAGCACCCCCCGAATCAGAATCCTGGGTACAGGCCTGAGCAGGGCCATTAGGAGCCTTCCACTTGTCACTATTTGACAAATTGCATCTCTGCATAGAGGCCAGTTGCTAAGTTAAAATGGGTTTTTGTTTGCTGTCCTTTCATGATGATGTGCTAATATATGAACAGAGCACAGTAATGATCATAAGGTTCCTTGCACAGACATTCTGCTTCAAGCAGTAAGGATAGGAAAATGCTGTAATGCTTTCTTAGCCTGGCAGGAAAATGCTGTAATGCTTTCTTCTGTTAACAGCAAGGTGAATTTGGCAGGGAGAACTATATGGCTGATTATGGCGATCTCATCACAATGTATAGTATGTAGATTAGAGAGATGGGCCAGAACTAACAAAATGAAGTTAAACAGGGCAAATGCAAGATACTCCACTTAGGCAGAAAAAATTAAATGCAACTCTTAATCCAAACCCGCTTGGTCATAATTCAGGTGTCCTGAATCAAAACCAACAAAGGTCCCATGGTGATTGGTGAGTGATGACAGGACAGGACCATGAAATTTGGGTGTTAGATATGGACCCAGTTCTTCTAACTCACTGCCAATACTCTGCCTTTTGTAGACAATCATACTTGGCCACCAGTGATTGCCTATGATGATGATAAAAGTTAAGATCTGTGAAGTTTGGCCACTAAAATAGGAATCATATGAAGAGCAGAGAATGATCAGGAAAAAGTCATCAGTAGATGCATTTTGAAAAAAAAATCTTCTCAAGAAAGTTCAAAATATTTTTGTTTACTTATGCAAGGATTAACTGATCTAGGTGCTTGATTTCACGTGTGCATATTGTTTTGAACGAAACATTTGCTGAAAACAAGTTCAGCTGCTTTTTTCCCCTTACAATATGAGAACGGATCCCTAGTTATTCGAGATGATTTCTGTCTCCGGCACCTTGATTTGCTGTTGAGGGAGTAAGACCCAGGAAGACATCTCCTTCATTAACTGAGGTGTACCTGCACTTGTGTCATGTGCATTGTGCCTTCGTATTTTCTTCGTAAAAATCTGGGATCAAAACATTTGAGTTGACTCCAAGGTCACTGCTAATACAGCAGGATCAGAATGAGAAACTTCCTCCAAGTTACTTGTTTCTGTTTACCTTGAATTGGCCTCAGTCCCCTCCTCAAAATGGCATCGGATAACATTTCATGGGACACCCCGTGATCCTTGTCAGCATGAATATTGTATGTTCAATGGCTAAAGGATTAGACTGCAGCTGGGCTATTTTAGGTTCCTCTCCAAGGAAAACTGAAACACATACCAGACAGCTTTGCTTATTTGCTTATTTACTTCACTCAGTGAGGGAAAGAAACACACAACACAAAAGGGAATGGTGTGGACCGCCCAAAAGGAAGAGATTTATTTATTTCATTTCTCTTCTTGGTAGAAGGAAGTTTCATTGTTCACAAAACCAAAGTTGATTTTGAATGTGCTGAGATCCTTCACCTGTGTTTAATACGTTAATACATATAATGGGTCAACTTCCACCATAATGTTGCACTGGAAGACCTAGAAATTCCTAGAGAGAACTTACTTATTTAGGCGATCCCTCGTTGTTCGAGTAGGATAGTCTTTCAGGGTCAGTGTGGAGTGTGCAGTGGGTCCGTAGATGACTGTGGAGCCCAATTCTTGATCTGCATCTTTTCCCGCAGTGAGGGCATTGGTTTCCAGGTGGAAGGCGGTCCCGGTCGGGGTTGGCTTGACACACCTTTCTCTTGGTACGTTTCTCTTTCACCCTCCATTTGTGCCTCTTCAAGTTCTACAGCACTGCTGGTCACAGCCTACCTCCAGCTGGAGCGCTCAAGGGCCAGGGCTTCCCAGTACTCAGTGTCTATGCAAGAGTGTTTAATGTAGACTTTGAGCCCATCTTTAAATCTCTTTTCCTGTCCACCAACATTCCATTTTCCATTCCTGAGTTCGGATTAGAGCAACTGCTTTACTATAATCTATTGGACAGATGGCAAGCTATTTAACCTCAGCAGACTGAAAGCCAAAACCAGGCTTGTAATAACATCTCTTATAGAATTCCAGTATTCTGATGACAATGTCATCTGTGCGCATTCAGAAGAAGACCTTCAAGCCACTCTAAACACCTTCGCAGAAGCATATGAGAAGCTCGGCCTGTCATTGAACATCGAGAAAACCAAAGTGCTCTTCCAGCAGTCACCAGCCAATCCCTCTCCAATGCCAGAGATACAGCTTAATGGTGCAGAGGTGCTCTGCTTAACATCTGAAGAAATATATCTTCCAATATTCATGCTGAGTATAATTCATATCAAAAAGCAATCATTATTTAGGAATTATGTTTTGGTCATTTCCTCGGGGGCTGATTTTAGGGATAGAGAATTAAGTCTCGGACCAGACAAGATTCCAATTCAACCAGAAATTTCCTCATTTTTGATATGATGGTGATTGTAAACACAAATAGAATAATACGAATCTCAATAACAATCCCACAAGGTTAAATAGAATAAATATATAATGAAATTCCACTTAAATTTTCTCTCAATTTGATATGTCCTGTTTGCCAAACCTTACCAATTCAACACTTATCTCCCACTTGTGTCCATCAGTTTTTCTCTCCTCTTTCCTCACTCCCTCATCCCCCGCCCTCTAGGAACAGTTGCATCCTCAAGTCAAGTGTTATTTTAATTGATCTATTGCAGTGGTTCCCAATTTTTTTTTTGACCAGGGACCACTTTGACCAGGGACAATTTTCCAACATTAGTACCAAAAGGGTTACGAATCAGTTTTTGGTCAACCTTAGATTTGGTTTGGTTATTTGTGGTGCTGATTCAGAAAATTGCATTGGATAGACCACATCAGCTCTAGTTCCTGATACCGAATATATGACATCCAGTAGTCGCCATTTGCTCACCCACAGAAAATCGTATTTAATAATTTGGAGCTGATGTGGTCTATCCAATGCAATTTTCTGAATCAGCACTCCAAATAACCCCAGAAACAGGCCTAAAAATGAAGACATCAAGGTGTCCCCGCTTCTAGGAGCCACATGGAATGGCTCTGCTCAGGGGGAGGGAGGAGGAGGAGAAGCAGCAGTCAGGAGGCTTGTTGTTGCACATTTCGTGGGTAGCCAGCCTCTCCCCTCCTGACATCCCCATTGCCTTGGCACTATAAAGAGGGTTTCACAAGATCAGTCACTCTCATTGCAACAGAGTAGTAATAGTGAGGCCGTGGACCGTATTTTAGTTTTTGCGGACCACTGGTGGTCCCCGGACCACAGTTTGAGAACCACTGATCTATTATGAAGAGAGTATGATTCAATTCTTTGTATTTTCTATTCCCCTTTACTCTAGCTCTCAAAATTTCCTATTTAGAGTCTCAGTTCTTGAAATGTCCTGTTGTGTATTTCATTCTCCTTTCGAAAATGCAATCCTTGAGCATGAAGCTAAATATTCAAACTTTTTTTTCATTTCCCACATTCTATGTTCTTTCCAATCCTGAGTTAGAGTTGCTTGGGCAACTTCTATCATATATTTTGTGATATCAACCCATTAATGCTGCCCTTACCATCTATTATCTGGGTAAAACATTGCCTTTTATTCAGCTCTACTTTTTGCCCTCTTAATTCTTCCATCTTCTCCTTCTTTGTTATTTTATTATAAAATGTTTCTATCTTATCGCAGTCCCACCACATGTGCATAAAAGAGCCAATTTCACTACATTTGTGCCAACATAATTTTGATGTTGATTTAGTTATATGGGCTAATTTAAGTGGGGTTCTATACCATTTGGTTAATATTTTCCATTGTGTTTCTCTGGTCCTTATATGTTTAAATTTTTTGATTCAGTTAAACCCAGAAACAGATTTTGATCAAATTTTAAAATGGTAGAGAAGGAGAAAGACGTGATGGGTTTCATATGCAGGAAAATAATCGAAAAACAATGTAAACTGAAGCAAAGATTGGTTGAGTTATGGAAAGAGGATCTAAACTGCAATGAGACAGGCATTGAACCAGAAATTTCCATATAGTGTGTGTGTGAACATAGTGTCTTGGCAAGAATGTTTGCAAATGAAGTCAGTCCTCCGTATCTAAGGATTTTATCAAGGAATAAGGGACATAGAAAACAAGGAAGGATGATGGCTAATGGAAAAAAAAGTTAGGGAAGAAGACAGGAAAGAAGTAGTCATCTATTGATGATATGCTTTTGTATTATATTTTTATTTTTTGTTATATATTATTGCTGTGTTGGTTTATACTGATGTATTGTATTGCCGGGTTTGGCCTCATGTAAGCCGCCCCGAGTCCTCTTGGGGAGCTGGTGGCGGGGTATAAATAAAGATTATTATTATTATTATTATTATTATTATTGACACAAAAGCACAGTATGTCACAGCAAACGAGATCTATATGCTGGATTTTGTATCACAAAATCACAAGTCGAACACTTCCCAAGCGTCTAGGACTGTGTGATGTATTTTTGAATGATGCGCGCATATTCAAGTAAGGTGGCCTTTTGCAGTTGACAGATCGAGATTTTGTCGATGTTTATTGTTTCCAAATGCCGGCTGAGAACTTTTGGCACGGCACCCAGTGCGCCGATGACCACTGGGACCACCTGTATTGGTTTATGCCAGAGCCTTTGCAGTTTGATTTTGAGGTCTTGATAGTGGCTGAGTTTTTCCTGTTGTGTTTCCTCAATGCGACTGTCACCTGGTATGGCGACATCAATAATCCAGACTTTTTTCTTTTCCACAATTGTGATGTCTGGTGTATTGTGTTCCAAGACTTTGTCAGTTTGGATTAGAAAGTCCCACAGTAATTTTGCATATTCATTTTCCACAACCTTTGCGGGTTTATGATCCCACCAATTATTTACTGCTGGCAGGTGGTACTTGTGACATAAGTTCCAGTGAATAATCTGGGCCACAGAGTTGTGTCTTTGTTTGTAGTCTGTCTGTGTGTAGTCCGTCTGTGCGATTATTATTATTATTATTATTATTATTATTATTATTATTATTATTATCCTTCCTGTTTCATAAGAAAAGAAGACCTGCACCTACTCAGTGGTTGAGGTTTCTTTGGTTTTTGATAGAGGCCGACAGTAGTGTTTTTTTTTAAAAAAATCAACACAAGTAAAAATGGATTGTAACACTCCTCTTAATCAAACAAACCACGGAAGTATTCTCCAGCATGTAAGCACGCTATACTGGGCATAAATCAATCTAGGCATGTAACCGTTTCTATTAGTGGAATGGCGACCAGTGGGAGAAATGTTAATCTGGGCAGATATCCAGCAGAAGAATGCACGGTCTACTGAGACTTCCCTTGAACTTGGCTGACAGTCTCTGGAATGTACTGGTGACCAGCTTTGCTTGAGTGCTAACTTTCAGCTTCTTGATCAAGTTGGTTCTTCAGGGTAAAATCTAGAAAGGTGATAATTGTTCAATACAAACTTTACAGTTTTGTACGTAAACATTATTTATGCCTTTGAAATTCTAATCTAAAAGGTGTTCTCTTCAGGAAGGTTTTTAACCCATGTTTTTAGCTGTTATTGTATCAGTTATGAAAGTTCAGTGTGGCTTTATAATAGTAGAGAACAATGACCCAGGAAGCCAGGGCTCAAATTCCCACTTGAGACCTTGGGCAAGTAACACTCTCTCAATCTCAGAGGGGAAAACCCCCCAAAATTTCTCTAAATAAACCTTGCCAAGAAAACTCCATGATAGGTTTGCCTTTGTTACGTGCTGGAGCCTAAAGCAAACCTTTCACTGGGATTTCTGGCACTGGGGAGTGTTTGTGATTTGTCCACAGTTACCCAATGGCTTTTCATGGCCAAACAGGAAACTGAACCCTATATTGGCGGAGGCTTTTATGGCCGGAATCACTGCGTTGTTGTAGGTTTTTCGGACTGTATGGCCATGTTCTAGAAGCATTCTTTCCTGATGTTTCACCTGCATCTGTGGCAAGCATCCTCAGAGATTGTGAGGTTCACAACCTCGCAACCTCTGAGGATGCTTGCCATAGATGCAGGCAAAACGTCAGGAGATAATGCTTCTAGAACATGGCCATACAGTCTGAAAAACCTACCACAACCCAATTGAACTCTGATCTCCAGAGTCATAGTCTAATGCTCAAACCACTACACCATGCTGGTTCCTAGATTCACCATACGACTGTCAGAAATCGGAAATGACTTGAAGTCATGCAACAACAACAATCATCGAAAAACCCATGAAAAAACTGACTTGGTTTGTTGTTAGTGAAGGGTTAAGTTGGTAGTATATACGGTAATCTCAGGGTGTAATTCCACACATGTCTACCCAACAGAGAGTAGGGTAAATAGAATTTTGGAATTAAATATGCATACAAATGGTTTCAGACGCAATCATTCTATTGACAGTTACTTGGGAATAAATCCTATTTGATGTGTCTCTTGTGAGTATGCATGTGTAAAATTGGCTCCTGCATGTATCTTGCAGAGCAATAGCAGTCATAAATGTAGTATTTATCATTTGTGATTCGCACGGATTAGATCTAGCGATGGTTATCTCCTGTTGCAGATGGGAGCACTGAAACCGAAAGTGGAGTTCTTGACAGAGCTTCTTTAAGCTACAACTTTTGGACTCTGCCAATAACTGGATGATTGTGAGAGCTACGATCCTAAAAAGTAACTTTTCTAAACTCTGATCCACAGTGGAGCTTATTTTTGAACAAAGGGTGTCTAGATGCATGTCTCCCTCTCTTACCTACCCATACTTTACACCAGTTTTTAAGTTTATTTGTGTCAAGATTGACTTGAGAAACTGCTAGTTGCTTCTGGTGTGAGAGAATTGGCCGTCTGCAAGGACGTTGTCCAGGGGATGCCCAGATGTTTTGATGTTTTACCATCCTCCTGGGGGGTTTCTTGCATGTCCCTGCATAGGGAGCTGGAGCTGAAAGAGGAAGCTCATCCACGCTCTCCCCAGATTCGAACCTCTGACCTGTTGGTCTTCGGACCTGCTGGCACAAGGGTTTAACCTATTGTGCCACCCATGGCTCCTAGTTTTTAAGTACTGACTGCTCTGAATCAGTACATAAAAACTAAGTACTGAAACTCAGAAGCTTGGGATTTTGTGAGTTCCCCTTCATTTTGAATTGTCACATGATAGAAGCTTTAAAGGTTTTTCTTATGGTTAAAATTATGCCAGTTGTAAAGATTCAGTCTGCCTTTGGTGATGTGAATGCAAAGCAAGATCAATGGAGTGACTCTGGATTAAATCAAAGAATATGGCCCATAGTCAGCTGTTCTGAACAATGCACAGAATTTGCATCCCGGAATCCATGGGGTTAAAAATAAAACTTAATGTTAAACAATAAAGTAGTGGCTCCATTGAACTATTTGATAGTGACCTTCTTACAGAACAAAGTGCCGTTAGCTTTGATGTTTTTCCCCTACTTTTCCCCCCTTGTTTCAGATGTCAAATAATCTTTGCACCAGGTAACATTCCATGCATACCTTGCCTGTCAACTGGCATTGGTCTTACAGAGTGAGTCTGGACCAAAGGAAAGTCTTCCCATCCCAGCCATGGCTGCAGCAAGGAAAGGTTTAAGCGCTTCTCCTCCGGATGGTGGTTGGGGGTGGATGATTGTCATCGGCTGCTTCCTCGTGACTATCTGCACTAGAGCGGTGACAAGGTAAAACCATTTTGTGTACAATTTGTTGTTTACATATATGTGTGTGCAATAAAACTGTCATTGAAGCAAGGATTAATCCAGACATCTAGTCCTTTAACAACTGGAAAGTGTGGTGACTAAAGCAACACTCTGAATTAAACATTGTGAAAACACTCCCACAAAACCTTTAAAAGCTGCAGAATTTCGCCCAGGTGACAAAAAGCCTTTGGTGGTCTTCCTGTGGCTAAACATGAGGTGCCAATGCAAGTTTGTCACAATTTTTACCTATTTCTCCTGGTGCATCGTGGGACACAGAGAAAGCCTTTTGCATATTTCCAGAAGGTACAACGGGAATACGAAGACATGTAGGAGGGTTGCATGAAAAGTAATGCCTCCACCTACGTAACTCCTCAACAGATGGCAGTACTGGTATGCAACAGGTACTGGCATGTTCAATAGACTCTTCTCTACAGTTCCACTTTGGCGGGAAGCCTTAGCATTGAGCGGTTGTGTCGCTAAAGTGTAAAGTATGGAAACCTGTGCAGACGGTCGGTCATTGCGACTTAAGCAAAGTGCAGTCATTGAATTATTGACAACAGAAGGTATCACCTCAAAGGGATTCATCAGAGAATGCAAGCTGTTTATGGTGATTGTATTGATGTAAGTACTGTGCATCATTCAGCAAGTAAGTTTAAAGATGTTGAGGTGGGAACATCTGACTTGTGTGACAAGCAAAGAGTTGGACGTCCTGTGACAGCAACCACCGAGTTTCACAGGCAGAAGGTTGACAGATTGATTCAGGACGATCGCCATATCACTCAGAGAGAAATTTCAAGCATAATTGGCATTTCACAAGAATGTGTGGGTCACGTTATTTCTTTGCTTGGCTATCGAAAGATCTGTGCACGATGGGTACCTAGGATGCTGACGCCTGAAATGAAAGCACACAGACTTGAAACTTCAGAGACTGGATCTTACCACCGTACAACATCCTCCATTCAGTCCAGATTTAGCATGGTCTGACTTCCATCTGTTCCCGATAATGAAAGAAGATCTGTGGGGACATTATTATGCTTCTGATGAAGACGTTGAGAGAATTGTGAGATGCTGGTTGCAGAAACAGAATGCCGACTTCTTCCGTGACAGCTTCAGAAAACTTGTTCATCATTGGCAGATATGTATCCAATTGTCTGGTGATTATGTAGAAAGCTGAATAGTGGTAGTTAAAGAGCACATTCTAAGGATTATTTCTGTGTTTGATTTATTAAAATATTCCCATCCAAACCCAAGTAACGAAGGTGGAGGCATTACTTTTCATTCAACCCTCGTGCCAAACTGTTTTTCCTCCATGACTTTAGAGGACATGCAGACTAAATGCAAATAGAATGTGAATATATACATTGTCATGGAATATTCATTGTAATGTACGAGCACACCTAATGCTGACGATTTAAGGAGATGATTTCCAAAAGATGCTTCACAGACACTTTTCACACACGTGAGTTTGAGACCTCTTTGTTGTTGTTGTTGTTGTTGTTGTTGTTGTTGTTGTGTGCCTTCAAGTTATTTCTGACTTATAATGACCTTAAGGTGAACCTATCACAAGTTTTTCTTGGCAAGCTATATTCAGAGTATGATTTGCAAGGTACTGCATGTCAGTATAATCCAGAATTTTATGGGCAATACCTTTTATTTATCACTTAGTTTTGCTCCCTAAAGACCCTAACCCAGAAAGCCCTGCTGAGCTGCTGCTCATAGCTGCCAGGCTGGGTTCTGTTTGTTTTGGAGCAACGTAGGCTTCCTGCTGCTGCCCTACATTTTGACAACTCCGGAGAACTGGAGTGACCCGGTTTGTATACGTCACATTCGTTGTGCAATCCCATTCACTCATGGTAACCCTTTCAAGAACTCTCCTTAAGGGGATCCAAGAGGGCTCCTTCTTTCTATATATACACTCTCCAAACATCTGAAGTATCCAGAATATATTTGATGCCCCCTCTCTTCAGAAGAGAAGGAAGAAGAAGAAAAAATAATAATTAGGCAATATGTTCACTTTAGTGTGATATATCTGGAAATCGCATAGCGCAAATACAAATAAACATTGTAAGGGCATCCGTGGCCCTTAAGGTGTTTGCAAAACAATAATACTGTGTTACATTAAGTAAGATTTATCTTTGTTAATGTGAATTTGCTTATAATTATTGTATTTCTATATTGATATCAAGTCAATACAAAGTTTATACCATGGTATAGTATAGATCAGTGGTTCTCAACCTGTGGGCTCCCAGGTGTTTTGGCATACAACTCCCAGAAATCCCAACCAGTTTATCAGATGTTAGGATTTCTGGGAGTTGAATACCAAAACACCTGGGGACCCAAAGGTTGAGAACCACTGGTATAGGATATAGTGCTCACTAGGCTTATTTTTGGTAGTAATTCAAGCAACCAGAAATTACATTTATCTGGTATCTACCAATTGCTATGGGTAACGATACAGAGTCTACTGTATATTTTTTTTCTTATGAGAGTTTTACAATACTTAAGAATTAGATACAAAGAAAAGATAAGAAATGACAATGTCATAAAATACATGTTCAAAAATACACACCAAAAAGAAAAAAAGAGAAAAAGAAGAGAGGGAAAAAGAGTGAGTTCTGATCTTCCTTGAAACTTCCTTGTTATATGTATATAGTTTGTCCACGTCTCTCTCAATAAAACATCCAGATAATCCCCTCTTTCAATAACCTGTTCTTTCTAAAAATCAAAAACCATCAGTTGTCAAGTTGACGTGTCCACCTTACAATTAAAAATAAACAGCTTATCTGTCCAAACGTATCTCTCCTTATAAACCATCTAGGAATCTAAGTTCTTGTGGGGGGAGGGGCTGCTCTTCGTCCCACCTTCTTCACATATTTGGTCAGCGGGAATGAGAGACAGGCCTTCTCAGCGGTGGCCCCTCGGCTGTGGAACGCCCTCCCTAGGGACATGAAATCAGCCCCCACCCTCTTATCATTTCGTAAAAAAGTCAAAACCTGGCTTTTTGAGCAGGCTTTCTCAAATGCATTGTAGCAGACAAACCCTGATCTCGGAACGACTGGACAATGCGATTGGATAATGATTTTGGTAATGAGATGTGGAGGAGCTATGTTTTTATTGGTTTTATTATTTACTGAATTTTATTTATGTTAAATGTTTTAATTGTTTTTATATTATTGTGGGCATCGAAATGTGCCGTTTTGTGAACCGGCCTGAGTCGCCCTCAGGTGAGAATGGTGATATATAAATACTGTAAATCAATCAATCAATCAATCTGATAAAATGTTATTTTGTGTCATTCAGAATGCCAGCAAACATTAGACACCACTGTATACATTTTGGACAATTCTCTGGGGTTATAAACCAAGAATACAACATTTAATAAAAGTTTTTAGGAATTGTAGGAGTTGAAGTCCAAAACACCTGGAGGGCTAAAGTTTGCCCACTCCTGGTATAGATGGTCTGCTGTTGCAAAACTATCCTACTGCATTTAGGTGCAATTTGTTGTTGTGTGCCTTCAAGTCATTTCCAAGTTATGGTGACCCTAATGTGAACCTATCACAGGGTTTTGGTCAAAACTTGTTCAGAGAGCATTTGACATTGCTCTAAGGTGTGAATTGCCCAAGATCACCCTGTGGCTGAGCGGAGATTTGCACCCTAGCATTGGAGAGCCCAACACTCAAACTATAATACTATTCACTAATATCAGTGTGAAATTCAGCTGTCACTCGGGTAGAAATATCTTATTCTTTTGCAACAGTATTTTTCAAGACCGTACTGACTGTTGCTATAGCCTACTATTTTATAGATAAAACCTACCTCCTAAACAAAATCTATTTTTTCACCTAGATTTAATGGTGCAGACATGAAGAGGGGTAAAGCTGGGGAGTGTGGAGTAACAGTGATATTGTGTAGCTATATTAAATCTGGGGATTACACAGCTTCAAGAGCTCGGGCAAATGGACTTCTCTAGCTTGCACAGAAAGATATCCCCTGACTTATTTTTCAGAGATGAATGCTGTGTCATGACATGCTGTTGAAGAAACACTTCAGTTAATCATGGGCAGATCACATGTTGGCCTCTTGGAAAAGCACATTTCTGCAACTCTTGCAGTTCTCCTAGGTGAATTCTTGTTTATCTGTCTAAAATGGAACGAAAAGTCCACAAGCCTCTACCTCTTTCCAGTATGTGCTAGACAGAGTAGTACAGACTGGTGATGGAGTCCATTTTATTTGTTGATCTGATTTGCTTTATATTCCACTTTTTTCATGGATGGGACACAAAGTGGCTTATCTTCTATATAAATAAAAATGTAATGTTAGTTTGTAGGATTAACAGAACTCAAAAACCACTGGACGAATTGACACCAAATTTGGCCACAAGACACCTACTAGCCCAAGGAGTGACCATCACTCAAAAAAATTGATTTTGTCATTTGGAAGTTGCAGTTGCTGGAATTTATAGTTCCCCTACAATCAAAGAGCATTCTGAACTTCACCAGTGCTAGAATTGAATCAAATGTGGCACACAGGACTCCCATGACCAACAGAAAACACTAGAAGAGTTTGGTGGGCATTTACCTTGAGTTTGGGTGTTGTAGTTCACTTACATCCAGAGAGCACTGTGGACTCAAGCAATGAACGATCTGGACCAAACTTGGCATGAATACATTTGGGAATTGTACAGTAGTTGCTGGGATTTATAGTTCATCGACATTCAAAGTGCATTCTGAACCCCACCAACAATAGAACTGGGCCAAACTTCCCACACTGAACCCATCATGAACAACAGAAAATACTGTGTGTTCTGGTGGTCTTAGGCGGCCCTTCTGACACCCCCTCACGACACCCCAGGGGTTCCAACCCTCAGGTTGAGAAATGCTGCCTTACGGCCATCCAGTCCAACTCCCTTCACCAGGGCAAGAAAACATAAAGCCCTCCTGACAAAAGCCATCTAGCCATAGATACAGATAGATATGATTCACATACATATATATGTATAGGCCACATATAGTATCATAGATTTGAAAGGAACCCCTAAAGAAGGACAATTATATGTTGCATGTTCCAGAGGAGGCAAACCACACAATCTCTACATCAACATTGACAAAGAAACAACAAGAAGTACTATTTACCCACAAGCATAAAGAAATAATGTATATTAGAAACCAATAGTTTCTCATTATTTTATTTTCAAGATCACCAGACTGGGCCACAGCAACATGTGGCAGAGGACGTGCCACGTGTAACGTTCGTTTGTGGGATTAGCAGAACTCAATAACCGCGGGATGAATTGACACCAAATTTGGACACAATACACCTATCAGGCTAACAAGTGACCATCACTCATAAAACACAGCAGAAGAGACTTAAAATGCCAAAAAACAAAAATTATATTACAACTCATGTGCAAAACCACACACATATATATGCAAACACACATATACATGTATACACAGACTGGGCCACAGCAATGCATGGCAGGGGACGGCTAGCATAAAATAAAACAGGATGTCTAAAACAATATGGAGTACAAAAATTGCATTAACTAATACATTCAATTGAAACGCTGATTTTAAAAAGTTAAAAATGAAAATATTTAAAATTTGCATTTGTTGTTGTTGTGTGCCATCAAATTGTTTCTGGCCCACAGCATGTTGGAGGTTTTAAATGTAAATAAACACAAACTTTACCACTGTTTCTGAACCAAAATATACCCTGGAATATAATAATGTGTCACTCAGATTTGTGTAACGAGTAACAGTAACTTTACTTCAGTTCAAAAGTCAAACAGAGCAACAATATATACAGCAGTCTCTCTGAATTCTTACAGAGAACAGAGGGGATAAACAGTCCTTTAAAAAAGTCTAAAAAATATGCTTTATGCCTTAGAAATGATCAGGCTTCAGAGAGTTGGCAGCCATTTCCTTTGGTTCAATTCCATCATTGATGGAATTCAGAATGCTCCTTGATTGTAGATTACCTATAAATCCCAGCAACTACAACTCCCAAATGTCAAGGTCTATTTTCCCTAAACTCCACCAGTGTTCACATTTGGGCATATTGACTATTCGTGCCAAGTTTGGTCCAGATCTGTCATTATCTGAGTGCACAGTACTCTCTGGATGTAGGTGAACTACAACTCCAAAACTCAAGGTCAATGCCCAACAAACCCTTCCAGTTTTTTCTGTTGGTCATGGGAGTTGTGTGCCAAGTTTGGTTCAGTTGCATCGTTGATGAAGTTCAGAATGCTCTTTGATTGTAGATGAACTATAAATCCCAGCAACTACAACTCCCACATGGTAAAATCAAACCCCCTTCCCAACCCCACCAGTATTCAAATTTTGGCGTATCGGGTATTTGTGCCGAATATGGTCCAGTGAAAGAAAATACATCCTGCATATCAGATATTTACATTATGATTCATAACAGTAGCAAAATTACAGTTATGTAGCAACAAAAATAATTTATGAATGGGGGTCATCACAACATGAGGAACTGTATTAAGGGTTGCATCATTAAGGAAGGTTGAGAACCACTGCTTTATGTGGAAGGCATGTGTAATGACGCCACCAGTTGTAGGGATGTTACTGCTTTGTCAGAGTCTCCTACAATTTGTAATTAATCTACAAAATCGATAACACAGCCACTAGCCTATAATATTTTGTTTATCTTCCTTTGATGCGTCGCGCGGCTTGCCTCGAAAGTATACGAAACAGAGGCTTGGATTTAAGAGAAACTGTAATAAGTTTATTGAAGTATGGAAGCTTAATGGTTTCAATGTTTCTTAACTCCTAGAGGTACATTCCTTTAGTGGTTACATTTAGAATCTTTCATAAAACAATTCTTAAGAGGACTGTTCTTTCYGCTAGACAGATTTAAATGTATTTCCCTCAAAATGTGTTTCTTTCCTTAACAGATCACTCCAAGTACTAGCCTATTCTTTATCTCTGTTATCTCTGTTATAGTAAAGATTCTTACTGGGGTTCTCTTCCTTTTTTYTTTTTGCTCAAACTCTAACTACTAATCTAAATAAATCARCTTGGCCTRTCTAAACCACACAGGCTAAAATCCTAAACCTTCCTGATTCTCAACACAGTAGAACCAGCTTTCCCTGTGGTTCTCTGACCACAGCCTATTTAAAATGCCTGCTCTTGCCAAGTGGCAGTTGGCTTCTCCCCTTTTACCATGGCAACCCATCCCAGAGTGAGCTGAGCTGGCTACCATCCCCCCAGTTATGCTATTTTAAATACTTACCCCTTTAAACACCTACCTATAATTATACATGACCGTAGGTTAAAATTCACACTTCACCACAGCATGCTATAAAGAATGTCTCAGTATCTCTCACAATATGGTAATAGTGTCATACCCAAGGAACAAATCAGGCCTTGAGTTCCGATATAGTTCAATACATTTTGGTGTGAGCAGAAATATTTATGTTGATCACTGCTTAAAAGTCTCATGGGAAAGATGATCTCTTTTCCATGTAGTCTAGAAATCAAATGTAAGTTTCCATATAACCCGTAGTTATCTTTTTGGCCCAAACACTTTTGCTCAGGTTTGATTGTATATCTTTCTTTTCCAGGTGCATTTCGATTTTTTTTGTAGAGTTCCAGACTTACTTTGCTCAAGATTATGCCCGGACAGCTTGGATCCATTCCATTGTAGATTGTGCTACAATGCTTTGTGGTGAGCATATTTATGAATGCATATTTATATATGCATATTTATGTATATTTCTGTATGCATAAAAATAAGTCTCTTTAAAATTGATAGGAACTGTTTCTGAATGAACTTATGCAGGACATTTTCTGTGTCTTCTTTTATGTTGTACTATATTTAGCCAGCAATTTATTTATTTATTGTATCAGGAGCGAACCAAAACAGTTGTATTGCATTAAAAACAAACAAACAAACAAACCACAAAGTTTGCAGACTTGGTATTCTATTAAATGTTTTTTGACCAGTAGCTGGCCACTTGGAGTGCCTCTGGTGTTGCTGCAAGAAAGTCCTCCACCATTGTGGATGTGGCAGGGCTCAGGTTGCATTGCAGTAGGTGGTCTGTGGTTTGCTCCTTTTCACACTTGCATGTTGTGGATTCCACTTTGTAGCCCCATTTCTTAAGGTTGGCTCTGCATCTCGTGGTGCCAGAACGCAGTCTGTTCAGCGCCTTCCAAGTCTCCCAGTTTTCTGTGTGCCCAGTCAGGAGTGTCTCATTTGGTATCAGCCATTGATTGAGGTTCTGGGTTTGAGCCTGCCACTTTTGGACTCTCACTTGCTGAGGTGTTCCAGCGAGTGTCTCTGTAGATCTTAGAAAATTATTTCTTGATTTAAGTCTTTGGCATGCTGGCTGATTCCCAAACAGAGTGTGGGCCAGAGATGCACTGCCTTGGTCCTTTCACTATTGGTTGCTACTCCCCGGCGGATGTCAGGTGGTGCAGTACCGGCTAAACAGTGTAACTTCTCCAGTGGTGTAGGGCGCAGACACCCAGTCAGCAATAACCAGACCTCAGTGGCTGAAACTTAATTTAATTTTAATACAGGTACACACCAGGCAGCTTTGTTAAATAAAGAGATTTCTTACTAAGTATTTCTGGATTGTATGTGGGAAGTTCCTCATCAGATCTTGATGCAGCTTCCGCTTTTATCTCTTACCAGTGAATGGAGATAAGAGGCTATTTAAAACTCAGGAAACTCTTGCATGGGATTAAGCTTTACTTTGGAGCTTGGGAAGCTTCTGCATGAACTTTATAAGGAAAATGTTGAGTGAGGACACAACATTTCACTTTTTATTGGTTTGGGTTTTTTTTTTACACCTCAAACACAGATCAAATGAAAAACAGTACATACTGCATGATGAATGTTTTGTTGTTTGAAAAAGTAAATACTTCACACGTAGGGGGTAATCAACACATGGCATGCCTCCTATGGAGTATTGAACTTTCTTGCACAACTATAAAGTGGAACCTGAAAAGGGGATGAAAATGAGTTCAGTTGAGCCCCATGTCTTTCCACTCCTGTCCTCTCAGTCTATAGCAAAGTTTTCTTCATATTCTGTTTTGGAGACATGGTGAATTAGTATTGTATATAAAAAAGCTTTGTTCTCCTATCAGTTAGTGAATGTGTTCTTAATTTGAGAACTAACTTTTCCAGGAAACAAGCATCGTTAGACTTTTATTTCTTGCTTCTGTTTGAATTTATTTTAACTGTTTTCAAATGTTATGATGGTTTAGTAGCTTGTTAACTCTCATGTGCTGTTAATTTCTTACTGTATTCGTTTTGATGGTTGTAAGCCTCCTTGATTTCCAAACTTGGGAAAATAATAATAATAACAATAACAACAACAACACTTTATTAATATTCCTCCCTTCTCCCCGAGAGGACTCAGAGTGGATTACAACATATAAACAGGCACAGGCAAATATTCAATGCTTTGTTACAATGAAATACAATGAGATGCAAATACACAGTCAAAAGGAAAGCCTTCTCCTTTCATTTCTGTCTCTGGAGGTGGTGCTCATCTCCATTTCCAAGTCAAGGAGCCTGTATTGTCCATAGAAATATCCTGGTAGTGTGGCTGACATGACTGCATGGAGTGTCTTTTTGCCTTTTCCTGCCGAAGTAGTATCTATTGATCTACTCACATTTGCATGTTTTTGAACTGCTAGGTTGTCAGGAGCTAGTTCTAACAGCAGGAGCTCACCCCGTCCTATGGATTTGAACTGCCAACTTTCAGTTCAGCAGTTCAGCAGAACAAGAGTTTAACCCATTGCACCGCCCGCGGTTTGATGTTGTTGTTGTTGTTGTTGTTGTTGTTGTTGTTGTTGTTATTGCTATTATTATTCATGTGGGGAGTTTTAAATTAGGGACTGAATATTTTGAATTTGAAATGTTTCAGACCACTATTCCCAATGGCTATGCTGCCCAAGGCTTTTTGGAGAAGAACAGGTGTATCTGTTGCCATAGCTATGCCTAGCAACCTCATCGGGCAGGGTGAAATAAGCATCCTAGGATGTGTTTACACCATCTGGGGGATGGAAACCGACACCGAACATCACACAATGTGTTACTTCCAGCGTAGGCCATGACCCCAACCAGGGGAAAGCGTCGCCGGACGCTTTCACCCCAACATGGGAAGCTTCCCATTTTGTGCTGGCTCCAGTGGAGCTAGCACAGGGCCTCCCCACAAGGGCAATGTTTTCCCCATGTGATGAGGAAAGCGTCGCCAAGAGGGAGCTGTGTTCAGGATGACAGATTGGCCCCCCGCTTCTCTCTCTTTGCTCGTGATGAGGTGGTTTGTGTGTGGTGAAGCAATATTGAAAAATCAATTTTAAGTTGGGATTTTTTATCTGCATGTCACCAGTGGATTTAACTTGTAAATAGTGTTTTATCTCTTATTTTAATGATGTCATATCGTACCTTAAGCCACAGGTAAAGGCGGGTAATAAATTTGTTATTATTATTATTTTACTGACACAAAAACACAGTCTGTCACAGCAAACGAGATCTATATGCTGGATTTCATATCACAAAATCACAAGCTGAACATTTCCCAAGCATCTAGGACTGTGTGATGTATTTTCGAATGATGTGCGCAGATCCAAGTAAGGTGACCTTTTGCAGTGGACAGATTGTGATTTTGTCAATGTTTATTGTTTCCAAATGCCAGCTGAGATCTTTGGCAAGGCACTGGTTTATGCCAGAGGTAGGCAAGAAATAAAATGATGATTATTGACACAAAAGCACAGTATGTCACAGCAAACGAGATCTATATGCTGGATTTCATATCACAAAATCACAAGTTGAACACTTCCCAAGCGCCTAGGACTGTGTGATGTATTTTCAAATGATGTGCGCAGATCCAAGTAAGGTGACCTTTTGCAGTTGACAGATCGTGATTTTGTCAATGTTTATTGTTTCCAAATGCTGGCTGAGATCTTTTGGGATGGCACCCAGTGTGCCAATGACCACTGGAACCACCTGTACTGGTTTATGCCAGAGCCTTTGCAGTTCGATTTTGAGGTCCTGATAACGGCTGAGTTTTTCCTATTGTTTTTCTCAATGCGACTGCCACCTGGTATGGCGACATCAATAATCCAAACTGCCTGCATCCAGATTATTATTATTATTATTATTATTATTATTATTATTATTATTATTAGGGAGGGGGCAAATTCTGTGGATCTGGATTTTGAAATTTCAGAGCAATCTGCCTGTTCTTGGTTGAGTATAGGTGTTTGTAGATCAGTTTGGTCATGTGAAAGTATACTTGCTTCTGCAAAGACATGTGTAACCCTAACTTCAATCCTTTTCATTTTAAGCTCCACTTGGGAGTTTTATCAGCAACCACGTCTCATGTCAGGTGGGCATCATGCTAGGAGGATTGCTTGCATCTGCTGGCCTTATCTTGAGTTCCTTTGCCACAAGCCTGGAGCATCTTTATCTTTCCCTGGGAGTTCTTACAGGTATTGCTTATCACTATTGATGCTAATGTTGTTGTTCTGTTCTGCCAGTCTCCTCTAGGCATAAGATATATTGTGAAACAGCAAATTCTGTGCATATTTTCTGAGACATAGGATGCACTAAGTTCAGTGAAAATACCCTGCATGTGGATAGGTTAAGGATTGCAGTGTTATTACAGCAGCATCTCATGCATATCATCCTGTCCATTGGGGCTTTTTTCTTTAGTATGTGAAAGTAGAATTGCAGCTTTAAGGATGTAGTTGCACACAGGCATGTAGCCGGGAAGGGGGGGGGGGCTTGAGGGGCTTCGCCCCCCCCCCGAAATTCTCATGCTGGTTTGCAAAAAAGCCTTACTGGTGCATTATTTAAACTGTTATGTTTATTCATATCATGATCTGATCACCATACTCAATATATCCCATATGCATGGGGGTATTGGGGTAATGATACAAAAGGTTTGCTAGGGTAAACCCTCTTTCACTCAGACTCAGCCCCCCCCCCCCCAAACAAACTCACCCCACCCCCGAATCGAAATCCTGGCTACGGGCCTGGTTGCACACAAAAGAGATAGGAGCAGAGCTATGATTAGTTTTGGAATATGATAATACTCACTTGAATTTCTATTAAATTTAACTGCAGATGACTCAAAGTCCAATAAATGTTCTTGGTGCATGTGACTATTTGAATGTTAGTGTCAAGTACTTGAGTTTTGGCACAATCATTACATTAATTTATTTTTGAAAGCTGAAATGAAATTTCTCCACAAATTCTCACATTTTGAGAGCTGCAAATGGAATTCCACCCTTTAAATGTTAAGGTTCATCAGTTTTCAAGTGGATATAAAGTTCACTTTTGAATTTGTAGGCCACACACACCTTGCTGTTTGTTGCAGCCGCACCACTAACCTTACAAGGTTAACTGGCTTTAGAATCCAAGTGCTCTGCTGATTGCATTGCCTTGATTCATTTCCAATGAATTTAGTCATCCCTTTAACAAAACACTCTATTGTTTTTCTCTAGTTCATTTCCCCAAAGATGAGGAGTGGAAATGTTTATGCTGAAACTGCTGACTTATTAAAAACTAGCATTGTAGCTACGGTGATGTGAGCTTAGGACTCAAACCCCTGCAGTTTAATAATAGTTTTGTAGAAATGCCGCCAATAGTTTGTTTGCTAAAGGGGGAAAAAAGCTCCATTCTTATCGTTTGTGTTGTGCAAGGTCTTCAGTTTCAAACCTAATGCATATATTCCATAAGTAAGAAGCCCCTGTTATTTGCTACAGCACTAAAAAAAACTACCACAAAAGTTTCCTAAATGATAGTTATTGAGAAAAGTCCCTGGTCTTTCTGGTTTGGGGATTCTGAGAGTTATATTCTAATACAATACATTAGATTAAAAAAACACAGGTGATTGGTTCCTCAAAGGAATTGTTTTCCTTGTGCATTTTCAAGTCTTTCTGACTTGGAGTAATTTTAAGGCTTAACCTACACTGCTATATAATATAATTTGAATCTGCATTATATGGTCAGTGTAGTAGGCATGGTTAGGTACCATCGGAATCTTTGTAATTCGGAATAAAGTTGGAAAAATTACCTTTTTGATGCAATTTTGAAGTTTTTAAGAAAACTGGAAGTCGCTTTGCCCTTCCAAAGCTTTTTCCGCCATTTTTGTTACAACTCTTGAAGTGAGTCGGAAATGATTCAGCTTTTCTCTGCTTCTGGTTCTTGGCTCAAGCCAGAGAAGCCAGTTTTAAAGCCAGAGAAGGAAGGAAATTTCCTCCGCTTGCTTTTCCCCATTTCTGGTCCCTGGCCCCAGCTCAAGCCAAATAAGCCAGTTTTAAACCAGAGAAGGAAATAATTTCCTCCGCTTGCTTTCCCCCGCTTCTGGAGTAAAACAACTACTTTCAAAGTAAAGACCACCCAATGAAACAGGAAATAACACTTTCAAACCATTAACGAAAGGATTCGGAAGTCTCGGAAGTTTCAAAAAGTTTTGAACATTTTTTCTCTGAAAATCAGAATTGACTTTAGAATTGAACTACCAGCGCCCCCTACATCTGAAATGAGTTTTGAGCCTTTTTTTTCATCAACCAAGCCTACAGTGTAGAGACCCATATAATGCAGTTCAGCTGCATTATATGGGTGTAAAGCAGGCATGGACAAATTTCGGCCCTCCAGGCAGTGCTCATCTCTGGCTTTGGGAGGTGCTTTTCTCCATTTTTCAAGCAGAGAAGCCTGCATTGTCACCTTCTGACAGATGGGAGCTCATCCTGTCTCACAGATTTGAACTGCCAACCTTCAGGTCAGTAGTTCAGCCAACCCTTCAGGTCAGCAGTTCAGCAGCACAAGGGTTCAACCCACTGTGCCACTGCAGCCCAATTCATATTATATTTTAGAGACATTATAGATTTGCTGCTAACCTATATTGGCTTGTATGTGTGATCCCCCCACTCTCTTCTTCCAGGATTGGGCTTTGCACTTTCTTATTCTCCAGCCATAGCGATGGTGGGCAACTATTTCCACAAGAGGAAGGCTCTCGCTTACGGGATTGCCATGTCTGGCAGTGGGATTGGTACCTTCATCCTCGCTCCTGTGGTGCAGCTTCTGATTGAACAGTTTTCCTGGCGGGGAGCCTTACTCATCCTCGGGGGCTTTGTTTTAAACCTCTGCGTCTGTGGTGCCTTGATGAGACCTGTTGCAGGGAAGGAGGGCCGCAAGAACATCCCGGAATTTCCTGAGCAGGAGTTTGAGTCAGAAGCACCAAAGCAGGACTTCAAGAAGTGGTCCATCTGCTCCCCCCTCATCAAAGTCTGGTCGCACAAGTGCCTGTGCCCATGTTCATGGCAGGAATACAGCTTTCTCCTGATGCCAGATTTTGTGGTGCTGGCAGGGTCAGTCTTATTCATGGCTTACGGATGCAGCCCTCTCTTTGTTTACCTGGTGCCTTATGCGCTGCGGGTCGGAGTGAGTCACCAGCAGGCAGCTTTCCTCATGTCCATCCTTGGGGTCGTTGACATTATCGGCAACATCACTTTTGGATGGCTCACGGACAGAAGGTAACGTCTGAATAGAAAGCTGTGTAGAATGAAGAATAATAAACAGGAGTGTGTATGGCTTGCAGACCCAGAGCCTGGAAGCAACATATTACCTGTAATGGGGTACTGGAAAATTAAGGTGCAACCAAGTGTTTTTCAAAAGCAACACAATGAGTTGAAACAAAGCTATTTGTATAACTTCGTTAGACTGTGTTACATTTGTGTAATTCCATTACACACATTTGTATAACTGGTATAAAGTCAGCTCTTCACATCCACAGATTCTCCAACCATCCATTAAAAAAAATCCAAAATGTAAACTTTGACTTTGCCATTTTACAAGGGTTGAATGAAAAGTAATCCCTCCACCTTCGTAACTCCTCAACAGATGGCAGTACTGGTATGCGGCAGGTACTGGCTTGTTCGGTAGACTCTCCTCTACAGTTTTATTGTGGCAAAAAGCCATAGCATTGAATGGTTGTGTTGTTAAAGTGCATACTATGCCACTGTATACAGTTAGACTTGAGCATCCATGGATTTTGGTATCCATGGAACAAACCACAGTGTATACCAAACACTCCCATCATTTAGATTAAAAAGAGAAGTTGCTGTCCAGAATCATAACAAAAACCCCTTTTTCCTAGTTCCAACAGACCTCACTACCTCTGAGGATGCTTGCCATAGATGGAGGCGAAATGTCAGGAGAGAATGCCTCTAGACCATGGCCATATAGCCCGAAAAAACCTACAACAACCCATAACAAAATACCTGTTTAAATAAGTTTTTTTTAAAAAAAGAACAATAAATGGTTTAGGGGTGTATGTGAAAGGGACTGAATTCAACCCTGTGAGTATTAGTTTATCTTTTCCCTTAAGCAGCAGAGCAAACAAGACAAAGGATGTATTTCACTATAGAATTAATGCAGTTTTGCACTATTTAACCTCAGACCACCTATTACAATGCAGTCTGAACCCTGCCACATGCACAATGGAGGACCTCCTTATAGCAACAGCAGAGGCACTCCAAGTGGCCAGCTACTGGTCATAGGACATTTAATATAATGCCAAGTTTTAAAACTTGTGTTTTTTAAATACATTACAACTATACCCTTGATTTGCTCCTGATACGATAGATAAATAAACTGCCATGGCTCAATCCTATGGAATCATGAGAGTTGTAGTTTTACAAAATATTTAGCCTTCTCTATCAGTGTGGAGCCCCCAGTGGAGCCCCTGGTGGTGCAGTGGGTTAAACTGCTGAGCTGCTAAGCTTGTTGACCGAAAGGTCCGCAGTTTGAATCCGGGGAGCGGCGTGACCTTCCGCTGTCAGCCCCGGCTTCTGCCAACTTGGCAGTTCGAAAACATGCAAATGTGAGATCAATAGGTACCACTTCAGCGGGAAGGTAACGGCGCTCCATGCAGTCATGCCGGCCACATTACCTTGGAGGTGTTTGTGGACAACACCGGCTCTTCGGCTTAGAAATGGAGATGAGCACCACTCCCCAGTCGGACACGACTGGACTTAATGTCAGGGGAAAACCTTCACCTTTACCTATCAGTGTGGGTGCTTTACTAATTTACAACTATCAGGATTCTGCAGCATTCAGCTAGTGATGCCAAAACTCCATAATTCTACAGTGTGGAAAATAACAGGTAATGCTAATTAAAATGTTGTCTCTACTGCCCTCTAGTGGCAGGTGGTTGTTTATGCAAGTGTAGTTCCACTTGTGTGTTTTCTCCACTTCCAACTTCTGGCAGGAAAGAGAAAACCTGCTCCCTGTAGCTCAGTGACTCCGAAACATTGACCCCCCCTCCAGATGTTTTGGATTTTAGTCCCAGCAAATTCTTTTAAAATTTATTTACTTATTTAAAACTTTGATATCCCGATCTTCTCTACCTCCACCGAGGGACTCAGAACAGCTAACAGCAAGAATTCAATGCTAACAGTAAAAACCTTTTAAAACGTCATACATAAACATCATACAGTTAAAATACATATAAGATAAAGTGCATATAAACCATTCGCCAAGATAAAATCATGTCCAACTCAGTCCGCACATTGTAGTCAATAACTTTAGTCAATTACTGGTCTCAGCCATCACTCTGCAAATGCCTCGTTCCACAACCAGGATTTCACTAGCTTCCTAAAGGTCAGGAGGGAGGGGGCAGACCTAACCTCATTTGGGAGAGAGTTCCATAGCCGGGGGGCCACCACAGAAAAGGTCCTGTCTCTCGTCCCCACCAGACGTGACTGTGAAAGTGGCAGGACCGAGAGCAGGGCCTCTCCGGAAGATCTTAATGCTCTTGATGGTTCATAGGGGATAATACGTTTGCACAGGTAAAATGGGCTGGAATGGTATAAATCTTCTTGGTTGGTCTTTTAAAGAATGGAATCACATGTTTAGAACTCCCTTCTAGAAACACACGATTAACCATTTTTTTCTTGTTCAAGTGGATAGTATGAGTAGCGGCCTGATAATAAGAAATCAGGTTCGTCTCCACTGGATGGTCAAGACTCCATCTTGCCTCTACAGTAGCCAAGGGAATGGCAATAAACACCACTCCAAGGCAGCTGGAATGGTTTTTACTGGTCTGATCTGGAATTTGACACTCTAAATTGGCCCAGAAATGAAGTGTCCATATATGTTGGAAATAGCAACCTTCTTCAAGCCTCCACTAGTTATTTGTTATGTATATAATTCAATTTGCTTAGTATATTGTATATATGCATATTGGTATGCAGTTTTCCTTAACTCTATGTTGTGGGAGGGGCTGCAGACCATGTGATCAGATCTGGGATGATTAAGAGCTCAGATTCCATTTTAGAAACGGTATGCTTTTTAGAAATCAGTAGAAACAGAATGTTTTAGACTACAGAGACTCTACTAGTCTCTCAGACCATAGAGATGCTTTAGACCAGGGGTCCTCAAACTAAGGCCCGGGGGCCAGATACGGCCTTCCAAGGTCATTTACTCAGCCCTCGCTCAGGGTCAACCTAAGTCTGAAACAACTTGAAAGCACACAACAACAACAACAACAATCTTATCTCATCAGCCAAAAGCAGGGCCACACTTCCCATTGAAATACTAATAAGTTTATATTTGTTAAAACTGTTCTTCATTTTAATTATTGTATTAAGGGTTTTTTTTGTACTACAAATAAGTTACGTGCAGTGTGCATAAGAATTCATTCATTTTCTTTTCCAAATTATAATCTGGCCCTCCAACAGTTTGAGGGACTGTGACCTGGCCCTCTGTTTAAAAAGTTTGAGGACCTTTGCTTTAGACTTTGGACTGTTAAGATTATATCTGGACAGAGACACTACTACAAATCCATCTGTAACTGGACTGATATGCAATGTACCTGTATGCTGATTTCATGAAGTTTGTGAGTAAACTAACTATGTTATTTTAACGAAGACTACTTTGTTTTTGGTCTTTTGAGAGCATGATTTAAATCAAGACGTTTTAAGGAAGGTTAGATGTTTTTTGGGCAACTGAAACAACATTTCTGAGACTCTGCTATATATGTTTTTTGTGCATTGGCATATTTTTGTTCCTAACAGTTCAAAGAGATATCTAGGTATATCAGTCTAACAGCTGAGAAACCCAATTGCCTTGCATAAATACTAGTGGATATTTACCACTAAGGAGAAGGTTGACTCAAGTGAGTTTTTAACTCTTCTCAGGGAGATCATACGTTACAAAAGGTTATGATCTCTAACAAGGTCAAGCCTGTTGAAGGCTTTTATTGCCGGAACCATTGGTTTGTTGTAGGTTTTTCGGGCTATATGGCCATGTTCTAGAGGCATTCTCTCCTGACGTTTCGCCTGCATCTATGGCAAGCATCCTCAGTGGTAGTGAGGACCTCACTACCTCTGAGGATACTTGCCATTGATGCAGGCGAAACGTCAGGAGAGAATGCCTCTAGAACATGGCCATATAGCCCGAAAAAACCTACAACAACCCAAGGTCAAGCCTTTCCAAAAAGTTTCTTGTTTTTCCCAAAAGCTTATGAATATCTGTTTTCCAAAAGGTTATGGAGATTCCCATTTTCCAAAAATATAGAACTACTCTATGAAAGTTTACGCTGCCAATTTATCCTTTTGCATACTCGGTAAGAAAGATAAGGTGGTTATACCACAGGTGGTGGTTATACCACACTTTTATTTATTTATTTATTTATTTGTTTGTTTGTTTGTTTGTTTGTTTATGGCACTTATATGCTGTCCTGAAGGGGACTCAGAGTGGCCTACAAGATATATACACACCATATATTATATTATTAGCATAGTACAGTATCAGTATTACATATTACTATATTGTACGATACCATTATATTGTAATATTATTAGTAATATTACAGGTAATATAAATATATAATTATAATATCATATTAGTAGTAGTAGTATTATATTGCATTACATTATAATATTATAATATTATGTTATATTATAATATAGAGCATAAAGAGTAGGCAAAGTGTATGCATCCCATCTAAAATTCTGTGGTTTCCTCCTGCAGAATTCTGGGGCTTGTAGTTTAAGAGATGGACCTTTAAAATGCTCAGCCAGAGGGGTCCTGGGTCTCACTAAATTACAAGCTCCAGAATTCTGTAGAAGACAACCACAAGATGGGATACATACTCTGCCTACTCTTTCAGCTGTGCTCGCACTCCCACCTCCATCGCAGGTGCGATTGGTGGGGACGAGGGAGAGGGCTTTCTCGGTGGTGGCCCCTTGACTCTGGAACTCACTCCCCAAGGACATCAGGCATGCCCCAACTCTGGCAGTCTTTAGGAGGAGCCTGAAAACGTGGTTGTTCCAGTGTGCCTTCCCAGAATAAGGAATCTCCCAGCAATATGTCCTTAAATGCACTTTATTAATGATCTAGGATAGTCTGCACGCCCCATCCCTCTCCGAAAACCAGAGGCGGCCCTAGGTAATTTTCAATGGTAAGCAAACAGTATTCCCCCCCCCCCCCCAACCAATCACTGATATATATTTTCTGTTCGTCGTGGGAGTTCTGTGTGCCATATTTCGTTCAATTCCATCATTGGTGGAGTTCAGAATGCTCTTTGATTGTAGGTGAACTATACATCCCAGTAACTACAACTCGCATATGTTAAGGTCTATTTTCCCCTAAGAGCGCCTCAAGAGCACCCCTGGGCAAAATCAACTATACTGCAAATGCTTACTTTGCTTAATGGGTTGAGCCGCCCCTGCCGAAAACTCTATCCTAGTCATATTTCACCTGTTCATGCTCAGCATTATCTTTAAAATTTTAATTATTACATTTGGCCCAGCCATACGTTTTTTAAACGTCGTTGTGCTACTGTTAATGTTTATTGCTTATTTTTTGTTATGAGTTTTATTTTACTGTTTGTATTATTGTTGTTATTGTCTGATGTATTGCGGGCTTGGCCTCATGTAAGCCGCACCGAGCTCCTTGGGGAGATGGTAGCAGGGTATAAATAAAGATTATTATTATTATTATTATTATTATTATTATTGTTATTATTATTAGGCACCAGATCAGCACTATTTGCAGTTGAATTCCATCCTCAAGGCCACTGATAACAAATGAAGTGGAATGAAGGGGAATTTATCACAACTCACTTTTTTCTTTCCTGTGTTTTTAATGTCTTTCAGGTGTTTGAAAAAGTACCGCTACGTTTGCTACCTCTTTGTTTTCTTTCCTGTGTTTTTAATGTCTTTCAGGTGTTTGAAAAAGTACCGCTACGTTTGCTACCTCTTTGCAGTGGCCATGGATGGCTTCTGCTGTCTCTTTCTTCCAGTTCTCCAAAATTTTCCGCTCCTCGTGCCTTTTTCATTCACCTTTGGGTATTTCGATGGCGCCTATGTCACATTAATCCCAGTGGTGACAGCAGATGTGGTGGGCACCACTTCCTTGTCATCAGCACTTGGCGTGGTGTACTTTCTTCATGCAATACCCTACCTGATTAGCCCTCCGGTTGCAGGTCAGTTTTCATATAATTCAATGTCATCCACAAGCATGTAGACACATGAATCTATTGTTGTTGGTTTTTTTGGGGTTCGTGTCAGGAGCAACTTGAGAAACCACAAGTCGCTTCTGGTGTGAGAGAATTGGCCGTTTGCAAGGATGTTGCCCAGGGGATGCCCGAATGTTTTTGATGTTCTATCATCCTTGTGGGAGGCTTTTCTCATGTCCCCGCATGAGGAGCTGGAGCTGATAGAGGGAGCTCATCCACGTTCTCCCCGGATTCGAACCTGCGACCTGTCGGTCTTCAGTACTGCTGGCACAGGGGCTTAATCCACTGCGCCACTGGGGGCTCCATGAATCTAGTGTATGACTTCCTCCATTTGATTCTTCCAATATATGCTGCTGATTTTGTTGTTGCCTTCTAAACTTTTCCATTTTTTCAGAGCCTATCATATTTATTTACAATTTATTTATCTACAACATTTCTACCTCACCCTTCTCAATCCCCGAGGGGGGACTCAGAGCGGCTAACACTGGCAACAATTTGATGCCAATGATACAAAATCATAAATACACACTAGATTAAAACAATAGCATTAGTTATACAATCATATAGCTGTTTCCATTATTATAACAATCATATGATCCAGTTCAATGTCCAAAGTGCCGTTATGCCTGCTAGCCAAAGGCCTGGTTTCACAACCACGATTTCAGTTTTTTCCTAAAGGAAAGGAGGGAGGACGCCGATCTAATCTTGCTGGGGAGCGAGTTCCACAAGTGGGGGGTCACCACCGAGAAGGTCCTTTCCCTCGTTCCCACCAGACGTGTTTGTGAGGCCAGTGGGAGCGAGAGCAAGGCCTCCCCAGTGGATCTTAAACTACGAGGCAGAACGTAGAGGGAGATATGTTCATACAAATAAGCTTGGCTGGAGCCGTATAGGGCTTTATAGTCCAAGACCAGCAATTTGAATTGTGCTTGGAAATGGGTTTTCTTGGAGGGAACTGCCATATAATAAATTTCTAAGCAGATAATCTGGATTTTCTTTGGCAGTGTAGATCTAGCCTAATATGGCATTGTTTAGTGGTTTAAGTGTTGGACTATGACTCCTTTTTACACAGAATAATCTGCCATATTACAATTAAGATGGCACAATGCATTTTAAGCATTTGTTTACTGAAATGTACTGAAATTCAGAATTCATTTATTTATTAATTCATTTTTTCTTGAGTATTTGTTATCTGTTATATAAATATATTTTAAAACAAGATAACAAACGTGAGTTACTGCTGAGACAGGATATTTATTTATTTGTCATGTCAGGGCAACCACCAATTATATTACATTTCTAACAGAACAAAGCAAACAAACAGACAAAATACAAAATCTGTGAGTTTGGTAGTTGATTAAATGTCCTTTGACCAGTATCTGGCCACTTGGAGTGCCTCTGGTGTTGCCGCAAGAAGGTCCTCCATTGTGCATGTGGCAGGGCTCAGGTTGCATTGCAGCAGGTGGTCTGTGGTTTGCTCTTCTCCACAGTCGCATGTTGTGGATTCCACTTTGTAGCCCCATTTCTTAAGGTTGGCTCTGCATCTCGTGGTGCCAGAGCGCAATCTGTTCAGCGCCTTCCAAATCGCCTAGTCCTCTGTGTGCCCAGGGGGGAGTCTCTCGTTTCGTATCAGCCATTGATTGAGGTTCTGGGTTTGAGCCTGCCACTTTTGGACTCTTACTTGCTGAGGTGTTCCAGCGAGTGTCTCTGTAGATCTTAGAAAACTATTTCTAGATTTAAGTCGTTGACATGCTGGCTGGTACCCAAACAGGGGATGAGCTGGAGATGTCTCTGCCTTGGTCCTTTCACTATTGGCTGCTACTTCCCGGTGGATGTCAGGTGGTGCAATACCGGCTAAGCACACTTATGTCTGACTGCGCAACTGACAACCCAGAAACTGATTTACTCATCCATCTTGAGTAGATTGGAATGAAGTAAAATCTTACTTTTCTCATAGCAAACACCAGAGGGCAGCATGTTCCTTATAACTGTTTCCGAAAATCAACCAAATGTAGTAAGAGGAATTAGGAGAAGGCCAATGAAGATAAAAAGATATTCAAGTTGTTTGATAAATCTGTAAAATTATGAGTCACTTTTGTTGTTACCATCAAAGAATGGCTCATGTTTGGTAATGTAAAGTCTTTAGGGATCCCCCATCAACCAGAAAGGAGCCCCCAGTGACGCAGTGGGTTAATCCCTTGTACCGGCAGGACTGAAGACTGACAGGTCAGAGGTTTGAATCTGTGAGCACAGATGAGCTCCCTCTATCAGCTCAGCTCTCCATGTGGGAACATGAGAGAAACCTCCCACAAGGATGGTTAAACATCAAAACATCTGGGTGTCCCCTGGACAACGTCCTTGCAGACGGCCAATTCTCTCACACCAGAAGCGACTTGCAGTTTCTCAAGTCACAACAACAAAACACCTGACATGACAAAAAAAATTCAATCAAATTTGCATAACAGCTGGAATTATGTGGGTGATGAATGTATGTATAACCATCATAGTTATGATGCTAGGTAATGAATACCATCATGATTCTCCCAATTGTAAGTTAATGGGAAGCAGCAGCTGCAGTCAACCAAGATCTGTTCTCCTGTCACTTGGGAAGCAGGTGACTGCTATTTCAGCTCCTTCTGTGAGTGATACATAGTGTGACAAGCAGAAGCAGGATCCCATCACAATTCTAGCTCATGACAGAGATTGTTTGCACAGGAGTGGGTGAGATCTTCAATCAGCTCATTCCTACTCAGTCAGGGAAAAGACTCCCGTTGTTCACAGCAGCTACTTCTTGATAAGAAGAGGCTGTAGGATTTTGATGCTATCTACATAGACCCTAAAATAAGGACTACATAGGGAATGGGAGTATGGAACAGTCACAAGCCCATAATTCTAGATCAGGTATTTCCAAATTCTAGTCCTCCAGGTGTTTTGGATTTCAGCTCCCAGAAGCTTCAGCTGCCTTGGCCAATGATCCAGGGATTCGGAAAACCAAAGTACAAAACACCCAGAAGACCAAAATTTGGGAAGCACTTCATTTGTAACTTCCCAACAGGATTCTGGGCAACATGTATGTAGTCTTGTAATAGTAAAAAAGAGCAATCACTACCAGACCTAATTTCAAAACAATCCAAATTAGCCAAGAAAATCGTAATCATGGGATTTATATACATTTATGCAAGTTAAACAGATTAGTATGTCTGTTTTGCTTATTTTTGTACAACTGTAATTCAACTTTTGTGCCTCTAGTTTGAAATATTAGGATATAATAATATAATACCGTATATACTCGAGTATAAGTCGACCTGAATATAAACCGAGCACCTAATTTTACCACAAAAAACTGGGAAAACTTATTGAGTATAATCCGAGGATGGGAAAAGCAGCAGTTACTGGTAAATTTCAAAATAAAAAAAATAGATATTAATTGAGTCATCAGTACATTAAATGTTTTTGAATATTTACATAAAACTGTAATTTAAGATAAGACTGTCCAGCTCTGATTAAATCATTATTCTAATCTTCAGTGGAAATGTGCTTATGTATCCCTCCAATAATAATAGAGTAAAATAATAATAATAATAATAATAATAATAATAATAATAATAATGAAATCCAGCATATATACCTCATACTGTGTTTTTGTGTCAGGATAATAATAATAATAATAATAATAATAATAATAATAATAATAATAATAGAGTAAAATACTGGAAATGTAATAACAGCAATAACAGAGTAAAATTATAAATGCAGTAACAATAAAAATAAAGTAAAATAATAAATGTAATAATAAAGATTAAATAAATAATAATACTAATAATAAATAGAGTAAAATAATAAATGTAATAAAATAATAATACTGTAGAGTAAAATAATGTAAATATAATAATAATAATAAATATATTAAAATAATTCATGTAATAAAATGATACTAATAACAAAGTAAAGTAATAAATAACTTTGACTTGCATATAAGCCGAGGGGAACTTTTTCAGCCTAAAAAGGGTGCTGAAAAACTAGGCTTATACTCGAGTATATACAGTAATAACTTTATTTTTATACCCAGCCTCCATCTCCCCGAAAGGAACTCAGTTTGGCTTACAAGGGGCATGCCCAGTAAATACAGATTAGAAACAAGTACAAAAATACAGTCAACATCTAAAAACAATAAAACATTATAATCAGACAAACACAATAAACCAATATCGTGGCTGACAACAATAGTTGTCAGGATCTAAGCTAATCCTGACCTGACAGCCCAAACTTGAGAAGATCTACAGATTGATATCCTGCATTTTAGACATACACACATTTGTGAGATTGTTGATTGTATGGTTAGAGGAAGACTGAATGCAGAAATGCTATTTGAACATGGAAAGTGACAATTATATTATTAGCATAGGCCACTGGCATTCAGCAGAATGTCGCTGATTATAACACAAACATCCTGTCATTTACTAAACAAATTGATATGTGTGATATAACAAAAATGATTATCCAGTCATGTAACTGGTGATAGACTTCAACTTCCTAATGAATTGCACTTTGTGCTATCTCTTCCTCTAATCATCTGACATTCCATTGGTATACAATCAACACTTTTAGAATCAAAATCTTCGGAGTTTGATGGGTTTTTCAATATTGCCATTTCAAAATAATATTAGTGTGCTGTCATGCGCTTGGCCTATAGCAATTGGCTTTTGAACAGGACGTGCTCTTTGTGCCCAGCAGGAAGCCGGGTGCCTCAGCTGAGAGGCTGTAAGGATTTTCCTATACAAAAGTCTTTAGAAGCTTGAAAGGTTTAACAAAGTCCTTTATTATTGCTTAGGTCTTCAACAAAACAATCAAATACTTCTCAGATCTTCAATAGGTCAAGCAAATACTTAAAGGCTTGAATCAACTGGTGGCTTTCTTAATCTTATCCACAAGGGACAGGCAACTGGCTTCATGAACTGTTTCTTTAACTGTTTCTTTTCTTTAAAAGTAAAACCCTTTTTAACCCCTCCTTGGGCGAACTACTTTCTAAACTTTGCTGGTGTGGTCTCTACTCCCGATTCCAAACTTCTTCTTGGGTCCCGAGTAGACCTACCAGTCAAGGCTTTGTAGATTCTCCAGCTGTAGTCCTTTTGAACTGTTTTCCCCTGGAATTTCTGGTGAAACGAAGCTTCTCTACAGGTGAAGCTGATTCACGTCCTGTAGCTAAGCTTTCAGCTGTAAGACCGAGCTAAAATGGCTCCCTTTCCTTCCTGAACCCTGGGGAAAGGGGCGGAACTAAAAAACCTAACGATGATAGGCAGGTGGTTGCAAACCAAGGGAAGCCACCTTATTGCAAAGTGCATGGAACATTGGAATACATGCAAACACTCAAAGAAAGAAAAGGAAGTTGGAGCTCCTGGTACAGTCGTACCAGAACATTTAGATTTATGCCCATTATTATTTCATGAAGAGACTGCCTTATTGGCTTTGTGTACAATTTTAAAGATAATTGCTGGTAGATGGTCCATCCTGGGAGAGCAGTTTGGTATAAATTGAATAAATGAATAAATAAATATGCCACTCCTGAAAATGTGCAAGTAAATATGCTCCTGATCAGATATTTTGTTGCAAGATCTGGTCTCCCAATTTTGTGTCCTGCATATTTATTAGCTCAAATTTTGGACAAATTCTGTATCAAATGAAGCGGGCTAAACTTCAGAAAACTCAGGGTATTATGAATGAGTTATACTTTAATGTACAACAGGACTCTGCTGTTTTGATTGCAATAGACTTTATGATACTACGGGACTGCCTTTCTTTTCAATGGGCTTCCCTCTATGAAAGTGTCACAGGTTTTAGGACTCATCTAAGAATGTTGTTAAATGTGATGTCCAAAATCATAGATAAATAAAGCAATTGGTTGGGGCCCTAAATAGCCCCGGCCCAAATTACCTGTCCGAACGCATCTCCCCCTATGAACCATCACGGAGATTACGATCCTCCGGGGAGGCCCTGCTTTCCGCCCCGCCATTGTCACAGGCACAATTGGTGGGGACGAGAGACAGGGCCTTCTCGGTGATTGCTCCCCGGCTATGGAACTCCCTTCCTGGTGAGATCAGGTCAGCCCCCTCCCTCCTGTCCTTTAGAAGGATGGTAAAAACTTGGCTGTGGGACCAAGCTTTCGGGACAGGGCAATAAAGCGGCAATAGGAAAGATGGCCAGGCCAATTAGTTTGGCAGGAAAATGAAATGCAAAGATACAGAATGGGGGATGCCTGGCTCGAGAGCAGTACGTGTGAAAAAGATCTTGGAGTCCTCGTGGACAACAAGTTAAACATGAGCCAACAATGTGATGTGGTGGCAAAAAAAGCCAATGGGATTTTGGCCTGCATCAATAGGAGCATAGTGTCTAGATCTAGGGAAGTAATGCTACCCCTCTATTCTGCTTTGGTTAGACCACATCTGGAATATTGTGTCCAGTTCTGGGCACTACAATTCAAGAGAGATATTGACAAGCTGGAATGTGTCCAGAGGAGGGCGACTAAAATGATCAAGGGTCTGGAGAACAAGCCCTATGAGGAGCGGCTTAGGGAACTGGGCATGTTTAGCCTGAAGAAGAGAAGGCTGAGAGGAGATATGATAGCCATGTATAAATATGTGAGAGGAAGCCACAGGGAGGAGGGAGCAAGCTTGTTTTCTGCTTCCTTGGAGACTAGGACGCGGAACAATGGCTTCAAACTACAAGAGAGGAGATTCCATCTGAACATTAGGAGGAACTTCCTGAGTGTGAGAGCCGTTCAGCAGTGGAACTCTCTGCCCCGGAGTGTGGTGGGGGCTCCTTCTTTGGAAGCTTTTAACAGAGGCTGGATGGCCATCTGTCAGGGGTGATTTGAATGCAATATTCCTGCTTCTTGGCAGGGGGTTGGACTGGATGGCCCATGAGGTCTCTTCCAACTCTTTGATTCTATGATTCTATGATTCTATGATTCTACTGCCTTTCTCAGCCAATATTAGATTTGATGTGGATGACTAGGACGGTTTTAAATGGTGTATTTTAATATTTTGATAAATGTTTTTTAATGTTTATGTATTGTATGTGAATTTGTGTCGGGCATTGAATGTTTGCCGTGTATATGCTGTGCTCCGCCCTGAGTCCCCTTCGGGGTGAGAAGGGCGGAATATAAATGTAATAAATAAATAAATAAATAAATAAATAAATAATGTTTGGTCTAAATGCAATGTACAATGTGTTAGTAGACTTCTCTCTGATTTTCCAGTTAGGTGAGCAATTTTGCATGCATACAGTTGTCAACATTATTGCACTATATGACAAAGTAGTGCATTTCAGCATAACTCCAAGGACCTCAGCATACTGGCTGCCAGAATTGCAATACATCGTGGCAAATCTGGTGGTGCCCAGTGTGGGGCATGGGGAACCCAGCTCCGCATGCTCCGCATGCTCCGCATCACCTGACTTACCCATTGCCCCTGCCCATAGAGAGATGTCCCAGTCGTCTGGCTTCCCCCATTGATTCAATACAACACGGGAAGCCTCCTGTATTGCAGTGGTGGTGGCATACACCGGTTCATCTTCTTTTTTTGTGACAGAGCCCTGCTGGAAATAGCTCTACGTAGTGGAATGGGAGCTAGTGGGCACTGTTGCAAAAGGAATGGTGAACCACCATATGCCGCCAAAGAGTATCTGATGGGGTCATAATTGCCATAGAGCAGTGGTTCTCAACCTGGGGTCCCCAGATGTTTTTGGCCTTCAACTCCCAGAAATCCCAACAGCTGGTAAACTGGCTGGGATTTCTGGGAGTTGTAGGCCGAAAACATCTGGAGACCCCAGGTTGAGAACCACTGCCATAGAGAATTCAGCCATTATTTCCATAAATGAATTAGGCTGTTGAATACTGGCCTTTGGAATATCAGTGTCTGGATTAAATCTGAAAATACAAGGGACCAAATTTTTGTGAAACAATGCTATCCTATGTGTTGCAGAGTTGTCCCTCTGTAAAACCGTTTACTAATGAAGATGTGGCAGAATCAGTCCAGAATAGTAAGGCTAAGTGAAATATATGGTATCTTACAGAGATGTGTGTTTTTTACAGGTTGGCTTGTTGATACAACGGGTAACTACACTGCATCATTCCTGCTCTGTGGATTTTCCATGATATTCAGTTCAACATTGCTCTGCTGTGCAAGACTAGCAAAGAAAGTCAAACGGACTCCCTTGAAGCCTCCTGGCAGAGATGCCGATGCCAAGCAACCAAGATGGACAAATGGAGCAATACTTTATTCTGTGACGGGAGAACTGGATCACAAAGATGTGGAACTGCTGGCTAATGTGACAAACAGCCATTGCAAGAGATGACAACTTACCAAAAATTCCCCTTAGGGCACACTATAAACATTTGCCAAGATAGATTTTTGCTACCTACACTATGCTATTGAAGATTTTTTTTCCTCCTAGCAGCAGGAATGATAGGACAGAATGATAGGACAGACTCCGTTGCCTTCAACCAAACCTTTTCAACTAAACCTTTGCTGTCCTTTGCTGTTAGAAAGATAGAGGAGATGGAAAAGGAGGAAGTTCCTATAAAAAATATCTTCAGCACAGTTCCAGAAATCTGACCGTGGACATGCTTGTCATAAAAAATGTCTTCATGAAGAGACAAAGATGGACATTCAAATAGACAATGAAAATATGTGTAATATACTGTCAGTAGGCTTGGATCTAGATCAATTGAACCGAAAATGATTTGTAAGATTCAGTGGTTCATTTCATATAATCTCCAGAAAACGGAATGGGGAGGAGGGAACTGGAACACCGACCAAAATGGATCAAGAGAGCCGGATTTATCGGCTACTGCAGAGGATGCAGTTGTTGCACTCCAGGCAGGGAAAACCCTCTGACTTTAAACACCACACAGCTGAGTAAAAATGCAAGCAGTTTATTGAATATTATTTAAAACAGTAGCAGTAAAAAGCAATCCACAAAAATAGGTAAATCCAATTAGGTAGAAAGATAGATAGAAACAAATAGCCCAGGAAATTAGTCCATCAGAGTTCATGAAAACAAATACTGAAACTTCCAAGGTAAAACCCCAAAACTTGCACATGAATCAAACAAGGCACTTAGCACAGGAATCTATCCAAGGCAAAGCTTCCAGGGACCTGGGACAACATCTTGACTCAATTCCAACATTGCTTCCTCTGGGTACAGATTCTGTACTTGGCACCTTTATCCCCTAATCTACTCTATATTCCACGCAGCCAGGAATGGATTTCTTTTTAGCCTTGACTTTGTTATCAATCTCTCTCGCAATCTGGTAGAGCGCCTGAGAGCTTGGGTGGTTTGTGTGTGCTGACTGAAAGCATTTCGCCTATCTACTGGCTCATTAATTTCTGCAGCTGGCCCAGGTGCCAAGCTTTTCTCAGGCTCAAAGCCTTGGGAATTCTCTGGTAGCAATTCAGGCCTAGGGAACATACCATCATCTCCAAACCCTTCAGGAACATTCTCATAAGAAAAATCACTTTGAGAAGGAATCCCATTGTCATTATCTGCATCTAGAGCAACCTCATCATTAGAAACATGAACCTCATTGCCACTCCCAACATCCAGAGTACCCTGATCATTAGACACAATCACAAGCTGAACTCCAACAGGAGTTAAGTCTGCAATATACCCGAGGCAGGGGTCTGCCATGGGGGCTCTTGGAGAAAATGGGATTAACTGTAGCATCTTTTCTCTCTCCCCAGATGTGGAAAAGTCCCTAGGCTCCTCCTCCAGAGAGAGCCCTGCTGGGAACTCGCTTTCCCAGCAGTACTTGCATGGGGAAGACATTGAACCGTTGGTTCCTCTCAAAGCATGATGGGAGTTGAAGTTCTTTTTCTCTATCTCTCAGCAACAAAAGGCCTGGTTGTGTTCATGGTTTGATTTGCTGAGAATGGACAACAACTTGTGACTACAATTCCCAGAACCCTCTCTTGCGGTTTGCCTTACTTTAAAAAACATTATGTTAAAAACTTGAATAATTCTAAAGAAAATCAGTAGATTGGTGAATTGTTCTGAAAATTGGCAGGCCTGCAGTTTTAAATGGGGTCTCAAACTGAGGTTAGGTTACATGTAGATAGGCCTTAAAATGGTTGAAGATTGAGCCTTTAAAGTTTCCCATGGTAGCCAAATGAAAATGAAAACACTCCTCCTGATTTGAATAACTTTCTGGTAAAAAAAACGAGGGGTTCGCCGGAAACGGACCCTGAAATGGCATGCCTTTTCACTGAATTGCACAAGTCTAGCTGTCAGTGATCCAATAAGTCTTTTAATGTTGCAGTTGATTGCTCTTGCTTGGAATAACCTAACAGTTGATACACATGTGTATTTTATGTGATCTTTGGTTAACTCTGAAAAGGTGTCTCTATATTTTGCAAAGGGGCTTTCCTGGATATATGTTTTATACCATAGTTGACCCTATTTTAACTGTCACAGAATCAGCTGTAATGATCTGTTGTGTCTAGATTTGATAAACAACTGAGATATCGCTGAGTTGTTGTAGGTTTTTTGGGCTATATGGCCATGTTCTAGAAACATTCTCTCCTGAGAATCTACGGCAAGCATCCTCAGAGGTTGTGAGGTCTGACCTCACTACCTCTGAGGATGCTTGCCATAGATGCAGGTGAAACGTCAGGAGAGAATGCTTCTAGAACATGGCCATATAGCCCGAAAAACCTTCAACAACCCAGTGATTCCAGCCACGAAAGCCTTCGACAATAAACTGAGATACACTTTGGAAAGCTATTGATTCCTGGAGATTTTCCACTTCAAAAGAGTATGAAAATAATTAATATTAAGAGAGCAATACAAAGGCTTTTCGATTCGGAAATATTTTAGAAATTAGATTTGTTTGAAATTCAGCAGTTCAGGTAACTTGGGGAATTGGTGTACAGAGGAGGTGCAAATGATAATCTATATAAATAAAAATGTAATGTTTGTTTGTGGTATTCACAGAACTCAAAAACCACTGAACGAATTGACATCAAATTTGGACACAAGACACCTAACAACCCAATGTATGCCCTTCACTCAAAAAAATTGATTTTGTCATTTGGGAGTTGTAGTTGCTGGGATTTATAGTTCACCTACAATCAAAGAGCATTCTGAACCCCACCAACGATGGAATTGAACCAAACTTGGCACACAGATATCCCATGACCACCAGTGAACACTGGTGGAGGTTGGGGAAAATAGAATCTTGACATTGGGAGTTGTAGTTGCTGGGATTTATAGTTCACCTACAATCAAAGAGCATTCCGAACTCCACCAATTATGGAATTGAACCAAACGTGGCACACTGGACTCCCATGACCAACAGAAAATGCTGGAATGGTTTGGTGGGCAGTGTCCTTTGATTTTGGAGTTGTAGTTCACCTACATCCAGAGATCACTGTGGACTCAAACAATGATGGATCTGGACCAAACTCTACACGAAAACTCAATATGCCCAAATGTGAACACTGGTGGAGTTTGGGGAAAATAGAATCTTGACATTTGGGAGTTGTAGTTGCTGGGATGTATAGTTCACCTACAATCACAGAGCATTCTGAACCCCACCAACGATAGAATTGGGCCAAATCTCCCACACACAACCCCCGTGTGGGCCACAGCAACGCGTGGCAGGGGATGGCTAGTCTTTTATAAACTCATAAACTCATAAACTTCTGCTGCTTTGATTTAATTTGGCTCCTTACAGCAAAGCTAGTGGAATACAGATTCCACTATTTTGAGTCATTCATGGGAGACTGTGCAATTCATAAAGGCATCCATCCACGTGGATGCATTCTTGTTGAGTGACCTCATGGGCATTTTTTGACAAGCTTCAAATTCTTGCTTGGGAAATCTGAAACAGTAGGCATTATGTAAGAGATCTTCAGTAAATTGAATTGGCAAGGTGTATCCTGTCTGCTTTTCCAAAAACGTCACCAGATATTAAATGTTTTCCGTCATATTCTTCAGAAGGCAGTCTGTTTTTTCACGTATAATACTATTTGGTATACATCATGCCAGAAGAAAGAGGGGGAAAATTGATATTTTTTTAAAATGAGGTTTTTTGCAATGTATTTGTGGCCTCCAATGTCTGCTGGAGAGCTGATGTGGTCTTCTGGCCTCGCAGTTGCCCACTTCTAGCCTAACACAGTCTGAAAGCGGGCATGAATAAAGCACTTGATTTTTTAAAAGCCAAACACTGATATTTCTTTTAGTTTTTTGGACATGCTAGTGTTTGCCATTCCAGCAAATTATTCTGCAGTCTCACCTTCTATAAACTTAAGATCATTAGTTCCCTTGGACAGGCATTTATAAACAATTTAAGCATATAATTAAAACTCTTTCCTCAGCAATTCAAACTTCCCCAAAGCTGAACTACTGTACCAATGATTTGACAGATGCAGTTATGGAAACATATATATTTTATTCATTTTTAATTACATTGAATTACTGAGTAACAATCTGAATTATTTCCCGTAGGTCTTGGCCAACAATAAGTTCTTCTCCTAGTTGCAGAGAAGGTTCTTTCTTTATAGATTCCCAGACTTCACATCATACAGTCCTGGTTCACTGAAGAGAGTATCTAGAACTAAGTAGTGAAATCCTAATGCTGACTCAAGGATACAGCTTATTGTTTTTTGCTTATACCGCTTCTCCAGAAGCTTGCTATATGGGATAGGGATGAAATGTAGGACAGCAGAAATGGCTCAGGTATCACTGCAGATATATACAAGGATTGAATTAAAAGTAATGCCTCCACCTTCGTAACTCCTCAACAGAAGGCAGTACTGGTATGCAGCAGGCACTGACTTGTTCAGTAGACTCTCCTCTACAGTTCCATTTTGGCGGGAAACCTTAGCATTGAATGGTTGTGTTGTTAAAGTGCAAAGTATGGAACCTTGCGCAGACGGTCGGTCAATGCGACTTAAGCATTGAATTCTTGACAGCAGAAGGTCTCACCCCAAAGGAGATTCATCAGAGAATGCAAGCTGTTTATGGTGATTGTGTTGATGTGAGTACTGTGCATTGTTGGGTGAGTAAGTTTAAAGATGTCGCATTGACCGACCATCTGCACAGGGTTCCATACTTTGCATTTAACAACACAACCGTTCAATGCTAAGGCTTCCCACCAAAATGGAGCTGTAGAGGAGAGTCTACTGAACAAGCCAGTACCTGCCGCATACCAGTACTGCCATCTGTTGAGGAGTTACAAAGGTGGAGGCATTACTTTTCATTCAACCCTCGTACTTCGTTTTTAACTGAGTGCGAGTGGACTCTCATGGCGAACCTTGTCTGACTTGACTCTACTTCCCAGGTTTCACAGATTGTTTTAGCTTTAGCAGTACAGATCTTTGTTTATCTGTAGCTGCCATTCTTCAAAGGTTGTCTACTTACTCATCTCTGCCCACCATAAGACTCTGCTTATAGTGTGAAAAGGGTTGGTTCAGCTTCTGATCTGGGCACAAGGAAGACACGGAGTTGCTGTGAGTTTTCCAGGCTGTATAGTCATGTTCTAGAAGCATTCTCTCCTAACGTTTCACTCACAAGAAAGACACCATTTCCAGCAGTGAGCAAAGCTGCAACAACGACTTATGTCAAGAGTTCTGCTCTTGTCATAAGTTTGCTCATTATTGGAAATGGAGTAGAAACACTGTATTTTTGGTACCCCACCCAAAAGTTGAATGTGCCTTCACTCAATTTGTCAGCTGGCTCTTAGTGGATTGGGACGACATTTATGTACGTTTCCAGTAAGAGTACATAGTCTTATTGAACATAAGTTTAGGTTGCAAATCATAAATGTCAAAGAGCATATAAGCTCCAATCTGGTAGATAGTACATCGGCAGCTCTCATCATAACACCAAATGGAACTACTGTGCCAAATAGTTCAATGCCCAGAAATTGCAGCCTGGCATGGGCTGAAATCCTAGACTTAGTAGGGAGCAAGTGCCACTGAGAATCCTTCAGAGTAGAGAAGCTTAGGCTTGTGCTGTTAAAGATAACTGTAATGAGTCATTCGTTGGAGTAAGAGCAGAGACTTCATTTTCAACACCCAAAGACTTGCACAGGTTGAGCTTCGCTTATTCAGAATCCTCCAAAATCATCCACATGAGTAGCTGAAATATGAACACTTTTGATTTTTGGTAGTTCAATGTACACAAGCAATTATTCAAAAATACCTTTAGGCTATGCATATAAAGTGAACATAAAACATAAATAAATGTCATGACTTGGGGTCCATCTCCAAAATATCTCATTATGCACATACTGTATATGCAAATACAGGTACAGTAGAGTCTCGCTTATCCAACCTTCACTCATCCAATGTTCTGTATTATCCAATGTAGTCTGCCTCCTGCCTGGATCCACAGCTGTTTCAATACATTGCAATGTTTTGGTGCTAAATTCGTAAATATAGTAATTATTACATAACGTTACCATGCTTTTTCTGTTGTTTTGTTGTAAAACGTGATGTTTTGGGGCTTCATTTGTAAAATCATAATGTAATTTGACATTTAATAGACTTTTCCTTAATCCCTCCTTATTATCCAACATTTTCGCTTATCCGACATTCTGCTGGCCCATTTATGTTGGATAAGTGAGACTCTACTGTATTCAAAAATTCAAAAAATCCAAATTCAAAACTCTTCTGTTTGGACAAAGAACACTCAACCTGTTCTTGTGAAGAGATGGAGGTGAGCTGTCCTTTAAATGCACTTCCACGGGCAAGCAGCCAATGGACGTTGCAGTTGTCTCCTGCACAGTAGTGAACAAGGCAGCAAAATGTGAAGACTGATTGCACAATCGCACTAATACAGCCATGGAGCGTGACTTCTGCTGCAACTCTCTATGACTGCACTTTTTAAAGATACAGTGAGACATGCTGTGAACTGTTGCCAAGGCAGATATACTGCATGATTATCTCCCTTTCATTCAAAATTAAAAATGGAACAAACTACAAATCTCACTATTTCACGTTTCAGCCTGAAACTTCAAATTGCGAGGAAGAGCCGCTGAATGAACGGATCGACCTCAGTAATTCTTTGCTGTGGCCAAAATACTGTATTCTGTAGGTTCCTGGCTCAGTGTTGTTTTGGATGTGCCACTGAACGATAGATGTGCTGCGTCCCCAGTTGCCTTTTTGCCATGTGAACCTTGTGGGGGAAGCAAATAACATGGATTAAACCAATGGAAATCTGCTCAGTTTGTCAATGATACACACACATGTTAAAATACAAGAAACTGATAGTGTTGGTTTTTAAAAATCGGAAAATCTAGCAGGTGGAAACTTGAGACAATTAAGAGCAAACATTTGTATAAGATTGATTGCTTTCTTTCCATGATCCTAATTCCAGAACTGTGTTTAGCAATATCAAATCAGCATCGGAAACTATACTCTCTCAAAGCCAATTTTATCTTCCCAAGGACTCACCACAGATTTAGCCCTCACCATTAATAGCTGAAAAATGGAAACATCCCACCACAAACCCTTCAGTAAAGGTAAAGGTTTCACCTTGACATTAAGTCTGGGGGTTGGTGCTCATCTCTACTTATAAGCCAAAGAGCCGGCGTTGTCCGTAGACACCTCCAAGGTCATGTGACCAGCATGACTGCAAAGAGTTCTGTTACTTTCCTGCGAGAGTGGAACCTATTGATCTACTCACTTTTGCATGTTTTCGAACTGCTAGGTTGGCAGAAGCAGGGGCTAACAGCAGAAACTCACCCCACTCCCCCAAACAAACCCTTTAGAGCCAGAAAATGTTTACTTTAAGTTGGGTTTTTTGTTTGCCACCAGAAATTGGCTGTAAACTACTTGTAAGCCATGAAAAGCAAAGACAGTGCTTCTCTTAAATATGTTCTCAATTTACTGTTGAAATTTGGTGATTTGTTTGGTTGTTAAAATTTCTTGTGCCTTAAAAGGGATGGTGGTGGTGAAAATGGCCTTGAAGGGGGTGCATATGTGAGTTGTGTGCTCCTTACCCCCAATAGAATTTTATCTCTTCCTTTTTGTAGTATTTTTTTCACTGAACATTATATTTCCAGAGCTCAATAGAAATAAGCATTACCCCCGCTTGCAAATTCCACCTTTACAAAATCATTGCCTTAGTTTTTTAAAATAGCTAATTAAGATAAGAGCACAGATGGGACGCAGGCTTTTTCTAAATATTTTCCCATATTTTCAAGGATAGAAGATCTTTTAAAAGGGGGATTCTACCATATTGTATGGAACACAAAAGGGGATATAGCGAGAATTCTATATTGGCTACCTGATCGTTCTCCTCTTTCTCCCCAAGCAATTGATATCTGGTATTGTAGATTATGCTGGCACAATAACTAAGCAATGTTCATGAACTGATTTTCTCATCCATAATTGTTTTGTATTCACAACTACCTATATAACTGAGTATAAGTTAACCCAAATATAAGCCAAGGCACCTAATTTTACCACAAAAACTGGGAAAACTTATTGAATAGAGTGTAAGACGAGGATGGGAAATGCAACAGCTACTGGTAAATTTCAAAAATAAAAATAGATACCAATAAAATTACATTGATTGAGTCATCAATAGGTTAAATATTTTTGAATATTTAATTATTTTTAAAATAATAATAATAACAACTTTATTTTTATACCCCACCAACCATCTCCCCAAGTGGACTCGGGGTGCCTTACAAGGGACAAGCCCAAAAATTACAAATAGAACACAACCAATTAAAAAACATCAGATAAAAAATAAAAACAATCACAATTGTATACAACATCAAAACAATATGGTTAAGAAAAAGAACATAGCTGAGGATCAGGCTCAATGAGTGCAATACATCCTGAAAGGAGCGCAAGGAAAGTGCAACAATCAAGTAGATACAGCTGGGAATTGTGTCATCAAATTTTTAGATAAAAATGTCTAATTTTCATTGTCTATATACTTGAGTATAAGCTGACCTGAATATAAGCCGATCCGAAAATAAGCTGACCAGGACCCTCACTCAAGTATAAACCGATGAAGTCTTTTCAGCACTAAAAAAGGGCCGAAAAACCCGGCTTATACTCGAGTATATACAGTACTTCTTCATCACAATTTGTGGTAGTATTGTTACAAAAACCTATTTTACCAGGCATCAGCTGCATGGGAAGCTTGTGGGAGAGTCTACTGTATATACTCATGTATAAGTCTAGAAGTTGTAATAAAAAAAATCACTGACCCCCTCTAGTCTTTGTGCCATGGCATCTCTTTTGGAAAATGGTAGTGACAGCCAGGGGCAACTGATCCCATTAAATGGCATTGGTGCATTCCTTTCTCAGTGGAGTAATCCCCCACAAGTCATATCAAAATCCATAATTTTATCCCAAAACCTTTGACTTATAAATAAGGTTAACTTATATATGATCATGTATGTGGTACTTTGCTAAGGATACTTTGTGAATGAATACATTCACAAAGCTGTTACCAAATTCTGAGCTATTTATTGCAATAAATCCTCAGACTAGATCTGAGTTTTGTTTGTTCATTTCTTTGACAAACATATGAAGTCTTGTCGAATTGCTCACCTAGTGTCCCAGGAGGCATCATTATACATCACTTTCCAATGACTTGAAGTATTGTCATATTTTTCTACTGTAAGGAAAGTAAAGTCGGTCTGGAAAGAAATCAAAATAACAGAAATTAAACAGCAAGGTAGTAAACAGCGCATCTGAAAATGCATATTTTTTACAGTATTTATATTCCGCCCTTCTCACCCTGCAGAGGACTCAGGGCGGATTACAATGCACATATAAATGGCAAACATTCAATTTCATAGACACACAGCATATATAGACAGACACAGAGGCTATTTAACAGTCCAGCTTCATGAGGGTATGTTTGAATTCCAGCCACCAGGGAGCTGTCGCTTCACCATCCACTTGTGATGCCAATGAGGTACTTCCTCATTCTTTGTATGCTGCTTTAGATTTTTATGGCGTCATAAATTAGTTAAATTAGCCTTCCCGAATAAAGCGGTATCTCAATTTCCTACTTGACAGATGCAACTGTCTTTCGAGCTGCAAAGGTCAACAGCAAGCTAGACAAATGGTTGGGAGCTTACTCCGACCTGAGCTGGCTTCGAACTCATGATCTTTTGGTCAGTCGTGATTTTAATGCAGCTCACTCCCAACCAGCTGTGCCTCTACTGACACAATGGCTTTTAAAGAAACCTGTACATTGTAAAGGTAAATGTTTCCCCTTGACATTAAGTCTAGTCAAGTCCAACTCTGGGGGATGGTGCTCATCTCAATTTCTAAGCCAAAAAGCTACATTATCCGTAAACAACTCCAAGGTCATGTGGTCAGCATGACTGCATGGAGCGCTGTTACTTTCCCGCCGAAGTGGTACCTATTGATCTATCCACATTTGCATGTTTTCAAACTGCTAGGTTGGCAGAAGCTGGGGCTAACAATGGGAGCTCACCCTGTCCCACGGAATCAATCCGCCAACTTTCAGCCAGCAAGTTCTGCAGCTTAGCAGTTTAACCCACTGAGTCACTGTGGCCCCCAATATGTATAGCTTATATGTATTTTCCATTAGCTTCATGGGTGTGCCCCAGTGGGAACTAAGAAGATTCAAGCTGTCATTTCCCGTCTTACAGTCTGAGTATCTATGTTTCCTCCTCTCTATCCTCATGTCTGTATTTCTAGCACTTCAGATTTAGGCACATAAATGTCAGGGCCCCAAACAAAAATCAGTTCCTTAATATTCTTACCAAGTTTGTTGCCGAATTCCTTGGATTTGCACCAACAAAACGCACTTCAGCAACCTCTCCCTGAATATGCAAGAGAATATATAGTGTCAAAATGTACCACGTATTTTGTAAATATGAGAATGCAAGTTATCAAATATTGTTCCTTGATACAACTTATGAAATCAGGTTTGTATAATTTGGTTGTTTTAAGTGACTTTTCGCTGAGTGTAACTATTTGCAATGGTTGTTGGCCCACTAACTAAATATGTAGATATGTGGGTTGAACTGGAAGCATTATCTCTTTCAGATCCGTCAGAAGAACCCTCTTTCTGATTTGACGAAGGGTCTCTAAGTGAGGAGAACTGTGAGATCTTAAAACCAAACAAAAATCCGCTGCAGGTGACACTGACAGCCAACTACACAACCATTTGCTTTATTTTGTGTGTTAACAAACACAATATTGTGTATGATTAAAACAAACAGAATAATAGAGTTGGAAGAGACCTCGTGGGCCATCCAGTCCAACCCTCTGCCAAGAAGCAGGATAATCGCACCCCTGACAGATGGCCATCCAGCCTCTGTTTAAAAACCTCCAAAGGAGACTCCACCACCCTCTGGGGCAGAGAGTTCCACTGTTGAACAGCTCTTACAGTTAGGAAGTCCTTTCTAATGTTCAAGTGGAATCTCCTTTCCTGTAGTTTGAAGCCATTGTTCCATGTCTCCAGGGCAGCAGAAAACAAGCTTGCTCCCTCCTCCTTATGACTTCCCCTCATATATTTATTTATACATGTCCCTCATCATGTCCCCTCTCGGCATTCTCTTCTTCAGGCTAAACATGCCCAGCTCTTTAAGCCACTCCTCATAGTGCTTGTTCTCCAGATCCTTGATCATTTTAGTTACCCTCCTCTGGACACATTCTAGATTGTCAACATCTCCCTTAAATTGCGGTGCCCAGTAATGGACATAGTATTCCATGTGTGGTCTGACCAAGGCAGAATACAGAGGTAACATGACTTCCCTGGATCTAACCCAAGGGTCCTCAAACTTTTTAAACAGAGGGCCAGGTCACAGTCTCTCAAACTGTTGGAGAGCCGGAAAAAAAATTGAAAAAAGGATGATGAATTCCTATACACACTGCACATATCTTATTTGTAGTGCAAAAAACCCACTTTAAAACAATACAATAATTAAAATGAAGAACAAATTGAACAAATATAAACTTATTAGTATTTCAATGGGAAATATGGGCCTGCTTTTGGCTGATGAGATAGGATTGTTATTGTTGTTGTGTGCTTTCAAGTCGTTTCAGCTTTGGGTTGACCCTGAGTGAGGGCCGGGTAAATTACCTTGGAGGGCTGTATCTGGCCCCCGGGCCTTAGTTTGAGGACCCCTGATCTAAGCACTACTCCTATTTATATAGGCCAAAATCCCATTGGCTTTTAAAGCTACGGGATGACATTGTTCGTTCATGTTTAACTTGTTGTCCAAGAAGCTGGGGATCCACAAAGGACATGTTTGCCAGCATGGAAGAATACATGGGACGTCTCCCAGCAACCAATCAATGGCCATTTGGGTATGAAGTTGTACATCAGTTTCACAACTTGGGTAAAACTTGTTGCATAAGAAGCTGCTTGTTGCCTCCTTGTACAATGTCAGGAAAAGTGTGCAAATTCCAGACAAATTCCAGCTTTAATGATTCCAGCAATTCATTTTGTGTTTGACATAAGGATGAACTGATATCCCAAAAGACTCTTCGGGATACTCCTTCTTCTTCTTCTTCTCTACACTACTTATGCCTTCACAGATCCAGTCCACTGCTGCACAATGGAGTGGTCCCTGCAGAGTTGTTTCCATCCCCAAAATAATATTTCAGCAAACTTTGGATAACAATTTTGGCTACATAACAACAAGCATGGAGATCGAGTTTAGTATTAGCTTATTGGGAGCTTTAGGAAACTATACACATTATTTCCTGTTGAAAGTGCAATGTTTTGTAATGCAGCAACAGTGTACCTACCATGCGGTATTTGGGTTGCACATCTTGTAGCACATCTCCATAGTTACGACCAAGTGGCTTTGCATCAATGATGATAGGCAGAAAGGTCAGCTCTGTAACATTCAAAATAGGTGGCTCTGGGAGATTTGGTAAGTCCCGTGCTGTGCCCTGAAATAAATGTTGTTTTTTTTTAAAAAAAATAAATTTATTTATCGTGTCAGAAGTGAATTGGGTACAGTTATAATGTATTTAAAAACCACAAACAAAGTTAAAAACTTGGCATTATGCTAAATGTCCTTTCACCAGAAGCTGGCTACTTGGAGTGCCTCTGGTGTTACTGTAAGAAGGTCCTCCATGTGGCAGAGCTCCGGTTCCATTGTAGTAGGTGGTCTGTAGTTTGCTCTTATCCACACTCGCATGACGTGGACTGCACTATGTACCCCATTTCTTAAGGCTAGCTCTACATCTCATGGTGCCAGAGCTCGGCCTATTCAGTGCCTTTTCTGTCTCCCAACCTTCTGTGTGTTCAGGAGGATGTCCCTCATCTGTTATCAGCCACTGATTGAGGTTTCGAGTTTTTGCCTGCCACCTTTGGACTCTCGCTTGCTGAGGTGTTCCTGAAAATATTTCTGTAGATCTTAAGAAGCTATTTCTCGATTCAAGGCATTGGCTTGCTGGCTGATATCCGAATAGAGGATGGGCCGGAGATGTCAATGTCATGTTCCTTTCATTACAGGCTGCTACTTCCCGACAGATGTCAGATGTTGCAATACCAGTTAAACAGTTAAACAGTATAATTTCTCCAGTGGTGTTGGGCATAGACATTCTGTGATAATGTGGCATGTCTCATTATGAGCTATATCCACTGTTTTAACGTGGTGAGATGTATTCTGCACTGGGCATGGGTACTCAGCAGCAGAGTAGCAAAGTGCAAGGGCAGATGTCTTCACTGTTTCTGGTTGTGATCCCCAGGTTTCATATTTAATTTAAAAATATATATTTTTAACTGAACTGAAATGAAAAAGGAAGTAGCTACAATTCTGATTCCATTTAAGCAGAGTATCAGAAATATGTTATAGGTCCCAGTTCTTACGTGTGCATTTGTTTACTTTTTTATTACCTCAGCAAGAGCCTTCGCTAGACCTCGGAATAATTGGATATAGGCAGAAAGAGTGTGTGGTCCGAAAAGGGTAGATGCGCCTTCATATCGTTGGATCTATGAGGTGAGAGACAGAGATGCAGGAATGTTTAGAGTATTCAATGTTCAACAGATAATTACAGAGCTTTCCAAACCGGGTGTCATGACATGTTACTGTGTTGACTGCAGTGTGTTAGTCTGTTGTACAAATGAGAAATGACAAAAAATCTTGGAAAAGTATGCCATTATCTTACAACTGATATATAATTAAAAATATAAATGAAAAGTTTTCATGAGATATATTGTGTCTCTATACATTTGATTACTAAAATGTATGTATTGAATATACTCAAGTATAAGCCTAGTTTTTCAGCCCCTTTTTCAGGCCGAAAAAGCTCCCTTTGGCTTATATTTAAGTCAAGGTTATTTATTATTTTACTATGTTATTAGTATTATTTTATTACATTTATTATTTTACTCTATTTATTATTATTATTACATTATTATACTATATTATTATTATATATATTGTTTTATTACATTTATTATTTTACTCTTCTTGTGCTGTTGCATGCTGAAATAATGTCTGTTTACAGGATGTGCTCTCTGTATGCCCAACGGGACGCCGGGGTGCCTCAGCTGAAGGGCCCTTTAGATTTCCCAACACAAAGTTCTAATGAGGCTCAAGATAAGTTCAACAAAGTTCTTTATTTGGGCTTAAATCTTCAAACAAATGAATTAAACACTTTATAACCTTAGAAAACCGGTAGCTTCCTCAATCTGCCAACAAGGGGGCAGGCTACTGGTGGTAAACTGTTCCTTTCTTCCTTAGGGAAATCCTTTGACCCCCTCCCCGGGGAATCTCTCTTTACCTTGCTGGCATGAGGCCCCTACTCCCGGCTCCAAGCTGCTTTATGGATAGCCCGAGTGGTCCCTTACTAGGCAAGGTTCCTGTAGAGCCGCCAAGCTGAAAGGTGTCCTTTAGTTTCTCCACGAAGGCTGTAGGAACTATTTCTTTAACCCCCAGCAAAAACTGTGAGAAGTGAAGCCTTTGTGCAGGTGGGAAAGAGAATCCCACACATCCTGTTGTTAGGCTTCAAACAGTGAGACTGAACAAAGGTCCTCCTTTCCCTCCAAAAACCCTGGGAAAAGGGGTGGGTCTAAAAATTCTAACGATGATAGGCAGGTTGTTGGCCCTATGATTGCAACCTGAGGGAAGCTACCTGTTTGCAAAATGCATGACTTAAATAGATTCATGCAAACTAGCAGTGCAAGAAAATGAATTCAAATCTCCTGGCACTGCCGTGCCAGCACACTTATTATTATTACATTTATTATTTTACTCTATTATTATTGGAAGAATACGTAAGCACATTTCCACTGAAGAAGGTGAGAATAAAGGTTTCATCAGAGTTGGACAGTCTTATCTTAAATTACAGTTTTATGTAAATATTCAAAAGCATTTAACCTACTGATGCCTCAATTAATATAAGTTTATTGGTATCTATTTTTATTTTGAAATTTACCAGTAGATGCTGCATTTCCCATCCTGACCTTATACTCGCATCAATACTTGAGTCAGTTTTTTGTGGTAAAATTAGGTGCCTTGGCTTATATTCGGGTTGGCTTATACTAGAGTATATATGGTATATTTCTGTATCTTGTATAAGGGGTTGGTTTAATCTCCGGTTTGCTCGTAAATTATTGAATGATGCATGTCTAAAAAAATGTGCCACCAACATGAAATGTTTGGAAAACTCTGGGTTATTATATAGTAGACAGATTATGTTGTTGTTCATTCGTTCAGTCATCTCCGACTCTTCGTGACCTCATGGGCCAGCCCACGCCAGAGCTCCCTGTCGGCTGTCACCACCCCCAGCTCCTTCAAGGTCAGTCCAGTCCCTTCAAGGATGCCATCCATCCATCTTGCCCTTGGTCGGCCCCTCTTCCTTTTACCTTCCACTTTCCCCAGCATAATTGTCTTCTCTAGGCTTTGCTGTCTCCTCATGATGTGGCCAAAGTACTTCAGATTATAATAACAGCATAATCTACACATAGACACACTGCATTTTGGGCTACCAAATCTTTCTACATTAACTCCTGCGAGCAGTTACTAATTTTTCATTTTCAGGAAAACCAAGTATTTTAGGAAGTATGCAATCCTCATAGAAGATGACTGGACATTAAAAATAAGTACTGCTAGTTTACATACCTGATATTCTTCATAAGTAGCAACATAATGGGTGTAAATGTTGCACAGTCCTGACAGTACAACATTCATTTCAGTTGTCCCGTGACTTTCCAATTCCTAAGAAATGAGTGTATCCAAACAACTGTTAGCAGAAATGGCCATTCACATTCATTCTTTTGGGGGGTTTATATACCATTTCCATTTTGACCTTTTAGCATGACGTTGTATTATTATTTTATTTCCGATATTTCTATCCCATTCCTTCTCAACCCCTGAAGGGGGACTCAGGATGGCTTACATTTGGCAGCAATTTGATGCCACTACATAACACAGCAATATAATAACAATTAAAACAATAAGTAAAACATTAATTAAAACAGTAAAAACAGTATTAATAGTCGTAACATAAATCCAGTCAATTCCATATCCAATTCCCTGTCCAAAGTCTATCTATGTCTGTTGTCCAAATGCCTGGTCTCAGAACCACGACTTCAATTTCTTCCTAAATGGCAGGAGGGACAGAGCGGATCTTACTTCAATGGGAAGCGAGTTCCACAGGTGGGGGGCCACAGCCAAGAAGGCCCTGTCTCTCATCCCCACCAGACGTATTTGTGACGCTGGCGGGAGTGAGAGCAGGGCCTTCCCGGATGATCTTAAACTGCGAGGTGGGACATAGAGACAAGTAAGCTGAGCCAGAACCGTATAGGACTATATATGATATTGTATACAATGTAATGTAAAAAGAATAAACAAAATATTGAAAATAGGTATCAACACTATCTATCTACCTATCTATTCTCCAAAATTAAAGGATGGCTGTATTCGTTTGCTTGAAGCAGACTTTTTTCGTGTCTCATGAAAATGAAGGGTTTGTAGACTTTACTTTGTGGTCTAAAGCTCCCACAACTAAGGGCCAAATTAGCTGGGGATTTTTGGAAGTTGTAGTTCACAGAAATGTTTCCATGGTTTGATTAAAATAAATTCAGCATGCATTTTCTACTCCCATCTATTCAAACAAAAATTTGTGCTTAATATATTATGCTAGATATTCTAGATATATGCTAGATATGTTAATCTCAAAAATGCAAGGAATGACGAAGGTTACTTGGACAATGCTGACATAATAAGGTATCCCATGAAATGGTTAGTTCAAGCTTCATCCTTTAGGCCTGGATGCCTGTCAGAGTGGTGCACTTAGATCTGTTTTTCATTGCAGCATTCTCATAGAGTCATCAAGTGATGGTCGCAACTGTGCAACTGGAGCTGTTTTTCCATAATTATCCAAGTGGCATGCAATAGTAAATAACCAAATTGGAAGAGGGAAATAGAAGGGACTTATATCTCTTCGGACAGAGGTCCTCAAACATTTTAAACAGAGGGCCAAGTCACAGTCCCTCAAACTACTGGAGAGCTGGATTATAATTTGAAATAAACATGAATGAATTCCTATGCACACTGCACATATCTTATTTGTAGTGCAAAAAAACCACATAAAAACAATACAATAATTAAAACGAAGAACAATTTTAACAAATATAAACTTATCAGTATTCCAATGGGAAGTGTGGGCCTGCTTTTGCCTGATGAGATAGGATTATTGTAGTTGTTGTGTGCTTTCAAGTAGTTTCAGACTTAGGTTGACCCTGAATGAGGGCCGGGTAAATGACCTTGGAGGGCCGTATTCGGCCCCCGGGCCTTAGTTTGAGGACCCCTGTCTTAGGAGAAAGAGGAAAAGGAGGAGGATAAGAAGAGAAGAAGGAAGAAGAAGACGACGACAACAACAACAACCACCACAACAACAACAGAACAACAAAGAGTAGAAGGAGAAGAAGGCAGTAGGTGGGAAACTCCAAAAATAGCACCACACAGCTAAAAAGCAAAGAAGAAGCAAAGGAACTTTACAGCTCAAGCCCTTCTCCACGCCTTGGAAGTCTGGTTTTTGAAAACTCTGGTTCCAAATAAGTACATGGTCAACCATGGCATATAACAGTGGTTCTCCAGAAATCCTAGCCAGTTTACCAGCTGTTAGGACTTCTGGGAGTTGAAGGCCAAAAACATCTGGGGACCCCAGGTTGAGAATCACTGGAATATAATATCGAAATATGCTAGTAATATGACAAATTAATTTGAATGGGAGGACTGTAGTGATCTAGAATAATAGAATAATAGAGTTGGAAGAGATCACATGGGCCATCCAATCCAACCTACTGCCATACAGGAAGATCACAATCAAAGCATCCCCGACAGGTGGCCACCCAACCTCTGTTTAAAAGCCTCCAATGAAGAAACTTTCACCATACTTTAAGGCTGTTGAACAGCTCGTATGGTCAGGAAGTTCTTCCTAATGTTCAGGTGGAATCTCGTCTCCTGTAATTTAAGCCCATTGTGCTGAGTCCTAGTCTCCAGAGCAGAAGAAAACAAGCCTGCTCCCTCTTCCTTATGACAGCTTTAAACATGGTGACCATGTCTCCTCTCAACCTTCTCTTCCGCAGAGCATAAGGCAAGAATGGTGGAAAGAGATGTTGCCCAGATTCATACCACACATTAATCAATTGGTTCAGAAACCTGAGAATCAGGAGTACGGTTTCTTCTTGTGGGCTCCTCCTTGCTATCTAATTCTGAACTTACTGACTTACATTTTTTATTGCTTCACGTATTCTTCGTCCAGACATTGTCCTGAGAGACAAGAAAATAAGTGTCATCAGTTTCTGTATCTTCCTTACAATGTGCAATAGAATTAGCTTCAATGCTATCATGACACCCCTCAGGTCTATAGGTCACTAGTAGAATGGAATGTCAAGGTCAGTCCTGGACAGTCATGTAGCCGGGGGGGGGGGGGGGGCCCGGGGGGCTTCAGCCCCCCCCCCCGAAATTCTCATGTTGGTTCGCGAAAAGGCCTTACTGGTGCATTATTTAAACTGTTATGTTTATTCATATCATGATCTGATCACCATACTCAATATATCCCATATGCATGGGGGTATTGGGGTAATGATACAAAAGGTTTGCTAGGCTAGACCCTCTTTCACTCAGACTCAGCCCCCCCGAAACTCAGCCCCCCCGAAACCCCCCCTGAAAAAAATTCAGCCCCCCCCCCCCGAAACGAAATCCTGGCTACAGGCCTGGTCCTGGACATTACACACGACAGTAGAAATGTGAATTATATATCAACCCTGACCAAGCTAAGGTCATATTGAACCACATTAGCAAGAATAGGTTGGAACACTGTTTTCTGTGGGGTGAGCCAGATCCGCCCTATAGCTCTCAGCAGGATGGATGACATCTGGGTATAGATATAATAATAATAATAATAATAATCATCATCATCATCATCATCATCATCTTTATTTATATACAGCTTTATCTCCCCGAAGGGACTCAGGGAAGCTTCCAGGTTTCAACACCAGCTCATATAGAACCACAGCATAGGCAAAAATAACAATACTAACAACATAAGCATAAAATTATCCCAATAACACATATATATTAAAAGAGATCCGGCTTGTTCTCCATGCTTTTTTAATTGTTCGGGCATGGTAAGTATTGGGTCAGAACAATTAAAAAAGCCGGGGCTAGACTGGTACAAACAACAAAATAAGATGGGCCTGGAAGATAGGTACAATACTGTAATAGACTAACAACAATAGCAGGAATGAGCCTGTGGCTGCTCATTTCCAGGGGCCTGTTAGAGGAATGATCAGGGTAATAAATAGGAGGTGGAAGACCGTATCCGGCAATGTCTGGGCTGGGCTAATACTGGTCACTCTCAAAAACTTGTTGAAACCACCAGGTCTTCAAGCTCTTACAAAAGGAGGGGACGGATGGGGCCTGTCTTATTTCCCTTGGAAGGGCATTCCAGAGGTGGGAGGCCACCACCAAGAAGGCCCTCTCTCTCGTCCCCACCAACTGTGCTTGTGACAGTGGTGGAAGCAAGAGGAGGGCCTCCCCAGAGGATCTTAGAGTTCACCCAGATATGCCCAGATGGGTACTGAATCCTTGGCCAAAATGCTTATTGGACTTCATCCGCATGGTGTTTTGGACAGGAATGGGCTCTGTTCTTTGTCACCCTTTCCTAAATGGCAAGGAGGGAGCAGGGATGAGTTGTAATGCTTCTAGATGGCAGATCTAAAGTTGGCTTTGCACATCATGATCTTATTGAAATGGAGAAGATTGATGAACAAAGGAGAGTGTTTGGAGAGTAAGACCTTGGAGTTCTCGTCATCCCAATCCAAATGCTGGATTTTGACCCACCACGGATTTGTTCCCAACTAAATTATGACTGACTTAAATTCCATTGTTTTCAGTGTCGTTTGTAGGGTAGCTCAATCCAGAGCTACTCCTAGATAACTTGTTCGTAGCTTTTCAGATTTCACTAAACTTTACTGGACTGTGTCTACTGTGTTCTAAGTATACTGCAAAGTAAAACAAGGATCAGGTTGTCCTTTGTTGACTTAGAATATATTAGCATGGTGCTACATTGTTTTCTTCCTATTTTCCCAGTTCATTAAGTTGCCTGTGAACTTATAGCAATCCTATATTTTTTGTAAGGTTATTTTAGGCGAGGAATATTCAGAAGTAGGTCATATTAATGACCTTTTCGTAGTTTGAAAATATAATTACTGCACGCAACTAACATTTATGTTGTACTACTATTTTACATAATAATTTTAATAGTATTTTTTCCACTTCTGTTTATTTAAAAACTCATTAATTTCTTATGAAAATTAAACAATAGCCTTATAGTTGTAGGTGTCTCCCTCTCCCATTTGTCTCCTGACAACCAGTATTTTTAGACCCAGTCCAGGTTATTTGACCTCTGCCTATGAACCTATCTATGATCATCTGGGGAGGGCTTGCTCTCTGTCCTATTCAAGTGCATTTGGTGGGGAAAAGAGAAGAGGCCTTTTTGGTGGCTGCTCCCAGACTTTGCTCCCAAGAGAGACCAGGATGGCCCCATCCCTGCCGGCGTACCACAGGCAGGTCATGGCAATTTTTTGCTATCAGGCATTTAGGGGAGGATGAGAGGCATACTGCTGGGGAAGTTGTGGGTGGCATTCTGGGAGGATGGTCAGTTTTGAATGTAATTTTAATTGTATTAATTATATTTTAATTCTATTGTAACACAAATATTTATTTGGTTTTTTTATTTTTGTATTTGTTTTAAATTGTTATTAGATTGTGTGATTGTTAGACACTTTGAGTTCTGAGAGATATAAGTAAAGGTAATACCATATTAATTATAATAATATTTATTGGTGATCTCCAATCCAAACTACTAAACAAAACTGACCCTACTTATGGCATCTGATGCCTTTAGGATGTTTAGGCCCCCTTCTTCTCTACATCATTCCCAAATGTGCAGTGTCAGAGCAGTTCCAGAACAAGCCATATTCTTAATGCAAATAAACAATTTTTGAATGTTTTGCATATATGATATATGAAGAAACGGAATACATACGAAAATTCTCCTGGAAGAGCCAGTATCGCCAGAGATCCAACAGTAACTATTTGAATATCAATTATATTTGGATGCCATGGGTAAGGTTTCGAAAGCTTAAGAAATTCAAGAAAGAAGGAAAGTCCTGTGTTAATTGTTATTTCAGAAGTACAGTTTCCATTCATTCTGACTTCTAGCTGTAGCATCAAGGCCAACAGGAATTTAATTTCATCTGGAGGGCCACCATCTTACTAGCTAAGAGCTTTTTACTGCTAGGAAAGAAGGACACAATCAGTCGGTTGTTTAGGGAGGCACCTGGAGGATGGCATTATTGCTTCAAGTTGTGGAGCAGGTTGGGAGTTAAAGGGGTCAGAAGAATAGCTTGAAGCTGGCCAGGTCTGACAATATCTTCCTGAAGAT
>NW_026846588.1:93362668-93402574 GCF_025583915.1 Anolis sagrei ordinatus
GCAAGGGAGCCAAGGGAGCCTTCACACGAGCCCTCCTTGGGCTCCTCCACGGCCTCGCCATTTGGCGAGCGCGCGGGGGAGCCCAGGAAGGGCTCTTGCGAAGGCTGCCTCGGCTCCCTTGCGGCCTCGCCATTTGGTGAAGCCGCAAGGGAGCCTTCACACGAGCCCTCCTTGGGCTCCTCCACGGCCTCGCCATTTGGCGAGCGCGCGGGGGAGCCCAGGAAGGGCTCGCGCGAAGGCTGCCTCGGCTCCCTCGCGGCCTCGCCATTTGGTGAAGCCTCAAGGGAGCCAAGGGAGCCTTCACACGAGCCCTCCTTGGGCTCCTCCACGGCCTCGCCATTTGGCGAGCGCGCGGGGGAGCCCAGGAAGGGCTCGCGCGAAGGCTGCCTGCTCCCCGCACCCTCGCCATTGGGTGAAGCCGCAAGGGAGCCTTCACACGCGCCCTCCTTGGGCTCCTCCACGGCCTCGCCATTTGGCGAGCGCGCGGGGGAGCCCAGGAAGGGCTCGCGCGAAGGCTGCCTTGGCTCCCTCGCGGCCTCGCCATTTGGTGAAGCTGCAAGGGAGCCAAGGGAGCCTTCACACGAGCCCTCCTTGGGCTCCTCCACGGCCTCGCCATTTGGCGAGCGTGCGGGGGAGCCCAGGAAGGGCTCGCGCGAAGGCTGCCTTGGCTCCCTCGCGGCCCACTACGACCCCCTTGTTTCCGAGACCCCCCCGAGGTTGAGAACCGCTTCATAGAGGATAAAGCAACAGCACCCCCTGGACTCAAGCCCAACATTTCATGGCACCAAAAACAGCTGAAACAAACCACCTCCATCTGTTCTGTCTGTCTGTGTGGTGTCTATACAAAGCGGCATTAAATGCTTGCCATGTATGTGATCCGCCCTGAGTCCCCTTTGGGGTGAGAGGGGCGGAATATAAATAAAGTGTTGTTATTGTTGATAATAACAATATTACCTAAAAATAATATTATCTAAAAACAGCACAGGAATCGTCTGGGCTTCCTGTAAGTTTTCTGAACTGGGCTTGGAGCATATGCCCCCTCTTCTATCTCCTATTCAGGTAAAATCAGATAAATTAAATTTCTGAGCAGTAAAACAGAATAGAAGCCACAGTTTTAGGATAGAAGCAGTAGGCTGACTTTGTTTCAAACTCTTTAAGGTAACTGCTTGGATTTAGCAACCCTCGCCACATACTTCTTTCTGATGAAAGTCAATAGCTCTGCAGCATTAAACACGGGTCCCACCTATGAATAGCCAGTATATTTGTAAATATTACAAGAGGCCGCAGTGACCCCCTGGAACGTCTCTAAGAGTCATATTATCCTTCTTGACGGAAACCATTTTAAATTAAATGAATGCATTTCTGGCAGTGAGAGTGAATCTTTTATACCTCTCCTGTAGGAATGAGGATAGGCTTAGGTTTGTGACATTCTTCTGTTTCCTTGGATGGTCGAGCCAGGATTGCATCACGAACAGCATCCCAGAATGAATTCCCTTCTATCATGCCTGTCAACAAACACACATCAACAGAATATTTCACATCTATCATTATACAAAGGAGCCCTGGTGATGCAATGGGTTAAACCCTTGTGCCGGCAGGACTGAAGACTGACGGGTCGACATTTGATAAGAATCAAGATAAATTATTTACATATTTTACAACGGCTGCCAGAACTGAATATGCAATTCTTCTGGGATATATAGCTCAGACAATTAAATTTCCAAACTCAGATATATACAAAGCCCGGTTCACCAATCAATTAATCTTATTAATGAGTAAATTCAATTTAATATAGAAAGATTTTAAGATTAGATAATTTTAGTTTAATAGCAATTTGAATATGCTGTGTAGCAGACAAAAATGTATACGGTCACTATTCTGTATCCATGTTGCTTTGGCATAGCTCTTGCCTTAAAATCAATGCTTGTATAACTTAGTGAGAGGAAGTTCTAGAGCATATACATGCCTCACCTCTCAGTTTCTTTCTTAGTGCAATGTACTCCAGCTTTTTTGCCTCCATCCTGCCTGCAGACATCCCTCCCAATTCTTCTAAAATTTAGCTAGTCATTTTCCCTCTTTGGTTTGCACAAGGAACCTCCATAAAGTTCGCATCCACATATGAGAGCCAACTTCTACTGAAATTTAGATAATCCTCTTTTGTTTATACCCTTTCCTATTCCAAGGTGGAATTCTTGAAACAGTAAATGTAAGTTTTCTTTCTTTTTTCCAACCTTTCAAGAGTATTTATCCTGTTTTCCACCAGAGGTTCACATTCCACTGGCCAAGCTGCATTCTATTTGATATGGGGTACCAAAAATGCATACAAAAGATGCCGAATCAATGTCTTAAGTAAATGTATAAAAACATTTACCTGCCATAAATGTTCTGACTATATGGGCAGAACACACTGGCCACATGTCTAGACGTTCCTCAAGAGCAGAGAATTGAAAACCCACCTTTGCCCCGCTAAAGTTCTTATAATCCCCCTCATCAGTATGGCCTTTTGACCATATTGGCTGATAATAATAATAATAATAATCTTTATTTATACCCTGTCACCATCTCCCCAATGGGGACTCGGAGCGGCTTACATGGGGCCAAGCCTGGACAACATGTTACAGCAAAATAAAACCAGAACATAAACAACAAGCAACATCATCAAAATTACATAGAAAAAAAGTATAAACACAGTAACAAAATAACATTCCAATAAACATAATCACGATAACAGTGGGCGGGCCACATGTACAGGATAAAATGATTAAAAAACTCTAATGAGATAAAAATAGGAGCAGGCTATTTGCAGGGAATTATAGGATCTATAAGTCCCAAAAACATTCCTAAGCTCTGCCCAAGAGGCATGCTTTTACTGGTAGAATTCACAACGAAGGAAAGGAACATCTTACACAGGCTGAATATTGACCCTGCATATTATATCTTCACTACATTTGTGCTTTAATAATTTCACTGCTTTCCTTTCTACACTGTAAGGCTCTTTTCACTGCCATTTTCACTGCCCTGTTTACCCTGCCTCATAGTTTGCCTTAACTTAAAAAAAAAACCCATAGCAACACTATTACATAATGACATTGCTGCTCTATTATATTACTGCTTTAAAATACTTTTAAAGTAACATTATGGCAGTAATACTGTAGTTACAACAAGAAAGCAGTGGACAGAAATTTGGAAACAGTAAATTAGTCAGAATAGTGGCTTCCGAAGGTTAATAGTCACTGCAACATAACAACAAACTATTTATTAGACATGTGCACGAAATTTGTTCCTACCATTTCTTTTGTGTCTTCCGTTTCTTTGGAAGCATGAAACGGGAAGCCCCCTCCCGACACGAAAATCTGCTGTACACAAAAGCCTGCTTTTGTGTGCATCTCAACTTGCCTGCTTGCCTTGGAAAGAGAATGTGTGTGTGGTATGTGTGTGCTTTCCAGGCCTACTTGCATGCCACGCCACACATGCACTCTCCCTGGAAATCTCTATAGTAAGAGGTGCTCAGCTGCAGACATGCTCTGGTCCTGCCTGCATATCCTGCCACACATACCCCGCCACACTCTCCAAGAGTTCATTTGTGATGGGGCATGTAGGCAGGCAGTACTGGAACTCCRCTGCAGGCAYGCTTCATGCCTGCCTGCACACCCCATCACACATGCACTCTTGGAGAGTGTAGCAGRGTGTGTGTGGCAGGGTATGCAGGCAGGCCCGAAACTCTTTCCAGGGAGAGTGCATGTGTGGTGTGGCATGTAGGCAGGCCAGGAAAGTGCACGCACCTGCCAATACCTACAGTCAAGCGCCTCTAACTTTAGAGTAGAAACAGCAGGTGGCAGGTAAGAACAACACATGCCGGGAAGGAGAGCCAATGGTGGGATGCCCCCCCCCTTGCAAAAAGGTCCGATTTTCGGAGCCCTGAAATGAAAGAACCAAACACAACCCTCCCAATAGTGGGACCGAGGCCCCCAATGAAAGCCAGGACATGAAATGGGACAAGGTTTACCCAAAAAACACATGTCTACTATTTTTACATTTTTAAGAATCTAAAAAGAGTTGCAAGAACATAGATCATAGGAAACAAGAGCTATTCTATTAGCCCGAGCATTAGTCTGAAGCTTCCATAACAAAGTTTTCCTTGAGAATCACCAAGGAAGAGACAACCAGATCACAGCCCCACTACTCTGTAGGCATTCATACTCAATTTGGTTACTGATAGTGGGGCCATTAAAGGCTAACTGATAGCTTGAAAAAAGAAAAAAATATGAGTAATTTTAGACCACAACAACAATTGCTTACTTAAGCAGTATGATGATGTTGTGAGATAAGCACTTTTGACTCAAAGAATTAAGAACCAAGTCTGGGCTTCAGGAAAACTGGGTGGAATGCATACAACTCCTAGCCCCACTTTACTTGGATTGGTTTCCATGTGTACTTTTGGCATGTTAATAATGTCAGTAGATTTCATGGCCATGCTGAAAGCGAAATAATAAATAGGATCAGCACAAGCAATAATGAATAACTACGGATCCCCACTTGCCTTGAGTGAAATTGAACATTCCCGGCCCATCGATGGTGCCTGCAGCAAAGCTGTATCCCAAGGCTGGTTTGCATGTTTTACCCTTTGGGAAAGCATGATGGAAAATTAAGGTGTGCAGTTAAAGTAATTTGGTGTCATTATTTCCTGCTAAAACATAACTTTGAGTGTACTTTACCGTATGAGTAGCATTGAGTTGAACAGTAACATTGCTCATGTCCACCCACTGGTGAGCTGAATGAATGGGGCCATTTATCTCTTCAACGGCTTTGCTGTATAGTTCCTGAAATGCAAATGATAACCCTTTGAAATGACTAGTTTTTCATATATTCACTGGATCAATTCCATCTACTGGGTAAACCCTTGTGCCAGCTGAACTGCTGACCTGAAGGTCAGTGGTTTGAATCCATGAGATGGGGTAAGCTCCCATCTGTCAGCTCCAGCTTCCCATGTGGGGACATGAGAGAAGCCTCCCACAGGATGGTAAAATATCTGAGCGTCCCCTTGGCAACATCCCTGGAGACGGCCAGTTCTCTCACACCAGAAACGACTTGCAGTTTCGCTCTGACTCGAAAAAAAAAAATCCATATACAAAGATTGGCTCATATTATGTAACAAAATTCAAACAAAATTCTGTTCCTGGTTTGAAAGTCTTATTTCCCGTTAAACTGTGTGATACTTATTTTGAAAGTAGTTGTTCTACTCCAGAAACTTCATTTTTGTGGCTGCCACAAACTATGAGACTCTATGAGATATTAATTGAAAAACTATAGCAAAACGCGATGTCTCGCAAAAACAAAGGTTTTGCAGTTTAATAAACTTTTTCCATATTTTTATGATAGAACCAATTAGGAAATGACATTTATATTCCAGGAACAAAAATCATGTTACATAGTGTTATTTACACAAGTTTGTTTTAATGACTTTAAGGGTCAAGACCTCAAGAAGCAGCTTTCATCATATGCAACACAAATAAATAATAAATACAACATTTCTTCAATTCTAAGATGCCATGGATTGTAATATGCACACTAATTTCAGTGTCACTAACAGAACAAAAGCTATATATATGTACCCCATTTTTAGAACTGTCTATGCGTATATGAGTGTGGGGGAAGTCTTATAATTGAAGAAGTATAGAACGTATGATTTTCAAAGGCAGGTATTAGTGATTAGTTTATCAATCAATCAAACTTTATTTATATCCCATCCCATCTCCCATTGGGGACTCGGGGATGCTTACAACATAATTGGCAACCATTCAATGCCACACAAATACATGATAAAAATACAAATACATAATAAATTAAAAATACAAATACTGTATATACTCTAGTATAAGCCTAGTTTTTCAGCCCTTTTTTTAAGGCTGAAAAAGCCCCCCTCGGCTTATACTCGAGTCAAAGTTTTTTATTATTTTACTCTGTTATTATTTTATTACATTCATTGTTTTACTCTGTTTATTATTATTATTATTATTATTATTATTATTATTATTATTACATTTATCATTTTACTCTATTATTGTTGTTGTTGCATTTATTATTTTACTTTATTGTTGTTATTATTACATTTGTTATTTTACTCTATTATTACTGTTATTATTATATTTCCATTATTTTACTGTATTATTATTATTATTACATTTATTATTTTACTCTATTTATTATTAGAAGGTTATGTAAGCACATTTACATTGAAGAAAGTCAGAATAATGGTTTAATCAGAGTTGGACAGTCTTATCTTAAATTACAGTTTTATGTAAATATTCAAAAACATTTAACCTACTGATGTCTCAATTAATGTACTTTTATCGGTATCTATTTTTGGCATTTCCTAACCTCGGCTTATCTTCAAGTCAATATGCTTTTCCAGTTTTTTGTGGTAAAATTAGATGCCTCGGCTTATAGCTAGGTCGGCTTATATTCGAGTATATACAATAATTAATCTAAGCAATGTATCGTAACCAAACATAATAACAAATAATAGTTTATACTCTGATCTGACTCAGGCAGGAAAAAAAATGCACTCATTTATTTATAATTGGTGCTAATATGCAAGAAGTTTCCCAAATATCACAGATGAACACTAATTTAAAACTAAACAGTAACTAAATAAATAATGCATCCTACCACTTGAATCCATTCATACAGATGAAGTCAGTAGATGTATGTACCTTTGCTCTCAAGTAGATGTTTCTCCCAATTATTTGGGTGCTCTCAAGCATGTCTTTGCCGGGACCTTTAGCGATACACATCTTGGACTAAGGTGAATTGTTGAAAAACAAAAGGGAAAATTAGCAACTGGCTACAATATCACACAATAATATAGAGAAGCAAAAGTGGTTGCAGCTAGTTATTATAAGGATAGCCTGGACATACTTGCCTTTTCTCATTCTATGAATCTGTCCTATTGAAGAAAACTTACAATTTCCCAACTAACATGCAATTTTCATGGTGCTATAAATAACATGTGAATTGGTCCTATGGTATCAATGTGCTTGCCCAGAATAATAAAATGCACAGGAAAACAGAGAGGCTTCATTTCTCTAGCCAACATGGCCAAAGTCTGGAGACTGTAGTCCAAAAGTGACAGTTCTGGTATATGATTATTTTTTTTGGAAGCATCCCTGGTCACACAGTGGGTTAAACCGCTGAGCTGTTGGACTTGCTAACTGAAAGGTCGCAGGTTCGAATCTGGGGAGCAACATGAGGTTTCCCCTTGACATTAAGTCTAGTCGTGTCCAACTCTAGGCGGTAGTGCTCATCTCAATTTCTAAGCCAAAGAGCCGGAGTTGTCTGTAGACACCTCCAAGGTCATGTGGCCGGCATGACTGCATGAAGTGCCGTTACTATCCCGCTGAAGCAGTACCTATTGATCTACTCACATTTGTATGTTTTCAAACTGCTAGGTTGGCAAAAGCTGGGGCTAACAGCGAGAGCCCACGTCCTGGATTCGGACCACCAACCAGCAAGTTCAACAGCTCAGTGGCTTAATTTGCTGCATCACCAGGGGGCCTCTAAATACTACTATATACTACTACAAATGTAAGGTACTCCATTGAGGACTGAAAAATGAAATGCACCAGTGTAGGAAATGTGACACCTGATTTGACCACAGTACATATGAATAAGATCTAAAGGTCTTATTAGACCACAAGCTAAAGCAGAATCAACAGTATGTTTCAGAAGCCAATGTAATTTTTGGCTGCCTCAACCAGAATATCGTCTCCAGACGGAAGGAAAATCAAAACATCTCTCTGTTCAGCTTTGGATAGACCTCACTTGGAATGAGTACTGTATCCAGTTCTGGGCATTACAGTTGAAGAATAATATTGACAAGCTGGAACATGTTCAAAGGAAGGCAACCAAGATGGTAAATCTACAAACAGCTTAGGGAGCCTTGCGTGCTTAGCTTGGGGAAAAAAACTGAGATGTGATATGGTAATAATCATATTTAAATATCTGAAGGACTGTCATGTGGAAGATGGAGCAAGGTTGCTTTCTCCTGCTCCAGAGACTAGGGGCCCTTCCAGACAGGCCCTATGTCCCAGGATCTGATCTCAGGTTTTCTGCTTTAAACTGGATTATATAGTATGATTATACAGCACTGCCAGATAATGTGGGATAAACAGAAAACTTGGGATGAGATCCTGGGATATAGAGCCTGTCTGGAAGGGCCCTAGGACACAAACCAGTGGATTAATATACGAAAAAATGATTCCACCTAAACATTAGGAATCACTTCTTAGTTAGAAGAGTTATTCAAATGTGGAACAGACTGTCTTACAATACTCTCCTTTTGGAGTTCTTTATACAAAACTTTCCTTTTGGGAGCTTTTAAAACACAATTTGGATAGCAGTACTTTAGTTGGATAGTCCTGCATGGCAGTGGTTGGACTAGAAGGTCCTTGCAGTTCCTTTCAGTACTATGATTCTATGATTGTCCAAGTGGAAAGAGCAATGATACTGACTGATTTTGCATTTGTTGTTGTTGTTCATTCGTTCAGTCATTTCCAACTCTTCGTGACCTCATGGTCCAGCCCACGCCAGAGCTCTCTGTCGGCCGTCACCACCCCCAGCTCCTTCAAGGTCAATCCAGTCACTTAAAGGATGACATCCAATCATCTTTCCCTTGGTTGGCCCCTCTTCCTTTTTCCTTCCATTTTCACCAGCATCATTGTCTTCTCTAAGCTTTCCTGCTTCTCATGATGTGGCCAAAGTACTTCATCTTGGCCTCTACTATTCTTCCCTCCAATGAACAGTCGGGCTTTATTTCCTGAAGTATGGACTGGTTGGATCTTCTTGCTGTCCAAGGCACTCTCAGAACTTTCCTCCAGCACCACAGTTCAAAAGCATCTATCTTCCTTTGCTCAGCCTTCCCTATAGTTCAGCTCTCACATCTGTTGGTGCTTTGACTATGCGGATCTTTGTTGCCAGTGTGATGTCTCTACTCTTTACTATTTTATTGAGATTGGACATTACTCCTCCCAAGAAGTAAGCGTCTCCTGATTTCCTGGCTGCGGTCTGAGTCTGCAGTAATCTTTGCACCTAGAAATACAAAGTCTGTCACTGCCTCCACGTTTTCTCCCTCTATTTCCCTGTTGTCAATCATTCGTGTTGCCATAATCTTGGTTCGTTTGATGTTTAACTGCAACTCAGCTTTTGCGTTTTCTTCTTCTTAGAAGGCTCCTCAGCTCCTCCTCTCGTTTTTGCATAGAGGAGGTAGAATTCACTTCCATCAACACTATTATAGTAATTCAGCTCAGTTAATTACAAAACCTGAATTTTTGTATCTCAACCCCGCACCCAAGAAACCCAATAAAATTCTGAAATAGTTTTGCAAAGTTTTGTATTACAAACTCCAAACTGTGACGTAACAACCACAGCTCTGTAAATGATAAATCCACAACTGGAGAGACAATGTGTTGCATCAGTTAAGAGTTTTAGGCTGCAACCTGTGAAACATACATAGCTATACAGATGAATACATCCATGTTTCCTCACACATTATTTTTGAATTTCAGTAAAAATTTATAAGTATTTCAATCTGAATCTGGATTGAAAAATATACTTTTTGTCACACTAGTAACATAATTCAGTGAGCTATGATATAATTAAAGGTTGCTTAACCTAGATGGCTTCGCCTGAGTAATTACTTTTATTGGGCGAAACGTCAGGAGAGAATGCTTCTAGAACATGGCCAAATAGCTCGAAAAACCTACAACAACTCAGTGATTCCAGCCATGATAGCCTACGACAATACAGTTACTTTTATTTTTATTCATTTTAATTTAGTCTGAATCACCTTGTATACCTTTTATGGGACATCCTACTGGACACATTAATCTGAAGCAGAAAAGGATGAACATGTGACATGAAAGACTGATTAGTGAATCTATACCGATGGAAGACAACAAATGTGCACACCTATGTATTTGGGATTTCTCCAAGATTGTGAAGTGTAGCTGACTGGAATCTGGCAGACACAGTACAATGGGGCCTTGGAGTCTGGGGCCAGGATAATCAAATCAAATCATTTATTTCCGTCATAGACCAGCACAGATAATATGGGGCCAGGATAATCTCATGGATACCAATATCTGTAATGCTCAAGTTCCATTATATACAATGACATAGTAAAATGGTGCCCCCTAAATAAAATTTCAAAACCAAGGTTTGGGTTTTATTTTCCTGGAAAGATTATGGTGAATGTTTAAAAATTGTGTATTGTGGAATTAACAGATGTAGTATGCATGGATAAGGAAGATCAACTGTATATCAATCAAAGCTGTTCAGCAGTTGAACTCTCTTCCCTGGAGTGTGGTGGAGGCTCCTTCTTTGAAGGCTTTTAAACAGAGGCTGGATGGCCATCTGTCAGGGGTGCTTTGAATGCAATTTTCCTGCTTCTTGGCAGGGGGTTAGAGTGGATGGCCCATGAGGTCTCTTCCAACTCTAGGATTCTATTCTAAATCCTAGGGCTATATTTTTCAGCATTATTTTATTTTAAAAACAGATTAATGAATTAAGATTAGTATAGCCTGAAGTAGCATCTTTCCCAACTTGGTTTTCCCAATCTTCTTTGATAAGAAGACCAAAGACACACCTGAGACAAGCTACTGATAACATCGGAAGAGAAAATCCAGGGATTTTTAATCCATGAATGACTTCCAGGGCAACCTGGAAACAATGGAATCCTGATGGTTGCAAGAGCACAGAGATCAAACTTTGGTTGTAGATATAACACTTACCCCTCCTATTGGACAGTAGTTGTTGAGATTTTCACACGAAGCCCCTGTGTTTATGCAGTGTGGACCTTGTATGTTGGGAGACACGTCTCCTAAATTAGATGATGCAAAACCAGCAACATACGGCCCCTGAAAGAGGAAAGTAACCATATCAGTGATGCTACTATATTTTTGTTCTAAATTCACTTTTCTGCCTTATGGGGAAATGCTTGTAGATATATGAATGTAAACTCACTGCATACTCCTTTCATAGCATTACAGTTATGGTAACCAATTTTGACTCCATTATGATTGTTCCTATAGCTCTACTGCCAAGGAGAATCCAAAACTTATTAAATATGATTTTCGGCGGGCGAGCAGATGGCGACTACTGGATGGCATATGTTCTGTATCAGAAACTAGAGCTGATGTGATCTATCCAATACAATTTTCTGAATCAGCACCACAAATAACCAAACTGAATCTAAAGTTGACCAAAAACTGATTCATAACCCAGTTGGTACTAATGTTGGTGAGTGGTCCCTGGTCAAAAAAAGTTTGGGAACCACTGATATAAACAAACAAGTTCCAGCAGCTTTCATTTCCAACAACAAGTGTTTTTGCATACCTAAAGGATCTTAGACTGGATCTATGCTGCCCTATATCCCAGGATCTGATCCCAAATTATCTGCTTTGAACTGGATTTTATGAGTCTACACTGCCAGATAATCTTGGATAAACAGATTCTGCATATCTCATCCTGGGTTTTATCAATTTTATTCCTAGGACATTTGCCCGCCCACCGTGTTCTATTTCTCTTTCATGTTATTTTGAAACTATTTATTTTATTTTGTTATTTCATGTATTTATTTTAATTGTAGTTTTGCTTCTTGTATTTTATTTTGCTGTACTGTAATTTGGACTTGGCCTCATGTTAGCCACCCGAGTCCCCTTTGGTGAGATGGTGGCAGGGTATAAATAAAGATTGTTGTTGTTGTTGTTGAGTTCTGCATCTCTTCCATGGAATGTTAATACTCCAGATTTTGACATAACACACTCTTCATCCCACCACACCGCATCTCTGCTACTAGAGCTGTTGTCTCTGGTTTTTGGTAGAGAAGACAATGGCAACTGCAGCAGTCAATGTTTTGATCCAAATCCATGTGTGTGCTAAGCCTATGTGCAGCTGCGAAAAATACAAGTTGTAGCCAACTTTGAATAATAATACAATAATACAAATAATACAAGTAATATAAATAATTTGCAAATAATACAAGTTGTAGCCAACTTGAAGGAGCTGGGGGTGGTGACGGCCGACAGGGAGCTCTGGCATGGGCTGGTTCATGAGGTCACAAAGAGTTGGAAGCGACTGAACGAATGAACAACAACAAAAGCCAACTTTGTTTCAAATGAACTGTGCAACTGTGTTTCGTGTATAAGCTGATTGGGAACTCATCCCTGAACCCATACCTGCTTGTCCCATATGACATAACAGAGAACAGGGAAGGAAGACATGTACACAAGACTATACTTGGAGCTGGCATTGGCATGCTTTTATTTTTTCACTGCTTTTACCTCTTCTTTTTTCTAGCAGAATGCTTGCCTAGAGCTGGAGTAAGAATTTAGGTAACCATTCCTGTACACCACAAGTAGATCTCATAAGGAATCCCCCCCAAAAAGGATGGTATAATATCAACTAGACATCAACTACATGATATCTAATTGCGTACTACAACATCTGCTAACTGCTAACATCAGTAAATATGGTGCCTACTGCTAACATCAGTAAATATAGTATATCACAACCATATTGAACACCATTTGGTTAACTCAGTGAAAATAGGGAAAATATTAAGTCAAGATACTGGTAAAATCTTAAAGGTCCTGTGTAGTCCTTTCCAATTCTTAATTCTATGATACGTGAATTAAGATCACCATAAATTCTTCACACCTTTCCTGTCAGGTATCCCTTATTCTTTTCTTCTTCAAAGAGATAAGCAGCATAACCAACGTTGTCACTACTTGTATGAAGGTTGGTATTGTTCATGCTGACAGGATGAATGGCAAACCAGCTATTAAAGAGAATCAAAAGATTAAAAAGTAAGTTAGAAATCGATTTGTCAGCTCACAATTATTTATTTGTTTGTTTGTTTACTATATTTGTATACCGCCCTTCTAAGCCCTCAAACAACTCAGGCCGGTTTACAGAGGCAACAATTCGATGCCCAAGAACATAATAAAACATTTAAATCATTAATACATAGTAGAAAACCAAACAAAAGTAATAAATACATAAGCCATTTGTGTCTCCTAATTAAAAACATTATCCATCTCGTCGTTCGGTCATTCCAAGTTGCTATGTCTTTTACACTGCATTTTCAAATGCTTACTCGAACAACCAGGTCTTGACACTTTTCCGGAATGTTAAGAGGGAGGGGGCCGATCTAATGTCCCTAGGAAGGGCATTCCATAGCCGAGGGGGCACCATTGAGAAGGCCCTGTCTCTCGTCCCCGCCAAGCGTATTTGTGACGCAGGTCGGATCGAGAGCAGGGCCTCCCCGGACAATATTAAAGTCCAAGCAGGTTCATAAGGGGAGATGTGTTCAGACAGGTAAGTTGGGCCAGAACTGTTTAGGGCTTTATAGGTTAAAGTTATATATCTAGGCTAAATGTATATATATAGGCTAAAGTTATATATATTATCGATAAAGTTATATATCTATCGAAATATCTGGGAATAAGTTCTGATGAATTCAGTGGGGCCCAGTTGGCTTGTGCACAGATTTGGAGTGGTTAGTTCCCTTCGGCCAATCTGGCTTGTTCAGCTTGGTTAGATGGTCCCGTAACATATGTTTTTTACCTGTTATGAGACCACGTGGCAGCCAATCATGGCTCCTCCTCCCCTATTCAGTATCATGCGGTGTGCAAAGATGATGGGTCTTACACAAGCTGTGTCTGCTTCCTTAACCCCACTGCTGAAACCCAGGCTCCCTTGAGGAGAAAAATGGAAAGGGTCCCAGGAATGGAAAGGGGAGGCTCCTAAGTTCCAATGGGTCAGATCTGGCCATATTTTTTGGCTGCGGACCAAAAACATCTATTCGACTACCTGCCCATTTTTGGGAGGCATGTGAAAACGGATACAGGTGTCTACTGGAATCCGGCCAGCAGAAATGAATCAAGGTTTAGTTAAAATGCACAAGCCTAGGGCCCAGCAGACACATGTAAAATTAGGATTGCAATGTTGAGATACTAATTTATTATTTAACCAGAAATGATTCAGCCCAGTCCACCCTGAGCCCATTTTTAGAATAAAAGGTGGGCATCAACCCAATCCCATCTGATTCATTGTCTTCCAGCTTGCTGTCTCCTTATTCTACCCTCCTGCAAACCAATACACCCCAAGTCTCAGTATCTCTTTTACTTCTATTTCCATACCCATTGCAGCTGCATCTCTCATTTCCTCTACTTTGATTATAACAACAAGGAATGAAGAAATGCAATCCAAAATGATGTATTATTTCTCTTGCCTTATTTCAAATGACAGTTCAAAAAGTCCTTACCTCAACATCCCTATTTCTTGACCATTGTCAGCAACCAATTTCAGCAACACCATTTCTTTATCTGTGTTTGATGTATACCTGAACAATGAATAAATAAATAAGCTTTCACACCTGGAATGGGAAGTTAGTCGGAGAGATGGAAGCAGATACAAAGAAGGTGAGTTGTACTGAGAATCACTCATCAGAATGTTTTCCAGTGCAGCCCCTTCATATTAACAGATAGTATGTGAAGGCATTTCCATGCTGTTGTGTGTGAGGCCAGCCTTGGAAATAGCAACTGGCTGGCATTTGTCAACATCCATGGTCTCAAGGGTCGCCCTTGCTTCTCCCCCCCCCCCCTTACAACTGCTGTCTGTTTGTTCACCTACCTAGAGATACAAATATCTGATCTAATTTGTTCTTGCAAGTGAGAATTAACAAAAAAAATTTACTACAGAAAAACACATTTCATTTGGTAACAACACATTCCAAAGTGTTTTGGAAAATTATTCTGTGTAGAAATACTTCTAAGGATTTTTCTTTTTGCATGACAATCTTTTTTGTATGTGTGTGAAGGCCACTTCACATAAAGCCACATGTGTTTTTAGGGAAATTGCTTTTTTATTTCGTCTTCTTTTTGGCAGAAAACGGCAATTAAACACACAAAAACAGCTAAACGTTTTTGTTTCAGGGTTGTTGGGGGTTTTGTGTGTGGGTTTTGCAATTTTTTAATACTAAAAGCAGTAAACTTTTATAGGAAACAATGTTTTTAGCAAAATAACATGGTTTTTGCACACATGATAAGGCATTTCTAAGCAGATCAGAAAATCATGGTTGCTGACCGCATGCAGATTGTGGGAAACTGTACAAACTTGTTTGCCGCAACCTGGTTACCTTCAGAGTACAACTCCCAACTTCCCCAGTGGGAAGGTTAAAATAAAAATATACATCTGGAAAGTTCACCGAATTAGAGGAAGTGATTTTCTAAGAAGTAAAATCCCAGTCATTATGACTTCTAGTGCTAAACAAGCATGGACCTTCGTTTTTACCAGTACGGTTCAATTAATATTATTTTTAAAAGACGACGACAACAACAACAACAACAACTACTACTACTACTACTACTACTATTATTTTAATGTATTGTTGAAGGCTTTCATGGCTGGAATCACTGGGTTGTTGTAGGTTTTTTTTGGGCTATATGGCCATGTTCTAGAGGCATTTCTCCTGATGTTTTGCAGGTGAAACGTCAGGAGAAATGCCTCTAGAACATGGCCATATAGCCCGAAAAAACCTACGACAACCTATTATTATTTTATTCTTGTATCCCCCCACCATCTCCCCGGAGGGACTTGGGATCGCTTACACAAGGCACAAGGTGCCTAAAAACTAAACATAAAATGAAAACAAATTAAAAATACAATTAAATACAACATATGGACATATAAAACATCAACTAATACTCAATTAAAACAGCACTCATTAATCAATGGTGATAAGTTACTAAACACTGATAAAAAATATTGCAACAACTACTACTACTACTAATACATTTTATTTCTCACCCAACTCTTCCAGCGGCTCAAGATGGGGTACAACAAAGTCAAAACACATTAATAGGAAATAGATACAATAAAATACACAGATAAAAACACATCATTATAAAAATAGATCACGGTTCATTAGTTTACACTGCAAGCAAACTAGTGAGACACTAAATTCCGTGTCCTTATAGAATGACACTTTGTGTTTACCTGAGTCTTTCAGATTCTGGATTATTAAGATAAGAAAGAGGACTCCTGTTGATTTGAGTGTTCTCGACCAAGCCTTTATTGAGAAAAACCCGCCCTTTGACCATATTTTGATGAGCTGTTTCAATACTCTGAAAATTAGAAAATATTAATAGAATCAGCAATTTCTAAACAACATGCATACATCTGCATATATCCAAAGGATTGAAGATATTTTAATCACAATCTAAACATAGCTACATAGGTCACTAAGTTCAATGATAAATTCTTTCCAATCCAGATAACTGGACTTCCCCCTTATCCATTCAGCACCTTTCATCATAAAGAGGTTAGAAGGACCAATTATTTTATTATACACACAGATTTAAACCAATTCTACTTCCTTAAAGAATGAATGCATTGCTTTGAATGCATGTTAAAAATACCAAGAGGATCTACAGACAACAGGCTCCTCGGTATGGAAAATGTTGAGCATTGCCTCCAAATAGCAGAGATGGAAAGGAAAACCTTTGCCTTTGTTTGTAATGTATGTCATTGTTCACTTTATATATGTTTGCCTATACATGTGTATACTGTAATCTGCTCTGAGTGCCCTCGGAGAGATAGAGCAGAATATAAAGAAGAAGAAGAAGAGGAGGAGGAGGAAGAACTTTATTTTCCTACCCCGCCTCCATCTCCCCAAAGGGACTCAGGGCGTCTTGCATGGGGCCAAGCCCAGGCAGAATACAATTAAAAGCAAAGCAATAACAATTAAGAAAACATAAAACAGTGTAACAATAATAACAAGCAACAGCAGTAATAGCAGACTAATTTTGGAGGGGGGGGGGGGGAAGAAGACCACTATGCGATCTGGTTAAAGGATAAGGTGGTTCAATAAGGTGGATAACAATGTATAATAACATAGGAAATATCATTCAAACAGTTCGAAATTAACAGGAACAGAATCAATTCTATGTAATATGGGAAATCAGATTAAATAACAATTCAGTTTATGATACATGTCATTTGTCATAGGAGTCATCAATCGAAAGCACGACGAAACATCCACATCTTTAATTCCTTACGGAATATGGCTGGGGAGGATGCCAGCCTAATCTCCCTGGGGAGGGAATTCCAGAGACGGGGGGCCACCACCGAGAATGCCCTCTCTCTCGTCCCCACCAACCGTGCCTGAGATGGGGCCGGGAGCGAGAGAAGAGCATCCCTGGAAGATCTTAAGGACTGTATGGGCTCGTAAGGGAGGAGGTGTATTATTATTATTATTATTATTATTATTATTATTATTATTGTAGTAGTAGTAGTAGTTGTTGTTGTTGATGTTATGAAATCTAGAAACTAGTCTGCCTATATTGCTTTCCTATAGAGTACAAAAATAAGCAAGACAGTTAAAATCATGGGTTGAACATGCTCTTACCTCTAGGATCCCATTGACAATGGCATTATAGGTTGGCTTTATAAACCCCTTGCTTGTTATCATATAAATTGTGTATTGAAAGTAGCCTCCAGGTCCTGAATGAGTATGAGTTCCACTTAGTACAACATTATCTGGTCCGTAAAGATTTCCATATCTGTTTTTCAACTGTCGCATGACCTAAAAAGAAAGGTATTGCATCTGTTAGGGCTACACAAGGTCATACCATCTGCTAGATTGTGTGACTTGAATTAACACCCAATTTATTTAGACTAGTTTTGGCTTGAACCAGTTCAGTTCAAGCCATAGTTTTTTTTACTTTAGAATTCATATCAGACCCATTCATTTTCTTCCCAAATCCTTTAAAAGTAGTGCTTCAACTTATCACACTGTAGTTGTCTCCTCTCCTCTCTCTTGCTCCTCTCATTGCTTTCCCTCCTCCTCCCTTCTCCATCACTTCCCCTCACTCCCTTTCCCTCAGTGGTTCGAAGTCTCAGAAGATTTTTCCCCAGAAGCTCAGCTGATGAAATGCATTTGAGTCGCCCAAGGGCTGAGAAAAGCAGTATATTAAAATAGTAAATAAATAAATATGGGTTTCAACACAGGTTACATTCACATTACAATTGCTGTGCTTTTGCTGCAAGTTGAAGGAAGAGAGATGGTTGGAGATTAAAACTTCCTCCAAAATTATTTATTTCAAACATTTGTACCCGGCCCTTCTCAACCTCCCCAAGGGGGACTCAGGGTGGCTTAAAGCCGGCAACAATTTGATGCCCACACACACAAACACTGTAAAACAGGACAATTACATAATAGGTAAAAGCATTATGTTAAAATCCATTTAAAACAGCATTATTTACTAAATCGCCATATCTAAATCCAATTCAGCGACCAATGACCCAGTCCAAAACCTGTCCATAGTCCGTTCTCAAAGACATTGTGACTGTTGTCAGCCTACTACCTGAATGTCTGGTCCCAAAACCATGTTTTGAGCTTCTTCCTAAAGGAAAGGAAGGATGTAGTTTATCTAATTTCACTGGGAAGCATGTTCCACAGGCAGGGGGCCACCATCAAGAAGGTCCTGTCTCTCATCCCCACCAAGTATGTTTGCATCAGAGGTGGGTTTGAGAGCAGGGTCTCCCTGGACGATCTTAGACTCCGAGGTGGTATGTAGAGGGAGATACATTTGGACAAGTAAGCTGGGCCGGAACCGTATAGGGCTTTATAGGCAAGACCAGCACAAATTTGCACACATTTTACATATGGGTTCAGACTGGACGCACACACAAGGGAGCATGTGTCATGTGATAGGAACCTCAGGAAACCACAGGGAAAGGGTGCCAAAAACAGAGTAAATGAGCATGTGATAAGATCCTTAGCTCACAAAAGTTCAGTAAATTTGGCAATTCTTTATGAGGAACATAAAGGCAATTCTTTATGAGAAACTTAAGACTATCAAACTTGTCAAGCCCCTTTTTGATGGCTATAAGTAAATTAAAAGGCATATTGGGAATCGTGCTGCCTTCCAGAAGTTCCCAGCTCTCATCACTAGCTAAGATTACTAGTAATTTCAATCCAGCAAGATTTGGAGTGCCAACATGATTTCCATAGTTAGAATATTTCTTGTTAATATGTGTGCTGCATTTCTGAATTGCTAATCTTGTATATGTTTGTGGCTTGTATTTTAAGGGTGCAGCTATACTGCAGAATTAATGTATTTAGCATGTTCTACTGTTTCTGGTGGTTATGTCAATAAGCTCAGAACTCCATGTATGATATGACATCTCTCAGGATCCATCACACCTTGCAAATCTATATAAATAAAAATGTAATGTTCGTTTGTGGGATTAATATAACTCAAAAACCACTGGACGAATTGACACCAAATTTGGACACATGGCACCTAACAGTCCAATGTATGTCCTTCACTCAAAAAAATTGATTTTGTCATTTGGGAGTTGTAGTTTCTGGGATTTGTCGTTTATGTACAATCAAAGAGCATTCTGAACCCCACCAACGAATGGAATTGAACCAAACTTGGCACACAGTTCTCCTATGACCAACAGAGTTGTAGTTCACCTACATCCAGAGATCACTGTGGACTCAAACAATGATGGATCTGGACCAAACTCTACACAAATACTCAATATGCCCAATGTGAACACTGGTGGAGTTTGGGGAAAATAGAATCTTGACATTTGGGAGTTGTAGTCCTGGGATTTGTAGTTCACATACAATCACAGAGCATTCTGAACCCCACCGATAGAATTGGGCCAAAAACTCCCACACAGAACAGCCATGTGGGCCACAGCAACGAGTGGCATGCGACGGCTAGTCTATATAAATAAAAATGTAATGTTCATTTGTGGAATTAATATAACTCAAAAACCACTGGACGAATTGACACCAAATTTGGACACTACACTCCTAACAGGTCAACAAGTGACCATCACTCATAAACCCCTCAAAAAACCAATGAAAAGGACTTAAAACCCCCCCAAAAGCTAAATGACAATACAGCACATGCATGAAAACAACTCCCCTCCCCTCACGTGAGGGAAAAGAAAACAAACAACTGTCCCAGCTCTCCTTTGCCCTGTGCTGCAGTCACATCAGAAGGCTGCAGCCCTTAGTGGGCAGCCTTGGCCCACAGCATTTTGGCCCCCAGTCTTGTGATCCTGAAGACGGCGGCAGTTGGAAGGAGCAATACGCAGACCTGAGGGTAACATGAGGGCACAAGGAAAGTGTGTGTGTGTGTAGGGAGGGGGTAGTCCCTCACCCCGAACATGAGCAACCAGGGAAATTTCTCAAGCGGCTCAGATCATGCCTCAAGCCCGGGTCACTGTCTACAGATGCCACGGTGGCCACCTGGTTGGCTGGCCACCTGGCCACAGGCCTCGCACACTTCTGCTTAACCCCTCACCTCCAGACTGGGCCCATGAGACAGTCATTCTACCTAGTGGCAGGAAGTCTGCAGCAGACTCCTGGTTTACTAACCATGGCGTCCTTGCTTGGCAGAGATCAGGAACACATCTCTCTCAAGTGTTGCCTTCAAGCACACCTCTTTTCCAGTCTATGTCTAGAGAGAAGGAATGAAGGAGGGAAAGGGGAAGGAAGGAAGGAAGGAGGGAGGGATTTTGGCCTGCATAAATAGGAGCATAGTGTCTAGATGCTACCCCTCTATTCCGCTTTGGTTAGACCACACCTGGAATATTGTGTCCAATTCTGGGCACCACAATTCAAGAGAGATATTGACAAGCTGGAATGTGTCCAGAGGAGGGCGACTAAAATGATCAAGGGTCTGGAGAACAAGCTCTATGAGGAGCGTTAAGGAGCTGGGCATGTTTAGCCTGAAGAAGAGAAGGCTGAGGGGAGATATGATAGCCATGTATAAATATGTGAGAGGAAGCCACAGGGAGGAGGGAGCAAGCTTGTTTTCTGCTTCCTTGGAGATTAGGACATGAAACAATGGCTTCAAACTACAAGAAAGGAGATTCCATCTGAACATGAGGAAGAACTTCCTGACTGTGAGAGCTGTTCAGCAGTGGAACTCTCTGCCCCGGAGTGTGGTGGAGGCTCCTTCTTTGGAAGCTTTTAAACAGAGGCTGGATGGCCATCTGTCAGGGGTTATTTGAATGCAATATTCTTGCTTCTTCGCAGGGGGTTGGACTAGATGGCCCATGAGGTCTCTTCCAACTCTTTGATTCTATGATTCTATGAGAAAAGAAGGGAGGGAAAGAGGGAAAGAAGGAAGGGGGGAAGGAAGGAAGGAAGGAAGGAAGGAAGGAAGGAAGGAAGGAAGGAAGGAAGGAAGAAGGAAGGAAAGAGGTAGAGAAGGAAGGAAGGTGAGAAGAAAGAAAAAGAGAAGAAGGAAAGAGAGGAAAGGAAGGAAGAGAAGGAAGGAAGAGGAGGAAGGAAGAAAAGAGAAAGGAAAAGAGCAAAGAAAGAAGGAAGGAGAGAAAGAAAGAGGTAGAGAAGGAAGAAAGGAGAGAAAGAAAGAAGGAGAGAAATAGGGAGGGAAGGTTGGCCACAACAACATGTGGCGGGTACAGCTAGTAAAGTCATAAAAGGATGCTTAATTTTTCCACTTACCTCTAGTCTGACTCTTTGAGACATCATTCCGATTTCAGCATACTTAATGGTTGCATTGCAAAACAAAAAGATATCAGTCCTGCAGAGCAAAATTTTCTCTTTCAGATGATACTATTCGCAAGTATATTCAGGTAGACTCTTTTTAAATAATTGGCTTTGAACTTTGGTAGATTTTACCATTTGCACAGACAGTGCCAAATTTGAAGAGGTCCTGCAGGGTGGTTATTGATGTTAAATAGTTGCAAATCTGGCAGTATTATGTCCAGCAGAATCATAATGCTTGGTCAAAATTTCAAGTATGTATCTTCATTTGCATGGAAATGGTTGCAGTCTGAATATTTGTCAGAATTTGTTGTGACACATTTTGATGCACATTGTGAGTCAACTTGTTTGATTGGATTTTGCATTCATAATGTTAAAATTAATTTAATAGGAACCAGCAGAAAAAACTGTACAGCATTTCAATTTACTAACCATTCTCATACATTTAGATTCAATTTTATTAGACTCCAAAAAGGCATTTTGTTAAATGTTGTGTACCCGCAGACTGACTATCAGATATTGCAGGAGAAATGCACATATATAGAGAGAGAGGATTTGCAAACGTTTCAGGGAGAAATTCATGTGTGAAATTAGTATATACAATTATAGATCTATACCTAACCCTGCATTGTTTATATAGACGTTGAATGTTTGCCTGTTACTATATTGGAAGCCAATCTGAGTCACCATGGGGAGATAGGGCGGGATACAAATGAAGTTTCCGTTGTTGTTGTTGTTGTTGTTGCTGTTGTTTTTATTATTATTATTATTATTATTATTATTATTTGAAACACAACAAGATGAGTCCACTGCAGACACTCTGCTAGCTATTGTACCGGATCACACGTCGGTGTGATGCATCGGCGAATAATGCGTGGAGATCCCAGTAACATGGCCTTCTGCAGCTGGCAGATGGTAATTTTGTCAGCGCCAATTGTGTTTAAGTGCAGGCCAAAGTCTTTAGGCACTGCACACAGTGTGCCAAGCACCACTGGGACCACCTTGACTGGTTTGTGCCAATTATTATTATTATTATTATTATTATTATTATTATTATTATTATTAAAGTTATTGTTGATACCCTATTGTTTTTGTTGATCCTACTTTTCCACTTAGAGAGCTAGCTTACCGTTTTTCTTTGAAATACAGTAAATATTCAAAAACTTTTAACCTACTGATGCCCCAATTAATGTAATTTTATCTATTTTTATTTTGAAATTTACCAGTAGCTGCTGTATTTAATCCCCTAGGCTTATACTCAAGTCAATAAGTTTTCCCAGTTTTTTGTGCCTCGATTTATATTCGGGTCATCTTATACTCGGGTATCTACTGTAATCCATTTCTGAGCAACTCTACTGAGAAGTAAGCCACAGACACTGATGAACTCTGGATATCTCATCTTGTTGCAGGACCAGTTTATATATCTTGCAGGATCAGTTTAAAGGCATTTAAAGCATAGGGCTTTTAAACTTTAAATGACGTTAAATCCCCTTATCCCCAATATCTGATCAGATATAAACACATAAAATGAGCAATACTGGATCAGGCTCAAAGTCTGTCTAGTCCTCCATTATATTCACACAGTTGCTGAATAGTTGTTTATGGGAGGCCCACTTGCACAATATTGGTGTGATTGCAGTGTTGTGATCCACAGCAACTGATTATAAGCAGTCCCCACGTTGCAAGCATCTGACTTACAAATGACTCATAGTTAAGAATGGGGTTGAGACAACAGAAAGTGAGAGAAACCTACCCTTCAGAAGAGAAATTCGCTCATAAAAGAATAATCATGGGGAAAAGGTGTCTCAATTGAAGGTTTCTTACCAATCCTTGTTTCCACAACAAGCCATTTTTTTCAAAATGCAGTTAGGTGAAATCTTCCGAACAGAGACACAGACAGCAAAACAGACCCTTCCCTATGCTATCCAAAGCTCTGAGAACCCTTTGGGGTGAGAAGGGTGGGGTACAAATGCGATATGTGAGATATATATATATATATATATATATATATATATATATATATATGGAGTTATACATGAGTTCACATTTACATGTATGGAGATCAACTTTTCACCAGTGAAATCAGCAAGCACATAAGTTTAGGGATACGATGGCAAAAAAGAAAGGATGCTCGTGATCAGGTACTTACAAAAGGTACTTCAGCCACTGGACCAGTGCAGTCTCCTCGGCCAACACCAATTAAGTAGCCATCCTGAGAAACTATGAGAACAAGACAAATTAGTATGGAGAACACTCCTTCCAACAGCTGGGCTTAGGAATACTACAGAATTTGCCCTTTTAGAATATATCTAGTGTAACCTGGTTTCCTTTTCTCTGACATCTACCATTCTATGTTTTTCTTATTTTGTTTTTGTTGTGCAATGACAATAACATAACCATGTGACCTCTTCCCAGTGGTCTGGATATGTACTGTCCAAACAAAGTCCCCCTTCTTGTTTGAAAAAAATGCCTACATGTAATAATAATTTTTTTTTTGTCGTGTCAGGAGCGACTTGAGAAACTACAAGTTGATTCTGGTGTGAGAGAATTGGCCGTCTGCAAGGATGTTGCCCAGGGGATGCCTGGATGATTTGATGTTTTATCATCCTTGTGGGAGGCTTCTCTCATGTCCCCGCATGAGGAGCTGGAGTTGATAGAGGGAGCTCATCCGCCTCTCCCCGGAATCGAACCTGCGACCTGTTGGTCTTCAGTCCTGCCGGCACAGGGGTTTAACCCACTGCGCCACCGGGGGCTCCATAACAACAACAACAACACCAACAACAACTTTATTTTTATACTCCACAACCATCTCCCCGAAGGGACTCAGGATAGCTTACAAGTGGCACCATGCCCAGAACATACAACAAGATACACCAATGAAAAACCAATTAAAAACATCTATATAAATATAAATGTAATGTTCATTTGTGGGATTAACATAACTCAAAAACCACTGGACGGATTGACACCAAATTTGGACACAATACACCTACCAGGCCAATGAGTGACCATCACTCATAAAAACACTGAAAAACACAACAGAAGGGACTTAAACGGCAAACAAAGCAAAAATATGCTACAGCGCATGCGCAAAAACAACTTCCCCTGGCAAGCTAAACATACAATAGCATATCCACACTCTCTTCCAGACTACAACTCCCAGCATCCCCTAGACCAGGCCCTTTAGGAGAGGAGGATGATCCAAATGCACTGCTTTCAAGCTGCAAGCTTTCTTCTTCTTGGATTTCTTTGAGAGCATACCAATCCCTGCATATTTACATTTTTTAGTTGATATTGTATTAATTGTATGTTTTTAACTATTGTGTTATTGTTATTGCATTTTATTGTAATTGTTGGCATCGAATTGTGCCAGATGTAAGCCACCCTGAGTCCCCCCTAGGGGGTGAGAAGGGCGGGGTAGAAATGTCCGAAATAAATAATAAATAAATAAATAAATTTCTTATTCCTGGACTACAACTCCCAGTAATCCTCCGGATAGATAAGATAGATAGATAGATTAGATAGAGATAGGTAGGTAGGTAGACAGATGGATCAGGAGGACTGCTGGGAGCTGCAGTCAAAGAATAGGTGGAGAAGGAAGAAAGGGGAGAAAGGGGAAGGGAAAGAATAGGGGAGGGAAGGAAGGGAAGAGGAAGAAAAGGAAGGAAGGAGAGAATGAAAGAAAAAAAGGAAGGAAAGAGGGAGAGAAGAAAGGAGGAGAGAAAGAGGGAGAGAAGGTTGGCCACAGCAATGTGTGGCGGGTACAGCTAGTAACAAAAACAACAACAACAACAACAACAACAACAACAACAACAACTTTATTTTTATACTCCGTCACCATCTCCCCAAAGGGACTCGGGGCAACTTACAAGTGGCACCAAGCCCAGAACATACAACAAAATACACCCACGAAAAGCACAATTAAAAACAGAATAGCATATAAAATCCAATTAAAACAATTAAAAAACACAGAAGGATATAAAAACATCATTAAAAGTATATCAAACCAAACTCAATAACCAGTAACCAAGACATGGCATGATCAGACTAGAGAGGGCTGGGCATGGACTTGTGCAAAAGCAGACTATAGGGCCAGGGCTGAGAACAACCTTATCAGTAAATAGGAGTGGGCATTCATGAACAGGGACTAACCATCATCAAAGGCACACTGAAACAGCATAGCAATTACCTATGGATATTTACTACCTTGTAATGCTGCTCTCTGTAGATGACAGTGGAAGACTACAGAGAGGGTGGGGACAATTGTAACTTTCTCCCTTAGCATACTGTAAGGAAGCGTAATCCCACCTAAATGGGATTACCAAAATTAAGTAAATATGTATGTTGATCCACCTAATTTCAGCATAAATTATAAGGAAGTCCCAATACTGCTTGATTACACTGCCACCATTATATATATAAAGAGATGTTGGAATTGAAGTCTCTGTTCATCCCTATCTGCGTTGTGAGGAAACTTTGGTAGAGTGGATTGCACCAAATGTAAAATCAATGGAGGAGGCAGATTTATAACACAGAGAGAACAAGTTTATTGTTAACAGAGCGTAATTGTTGCAATACTAAGATGTTGAACTTGGCACAAGCTTGATGGTTACAATATGGCTTGGTAGAGATACATTCAGGCTTCTGAATGTTACAATCCTTTAAACTCCTTCTTCAGTGAAGTACTTTATTATTTCAGTGTTCCCTGTTGTGAATATTCACTCTGTTTGTCCTATACCGGATCAAACCACCGATCTCCAGTCTTTCACTACTGGGATCCCTAAAACCCCCTTTGTTAGATTCTTTTTAACACAAGCAATCTAACAAGGTTTCACCTTCAGCTCCCTTGCTGAAGAAATTTTCACAAATGCTAAGAACTAACTGAATTTATACTGCTTCACCACACAGAGCCCTAACTGACTCCCTCCTCTTCTCAGGGTCTCATCCTCCTGACTGACTCTTAACTGTTACTTTCAAACCTTTATCTCCTTAAGCTCCGCCCACCTTCTCTTCTGCCTTGTCACCATGGCAACCTATCTTAACTGTTACTTTCAAACCTTTATCTCCTTAAGCTCCGCCCACCTTCTCTTCTGCCTTGTCACCATGGCAACCTATCTCTCACAGCTAGGCCATGGCCACGCATGTAAAACATAAATACAGTTTAAACACAGTACATTAAACCCTTTATAATAAACACTTCTCTACAATACTGTACTAGTGTGTATTACTACTTTTTGAGTTTTGGGTTTGCTTGATTTTCAGCCTTTTCTTAGCTTTCTTTTGGGAGCATGTGGGGTGGGAGGCAGCAGGGTTTTGGGAAGGAGATCGCAAAATTATTGCATTTTGCAGCTATTTTGAGATGTTTTGGAGGGGTGTGGGAGCCTTACGACACTCTGGGAGAGGTCCAAGAGCCACAACCTGCACATGTAGCTACTTTACTTACACCCACTGAAAGCAAAATAGATTATTCCCACATACGTATCAGCTTTTGGCTGGGTTTATCTTACAATGTTGGCAGCCAGACACACTCTTGTTTTAAGAGTAATTGGAGAATCTCCAATTGCCTTCAGGGCACAGCACCTTTAAAGTGGTAAGTGCTCATTAGATAGCTTTCAAAAGCAGTTATTGCTCATAGTCACGGTATGATAATCTCCTTATTGTGCATTGTTTGGAATAGTAGAAATGTTGCTGTACTCGTGGTTAGGTTCATTAATATCACCAGCTAAGGATGGTGCATTTCCTCTGAATGAATGCCTGGAGGAGATAATGGGCTGGATGAGGAAAAACTATCTGAGATGTGAGCACAAAAGTTTGGCTATAATATTGAACTGGAAAAATGGATGAGAATGTAGCAGGAGGGATTGATGTCTACATAACCTTATGATCCAAGAGAAAACTTCTACAATTTGATGTAACACCAGTGAAATGAGCAAAAATGTACAAAGGAAGTAGTAACTTTTCTTGTAAACGGAAACAACAAGAAGGCTATGTATTGTCGAAGGCTTTCATGGCTGGAATCACTAGGTTCTTGTGGGTTTTTTCGGGCTATAGAGCCATGTTCTAGAGGCATTTCTCCTGATGTTTCGCCTGCATCTATGGCAAGCATCCTCATGCTTGCCATAGATGCAGGCGAAACGTCAGGAGAAATGCCTCTAGAACATGGCCATATAGCCCGAAAAAACCCACAAGAACCTAGTGATTCCAGCCATGAAAGCTTTCGACAATACATTGTATTATAGTAAATCTATATAAATAAAAATGTAATGTTCGTTTGTGGGATTAACATAACTCAAAAACCACTGGACGAATTGACACCAAATTTGGACACAATACACCTCTCAAGCCAACGACTGACCATCACTCATAAAAACACTGAAAAACACAGCTGAAGGGACTTTAAAAGCCAAAATATACATTACAACGCATGCGCAAAACCACATATATACACAAACACACATATATAGATATATACACAAATATATACACACATACACACACAAAACACTGAGCCACAGCAACATGTGGCAGGGGACAGCTAGTGTGTCAATAATCTAATGCCTTTAAACTAGAAATGGAAGGAAGGAGAGAAGGAAATAAAAATGAGAGAAGGAAGGAAAGAGAGAGCGGAAGGAAGGAGAGAAGGAACGAAAGAGAGAAAGAGGAGGGAAGGAAGGGAAGAGACAAGAAAGATGGAACCAAAGAGCAAAGGAAGGGAGAAAAGAAACAGGTAGAGAAGGAAGGAAGAAGAAGGGAAAGTACAAGGGGAAGAAAAAGAGGGAAGGAAGGAAGGAGGGAGGGAGGGAAAGAAGGAAGAAAGGAGAGAGAAAGAGAGAGAAAGAGAGGTAAGGTTGACCATAGCAACACGTAGCTGGTAAAGCTAATAATCTATATAAATAAAAATGTAATGTTCGTTTGTGGGATTAACATAACTCAAAAACCACAGGACGAATTGACACCAAATTTGAACACAATATACCTATCAGGCCAATTAGTGACCATCACACATAAAAACACAGTGGAAGTGACTTATAAAGCAAAAAAAACCCATTACATTACAATGTATGTGCATAACCACATAAATACACATATACGCAAATATATACACACACAAATACACACACACATACACACACACAAAACACATATACACAGACTGGACCACAGCGACGCATGGCAGGGCTAGTTAAATATAAATTTCCTTTTAATCTGGTGCTTTTTAAATTGGAGATATTTTATGATCTAATGGCAGCATGAACAGATTTTGTTATACATGATAATAGCAGCAAGACTTTTCGAACACACAGTTAAGGGAAAATGTGAAAATCCCAAGAACAGAAGGCTGAGTATTTTGACGCTTAAGATCACTAAGTGATGCTTTTTTGAAAGACTGGGAACTTTTTATGCATTTTTAAAGTGAGAGTGGAGAAAATATAATATTTGCCTTTGAGATTTAGTTGAATTCACGATAGTATGTTGAAGCGCTTGAATTAACACGTAATGTTGGGAACGTAGCCGACGTCTGCACTTATTCTTCTAGTACAGATGTGGGCAAGCCCAGACCCGGGTGCCAGAATTAGTCCCTTGGGCTCTTTTCTCAGGCCCTCCCCTCTCTCACCATCCTATCCTTCCTTCCTTCTCTCTTTCCTTCCTCCTTCTCTTCCTTCCTTTCCTTCCTCTCTTACTTTCTCTTTTCTTCCTTCCTTCCTTTTGGTCTTTCCTTCCTTCTCTCTCTCTTCCCTTCCTCCCTTCCATTCTTCTCTTCCTCCCTCCCTCCCTTCTCTTTTCCCTTCCCTTCCCTTCTCTTTTCCCTTCCCTTCCTTAGCTGAGAGAAGAGAAGATAGAGAGGGAACATGAAAACCATGTTTCAAGATTTAAAAGGGTGTCCCATTGAGGAGGAGACCACCAGGGCACAAGGGAGCAATGGTTTCAAATGGCAGGGAAAGAGATTTGACTGAAAGGCGAGGAAGAACTTCCTGAGAGTAAGAGCTGTCGGAGATTGTGATGGAGGCTTTTCAGCAGAGGCTGTCTATTAGAAGTGCTTTGATTGTGCCTTCTTGCATGGCAGGGGGTTTAACTGGATGGTCTTTGGGGGTATCTTCCAGCTCTATGATTCTATATCAGGAGTAGGCAATACAAGGTCTCATGGATACACTTTTTCTCTCCAATGCACCATCTCATCCTGGTGAAGGCCAACCCTTTTGGGATCCAAATATTTCCCATCTTTCCTTCACTTTCTGCCTCCGAAAGAGAAGAGGAAAAGGAGGTAAGGGTAGGGAGGGGACCTGGGGAGAACCCCCTCTCTCTTGGCCAGCCCGCCATGCGGCCCACAAGTTAGAAAGTTTGCCCATACCTGTTATAGTAAGACAGCAAGAAGTTACCCCTTTAAACATCTTTTTTGTGAAATCCACTATATAACTGTATATTTATTTTGTAATGTATGTTTTGCCTTTGTGTAATATGTCTACTGTTGTTGTGCACATTTAATCAAAATAATAGAAAAATCATGGCAAAAGGAAAGGAAATCCAGTTGAACCAAGACAAGGCACAGGCCCTTACATATATTTGGAAGACCTAAAGATGATAATGCATAGGCTGGCAACATCAAGGATGGACTTCTGCAATCTACTGTACATTGGGCTACCTCTGTACCAAGTCTAGATTGGTTGCCAGTGAATAAAAGAGTGATCGTGATATACCAATATTAAAATAATTCCACTAGTTGCCAATTAATTTCCAGGCAAAGTAGAAAGTGTTGGTTGTTACCTAATTCCTACATCATTTGGGTCCATGTCACTTCAGGACTGGTTCTCTGGTGTAATTCACTCATACACTCAGGTGCTCTGGATGACATTTACTTTGGTCAGATAAAACCGGACTGACAACAGCCACCTAGATAGTATTTAATTTGACCTTCACTAGATTGTGATATATTTGCCCAAGGAAATTAGTCTGCTGGGTTCACGACTTGAGCTCAGAATAACAGTAAAGACCAGACACTCCTGATACACTGGTCCAAATGATTTTTGGATTTGTATGAATGAAACGTGGAGGCAGTGACAGACTTTGTATTTCTAGGTGCAAAGATTACTGCAGACGCAGACTGCAGCCAGGAAATCAGGAGACGCTTACTTCTTGGGAGGAGAGCAATGTCCAATCTCGATAAAATAGTGAAGAGTAGAGACATCACACTGGCAACGAAGATCCGCATAGTTAAAGCAATGGTATTCCCCATAGTCACCTACGGATGTGAGAGCTGGACCTTAGGGAAGGCTGAGCGAAGGAAGATAGATGCTTTTGAACTGTGGTGCTGGAGGAAATTTCTGAGAGTGCCTTGGACCTCCAGAAGATCCAACCAGTCTATACTTCAGGAAATAAAGCCCGTCTGCTCATTGGAGGGAAGGATATTAGAGGCAAAGATGAAGTACTTTGGCCATATCATGAGGAGACAGGAAAGCTTAGAGAAGACAATGATACTGGGGAAAATGGAAGGAAAAAGGAAGAGGGGCCGAAAAAGGGCAAGATGGATGGATGGTATCCTTGAAGTGAGTGGAATAACCTTGAAGGAGATGGGGGTGGTGATGGCTGACAGGGAGCTCTGGCATGGGCTGGTCCATGAGGTAACGAAGAGTCGGAAAAGACTGAACGAATGAACAACAACAACATGAATGGGTATTTGATCTGTCTTGATTTGACATGCTCTTTTATTTGATATGCATCTATTTATTTATTTATTTACTGCATTTGTTGACCGCCGTTCTCAGCCCTAGGGCGACTCACGGCGGTGTACAACATATAAAAACAGTTTACAATAGACAAAATCACAATATCAACATAACTATCAATAATACAACAATAATATAATTACACTAAATCATCCGCGCCGTCTCATTGTAGAATCATAAACCAAACTCGTTATCCATATTCCGTTCCGATCGTCATTACCAATAATTGTAGCACTTAGTCAAACGCCTTCTCAAATAACCATGTCTTTAGACTCTTGCGGAATGCCATAAGGGAGGGCGCCTGTCTGATATCTACAGGGAGGGCGTTCCACAGCCGGGGGGCCACCACCGAGAAGGCCCTATCTCTCGTCCCCGCCAGACGTGCCTGTGAGGCAGGCGGGATCGAGAGAAGGGCCTCCCCAGACGATCTCAAGGTCCTCGTGGGCTCATAGGCCAGGAGTACCTCTGTCTTGTCTGGATTTAATTTCAGTTTGTTCGCCCTCATCCAGACCATTACAGCGGCCAGGCACCGGTTCAGGCCCTCGACAGCCTCCTTAGTAGCAGGTGGGAAGGAGTGACAGAGTTGGACATCATCTGCGCATTGTTTATTATTTCCTGCCTGGTAGCCTTCTCACTGGGTTAGTCATTGGTGCAAAGCGCACGAGGGAGGCCATTCCATTCATGAGGTGCATGAGTGCAGCATTTTATTTATTTATTTTTATTTATTTCGGGGTTCTTTTACCCCGCCCTTCTCACCCCGAAGGGGACTCAGGGCGGCTTACAGGAGCAAAGGCACAATTTGATGCCTGCAGCACAGAACAATCAAAACACAAAATTACATCAATTCAACAACAGTTCATGCATTATACCAATAAAATCAATAAAATCAATAAAACCAATACAAACCCAATTTCTCCTCTTACATGGTCAGCGTTCACTAACTCATAGATCTAGTTTTACGTTCCACTTCATCAATCCTGCTGGTCTTACTCACCTGATTGTCTGATTTAATTGCCAGATTGCCCAAAGGCCTGGTCCCATAACCACGTCTTCACCCTCCTCCTGAAGGAGAGGAGGGATGATGATGCCCTGATTTCCCCCGGGAGTGAGTTCCACAGGTGAGGGGCCACCACTGAGAAAGCCCTGCTCCTCGTCCCCACCAGCCTCACTTGTGACAGTGGTGGGGTCGAGAGCAGGGCCTCCCCAGATGATCTCAGACTCCGGGGTGGGATGTAGAGGGAGATACATTCGGACAGATACACTGGACCGGAACCGTACAGGGTTTTGTAGGTCAAAACCAGCACCTTGAATTGTGCTCGGAACTGAACCGGCAGCCAGTGGAGCTGGCACAACAGGGGGGTGGTATGCTCCCTGTATGTCGCTCCGGTGAGCAGTCTGGCTGCCGCTCGTTGGACTAGTTGAAGTTTCCGAACAGTCTTCAAGGGCAACCCCACGTAGAGCGCGTTGCAGTAGTCTATTCGGGATGTAACAAGAGCGTGGACCACCGTGGCCAGATCAGACTTCCCAAGGTACGGGCGCAACTGGTGCACAAGTTTTAATTGCGCAAAAGCTCTCCCGGCCACCGCCGAGACCTGGGGTTCCAGGCTCAGCGGTGAGTCCAGGATCACTCCCAAGCTGGGCCCCAATGTGATTTAAGCAACGTGCAGTCATTGAATTCTTGACAGCAGAAGGTGTCATCTCAACATCTTTAAAGGTCCCATTGGGGCCCACATTGCTGTCATTTCAGCAATAAGCAAAAACATGGGATGAGATCAGAGGCTAAGATATGTAACTTAACAATGATGGATTTACATCACTGACACGATATGCAGCAATGCTACAAATTGTGGTGAATGCACAAGGGGCACTACACAAAATGTCTACCAGGACATGTTGCACGTTGGGAAACGCTGCAAATTAGGACACACCGAGTATCGGGACATGTGGCCACATCACTGACTCTGCTTGCACAATAGTCTTGACTGCAAATATGTATCCCTGCATCCTCTCCTGAGAATAAAACAGTTGCACAATCACACAATCCAACTTTATGCGATCGTAAGTTGTTTTACAATGGCGTAACTTCCCAACAGGATATCAGTAATGCTTGTTAACAAGAGCTTTGTGGGGCCTAACTGGTTTTATACAAACCCTCACATGTACATGTTTTAAGTGCTTTCACTGATTTACATATTTCTTTGTTTAACTTACAAAATGGTTTAATACGTTTTCAGCCTTCTAAAACACATTGGATGGCATCCTGTGTCAGTTAACTAAAAAACAGTTTCAGACGGGCAGGGGCAAAGTGAGGAGCAGTGAGGGAAATCGTCAGGCAGAGGAAGGAACTGTCGGTGTCCGTTCCCTACTTATTTATCGTATCAGAAGCGAACTGAGGGTACAGTTATAATTAAACCCCATAGCTTCCCCCCCCCCCGTACCTCCCACCATTAAATCACTTAGGTTATCCTATCTTGTCCTATGTCCCCTGTTTTTATCTTTGCACTTTGGCACAGCCCATTCTGATTAACTCCTTATCCCTAATCTTATTTTATTTCATACCCGAGTTACGAGGGTTGAATGAAAAGTAATGCCTCCACCTTCGTAACTCCTCAACAGATGGCAGTACTGGTATGTGGCAGGTACTGGCTTGTTCAGTAGACTCTCCTCTACAGTTCCATTTTGGCGGGAAGCCTTAGCATTGAACGGTTGTGTTGTTAAAGTGCAAAGTATGGAACCCTGCACAAATAGTCAATGCGACTTAAGCCACGTGCAGTCATTGAATTCTTGGCAGTAGAAGGTGTCACCTCAACATCTTTAAACTTACTCGCCCAATGACACACAGTACTCACATCAACACAATCACCATAAACAGCTTGCATTCTTTGATGAATCTCCTTTGGGGTGACACCTTCTGCTGTCAAGAATTCAATGACTGCATGTTGCTTAAGTCACATTGACCAACTGTCTGCACAGGGTTCCATACTTTGCACTTTAACAACACAACCGTTCAATGCTAAGGTTTCCCATCTGTTGAGGAGTTATGAAGGTGGAGGCATTACTTTTCATTCAACCCTCGTCTATCCTGTTATGTTAATTTCCTTTTATTGTTTGTATGTTATTGTTTTATTGCTGTATTCGATTTCAATTTTTACTGTGATTTAAATTTTAATTATTATTTGCTCCATGTATTTTACTTGTTTATTGTATTTGTTGGGCTTGGCCTCATGTTAGCCGCCCCGAGTCCCTGAGGGGAGATGGTGGCGGGGTATAAATAAATTTAATCAAACTCACACCCCTCTCCCCCCGAATCAAAATCCTGGCTACGGGCCTGTATCTGACATTCAGTGGCCCCTTTGATCAAGTACTAATCAGTGTCTAAACTCAGATCAAATTGGGTTCCTTATTTGGTATTCGTTATACCTTTGGCACTATTTTCATGATCTAAACTTCTCCCCCCTTTCCCCCCAGCCTACTTTACTGGGCACCAGTTGTGTAGGAAGAAAGAGATCCTTTCTGTTGGCAATTAAAGCATGGGTAAACTATAATTTCATCACATTTGGGACATTTCAGATATGAAAATTGGGACGTGTTTGAGCAATAGCAGAATGTAGTTGAGATAGCAAATGGTATTAATGAGGAAGAAAACATAACTTAGAAGAAAGTGCAACAATTTGCTTTTGCCTGAACCTATTGGGAAGGGCAAAGTTTTGTCTTCTTCTTTCTTCTGTTCCCTGCTGTGTTGAGTGCAAACTACATTTGCGCTACAAATTCAGTTTGCAGCAACTGAAGAAAGCTGAGGACAAAGACAGAAAGTGGGAGGAGGAGAAAGAAGCTGAGACATTTTAAAGCAGTTGAGAAAGTGGCATGATCAAGGATTAATCAGGATTGTCTTCTCTAAGATGGGATAGCTGAAAGGTATCTTGCAAAGGCAAAGTGAACACTTCCTGTATAATTTCCCATAGAATTTGTAAAATTGGTCTGCAATTTCTTGGTCTTTTGAGTATATTTTTTCTTCATTTATAATCTGTACAATGCATTATTCATATTTCTTTGTTTTCATTTTCTTCGACAGCCACTTCCCCGGTTTGTTAGCATTCTGGAAGTGATCTTGTCTGACATATTTCAGTTTTTTCGTCATCTGATCCAGCTCCAAGAACTCTCTTTGTTTGTTTAGAAGTTGTAATTCCACTTTAAGTTTTTCATTTTTTGGTTGTTTCTTTCGATTTTTCTCTGCCTCCTCTATATTATAGTTAATTTATCTCATCTTCTTTGAAATATATCTCCGTTCTCTCTCTTTTGAGAGAGATATTAAGGGAGATAAAAGAGAGAAATCTATATAAATAAAAATGTAATGTTTGTTTGTGGGATTAACATAACTCAAAAACCACTGGATGAATTGACACCAAATTTGGACACAAGACACCTATCAGGCCAACGAGTGACCATCACTCATAAAAACACTGAAAAACACAGTGGAAGGGACTTAAAAAGCCAAAAAACAAAAATTACATTGCAACGCATCCGCAAAACCACACACACATATGTAAACACACATATATACACATATACACAAATACATACACACACATGTACATTGTACACATATACACACAGAAAACGCATATACACAAACGGCCACAGCAATGTGTGGCAGGGGACGCCTACTCTAAATAAAAATGTAATGTTAGTTTGTGGGATTAACATAACTCAAAAACAACGAGACTAATTGACACCAAATTTGAACACAAGACACCTGTTGGGCCAATGAGTGACCATCACCCATAAAAACACTGAAAAATACAATGGAAGAGACTTAATATAATATAATATGTGTATATATGTAATATTTATAATATTATAATGTGATACAATATACTAATATACTAATATATAATGTGATACAATACTAATAAAAATAATAATACAATATTATAATTATATATTTTATATTACGTGTAATATTACTAATAATATTACAGTATAATGGTGTAGTACAATATAGTAATATATAATACTAATATTATGTTATGGTAATAATATAATATATTGTATTTACATATTACTTGAAAGCTGCTCTGAGTCACCTTCGGGGTGAGAAGGGTGGCATATAAATGTTGTAAATCTATATAAATAAAAATGTAATGTCCATTTGTGGGATTAGCACAGTGGTTCTCAACCTGGGGTCCCCAGATGTTTTTGGCCTTCAACTCCCAGAAATCCTAACAGCTGGTAAACTGGCTGGGATTTCTGGGAGTTGTAGGCCAAAAACATCAGGGGACCCCAGGTTGAGAACCACTGTTAACATAACTCAAAAACCACTGGATGAATTGACACCAAATTTGGACACAATACACATATCAGGCCAACGAGTGACCATCACTCATAAAACACTGAAAAAAACAGCAGAAGAGACTTAAAAAGCCAAAAAAAAAAAAAATACATTGCAACACATGTGGAAAACCACATATAAACACAAACACACACATATATACACACACACATATATATACACACACACACACATATACACATACAAACATATATACAGACTGGGCCACAGCATCGCGTGGCAGGGGACGGCTAGTCTATATAAATAAAAATGTAATGTTCGCTTGTGGGATTAATATAACTCAAAAACCACTGGACAAATTGACACCAAATTTAGACACAATACACGAATCAGGCCAATGAGTGACCATCACTCATAAAAACACTGAAAAACACAGCAGAAGAGACTTAAAAAGCCAAAAAAAACAACCCCAAAAATACATTGCAACACATGTTCAAAATCATCTATATATACGTAAACACACATATACACAAATTTATACACACATAGGTAAAGGTAAAGGTAGACCCCTGACATTAAGTCCAGTCATGTCTGACTCTGGGGTGTGGTGCTCATCTCCATTTCTAAGCCAAAGAGCCAGCGTTGTCCGTAGACACCTCCAAGGTCATGTGGCCGGCATGACTGCATGGAGCGCCGTTACCTTCCCACCGGAGCGGTACCTATTGATCTACTCACATTTGCATGTTTTCGAACTGCTAGGTTGGCAGAAGCTAGGGCTGACAGCGGAAGCTCACGCCGCTCCCCGGAATTGAACCTGCGACCTTTCGATCAACAAGCTCAGCAGCTCAGTGCTTTAACCCACTGCGCCACCAGGGGCTCCTTTATACACACATATACACACAAAAACCCCACATATACACAGACTTGGTCACAGCAACGCGTGGCAGGGGACGGCTAGTATATAATATATTGCAAGCAATGGCCTCCAGGCTCTGCTGCCCAGTTTTGAACCCATTATAAGCCAGAGGGAAGCTTTTTCAGCTCCAAAAAGGGTGAAAAACTCGTCTTATCTTCGAGTATATACATTACTTTCAAAGTAAGTACAATACAACTAAACTGGAAATAACACTTTCAAACAAGGAACATTTTAAAACAAATTTTGTAGCCTAGTATTGTCGAAGGCTTTCATGGCCGGAATCACTGGGTTGTTGTAGGTTTTTCCGGGCTGTATGGCCATGTTCTAGAGGCATTCTCTCTTGACGTTTCGCCTGCATCTATGGCAAGCATCCTCAGAGGTGGTGAGGTCTGTTGGAACTAGCTAGCTCCAGCAGACAAGAGTCCTTTGTCTCACCCTGGTCATTCCACAGATATATAAACCCTTTTTCCTAGTTCCAACAGACCTCACTACCTCTGAGGATGCTTGCCATAGATGCAGGCAAAACGTCAGGAGAAATGCCTCTAGAACATGGCCATATAGCCCGAAAAAACCTACAACCACACATTTGTAGCATAGTGTTAGAGGGCAATACAACAAGACATGTCTATGGAGAAGATAGGCTCCACTGACATATACAATATAACCCCCAAATCCATAGAACCAATACCAGAAGTTTCACCTATTCATATCCAACAAAATACAATATTTACTTGAGTCTAAAGCTCATTTTTTTTGGCTAAATTACATGGCTAAAATTGAGGTGTGTATTAGATTTGATGGCGCATTAGACTTCCATATGCATGGTTGGACAAGAGATCCCAGCTGGGGACAGAGGAAGGAGAAAAGGCTGGTGGCAAGGAGGTCGGGCGGAAGGGCATAGATCCCCAACAGCTTTTTGTGGCCATCACTGCCTCACATGATATTTGACAGTGAATTCTTTTTCTTTTAGGTAATACATTCCTTCAAAACCGAGGTGTGCATTACATTTGATGGTACATTATACTAAAGTAAATATGGTATTTCTGAGGTCTTCCAGGTGATTCTACAGTATGCTTCTGGTTACAATAGAGTTTTGCTGGAGGATCTAGCATATTTCTAGACAAGTTACATCTAAGGTATTTTCTAGCAGGAACTGTCATTTCAATAGGGTTCGCTATTATCCATGGGTAAGTTCAGGAAGTGTCCCCTGTGGTTACAGAACGCATACAGTGGATACAATTGTAGAATTAGTTTTATAACACAAATATGAGAAAACATAACACTTACCAGCCTTGGTGTTGTTAGGGAGAAAGAGGAACACCAGCAAAGTCACAAGTCCTGTTACCAACATCACAATAGGGATAATGATAATAGCTAGTTTTGAAGCTGTTGACAAGGACTTACTCATTTGAGGCAGAACATCTATAAGAGAAGGAAATAAGGAAGTTGTGACATCCCAAAAACATCTTGATCTTTGCAGATATGCTGGGGTATTTGCATAAGCAGGACTGAAGGAATATCCTTCGCAATTCACTGACAGTACCTTATGGGAAGATATTAGGTACCATCTCCAAATCATTATACCAATTATAGTAAAATATTTAGAGTTATTTTTTCAGGTGTGGTCTACAAAGCAATATATTTGCTTGCATGGAAATACTTAGGGAATACATTTGATTATCACTGTCAATGCCAAAACCCATTCAAACATGGTAAGCCAAAAATGACTGGAGATTCACTTCCTGGTCTTTAGCAGAGTTAATAAATATGACTTTCATTTGTTTTGGACTACCACGTCCAGTACCCTACAGTCAGCAAGGCTAGGATGGAACCTGAACTTTACCAAGCTGTTTTCAGGTTCCAGACCATTCTGCAAATATTTGTTTAGGGAGTAGTATTTAGGAATTTGAAATGATCCCATGACATTTTGGGAGGCATGTTGGAGTTTGGTCTAGTTAAAGATGATGCCAAAAGACAAGACTGTGAGTTTCCAGCCATCTTTGGTATTTGATTTCCCACACCCCATCTACATTGCCGTATAATGCAATTTCAGATGATTAACTGCATTTAAAGCTGCTAAAAGGAGATCAGAGTACATAGATCAGATTGGGGTGCAGTGTAGGGGAGACGAGGATAGTTGATGCATATATCTACAGTTAAGCTACATTGGTTTTAAGTTGATAAATTCCTATATATTTGTATTCCATTTTAATAGGACCAGGCGTATGTTATATGTTGTTTGCACTGTCTGTTTTTGATAAGGCCAACTGGCTAATCAATAAAAATTGTTGTTGTTGATTAACTGCACTGAACTGGATTATATTAGTCTACTCTGTCCCAGCAGTGTGTTCAGAGGCTGCCCTGAGAACACAGGTGACTA